>JBBDGP010000035.1:2220000-2557500 GCA_037952835.1 Lithobates septentrionalis | reverse complement strand
ATAGTTGCTATGGGCAACAACACTTGGCAACAAGCTTGGTTTGGTTGCTATGGGCAATGACCTGTAGCAAAGTCACTTTTGAAGGCAAACACACAGTCCTTTTCCTCCGTGTATTCCAAACTTGGCAAAACAAGCAAAGTCTCCCCAGACTGTTGACGGTTGCTAGAGGCGATGGCCAGGAGGTTAACTGTGAAGGCAGATCTCGTTGGAACCTCCAAATGTAGCAGTATGTTCACCACTTGATTACTTAGCAATCCGACAATCACCCTGCCGCCAGACCCCCATTTATCAGTTAAGACAATGAACAGTCATTTGCACAGTTTTGTTACGTTTATTGCAGGATACAACTTGGATTGGAGAAAGGACGATATCAGATGCCCATAGCATTTAGCACATTACCAGAGGTTATTCATGGGCCTTGGCCTTGCAAAACTGGATGCACACCTTGCACCCCAGTCTCCTTCCTTTGAATAACTTTTCTGCAGACTGTTGCTCCTTCTTACCTTGTACAAATCCTTCACTGCAAAACTACTCACATTTTATTTCTTCACTTCCACTGGGACAAGAAAGAATCACTCTGAATAATTCCTCCTTGCAAACCATAATGGTATTGCCTATGCGAATCAAAGAGCCAGACGCCTACACAGCTTCTCCCCGATGGCCCAGAGAATCAGACAGCCACACAGTCTTTTGGAAGGTTTTACCATTGTGGTAACCAGACCAGAGATACACAATACCTCTCCATGACAGCCTGACACATGGTAATGGGCAGACTACTGCTCCCAGCCAGTCCATGACTATCAATTCTGCGTTCCGCGGCCACAGCATTCTGCACTGACTTTTCTTTAAAAGGGTAGTTCTGTGTCCCCGGTCACAGAACGCTGATCTACTCTCCTCCGCTTGGCTGCTATTTCTTCCGTTCTAATCCTCTCCAGCATGCAAGTCCTGTGTTCCCTGGTCACAGCAGCTTGATACTTCTTAGAGATTAATATCTTTATCTAGGACTCCCTCCTAGCGGTTCCTCCATCCCTCCTCCATGCCCGGCGCATCCCCCCGTGGGGACGCCCAGAACAGCAACTCAATACTCCATTCTGTCTGTTCCTGCTCTCCAGAACTCCTCTCTGGCAGCATGTGACCTTGGCTTATATGGAAATATGGGAGGCCTGCCCCCTGCCAACACCATAGGGTAATTGGTCAGAGCTCCTCACATGAGCTGCCTGCCACTCAAACATTAGCTCCAACCCCTCTTCCAGAACAATCCTTCTGAAAGCAGGGGAGGAACCTCTGAGTCAGAGCACAGGTGGCCACACCTTCCACTACACTAAACACTCCCAGTCCCAAATCAAAACAACCAGGCCCAGCCTAAAGCACAGGCCTGGCTAAATTTACCTGTACTAAGGACCCTAATCGCTGGCCGGCTGGCGAGCGCCTGTCCTATTGTGAGGCGATGATGTCAGAGCGTCACAATAGGATGGGCGCTCGCCAGCCGGCCGGCGATTTTTGCACTCTGTTTACTACAAAATTGTAAGTGTTTTATTTACGTTTTTAATAAATCTTTTTTACGGAGTCACACTATGGATACCTCTCTTTCATTCCTATGGTGGTAATTCGGGGATTTGTACTTTCCTAAATCCGCCCGCGGCCACGCCGCTAGAGGGACGTCTCAATGCTAGCTGGGTATCCAGGTCTCCATTCCAGCCAGTCCACCTGCTGTTTGGTACAACACACAGAGTGACGCTGCAGATCCATGTCCATCTGACCTCCAGTTTATTTGATCAAGCTCATTCAGCTTGCTATTTGGTAAGCGTGCATTTCAGGTGGTGGTGGATCACTTTGATGGGTTTTTCTTACTCTCTCCCTCCACACATTGATCCCTATGAACAGCGATCAGGGGCTTCTTCCCACTACCTAGTGGACTATTGGTTTATTTGATTTATGGACTTGTAAATTTCATTTTTATGTTTGTTTCACTATATAATTTGTGGTAGTGACTATATGTATTTAGTTTTATACCAGTGTATTTTTCACAATAGCACTTAGGTACAGAGTTCATATCATTTGTTACATATATTCACATATATGCTTTTAAGGTATAGCGCAGTTCTTTTTTCTTTTCTTTTCTTTATATTTATGTGGATATCGCACATTAGAACTGCAGCTTAGTAGTATTTAAACATTTTTTTTGAGCGCAGTGTTTTTTCCTTTTCCATACAAATTCATGACAAACGATTGCCAAAGCACCATGGTATAGCTAAATGCATCAGATGCTCCCCTTGTCAAATTAAAACTTCCTGCTGACCTTTCTGATAATGTGATAAGCCAATGGATTGTAAATAATGAGAATTTGTCAGCACAGATGAAAGTTTAGATAGATTACTACATGCAAAGGACCACTAGAGCTCCTTCTGTTTCGTGGAACTAAGCTTGGCAAACAAAGATATACCAGCAGATAGAGGTTTTTTTTTTGCTAGAAGAAGCTTAGTCACTTTTCTCCTAAATTTTTACCCATTTGATCCAAGTTATCTGAGCACTGACCGTACAGTGCAGGGTCCTAGCCTATTGCCAGTAACTGTAACATGCAGAAAACCAAGGCAGGTCCCAAGATGACTTAACCCCCAACAGGCACGTGCAGGGCCTTTATTCACACTGGCCATCCAATGACGAAAAGAAGAGTACTTTGGTCATGGAAGAAGATCACGGCAGTGACCGAGTGCAGGTGTGGAGCTTTAGACCTCGCATCACTGGAGGAGAGCACACCTAGAGGTAAATGTGCTGGTATGCTATGTACATTTGCACATTATAGCAAATGCTGCCTGGCCAGCCACACTAGAGTAACTATACAATATTTTATATTTACCCGACAAGGAAAAAAAAACTTTTTTTTATGTCCTAATAAGAAATAAGATATACAACAATGAAAACCCAGAACAGAGTAATGGGACATTTAAAATGCTGAAACCTCCTAATGGAATAATATCTGACAAAGTGATGTATAAAAATACCAAAGTTTTATTAAAAACATAAAAATGTCTAATATAATTTAAGACGTGTAACAAAAAATATGAAACAGCAAACTCTGTATACACCCGTAACTAGGCCCTACAACAGGGTGAACAATTTCCTCCATAGTCACATATATGTGTAACCATGAACCATGATATACACCTAGGACCAAGTTATGAGAAAAGAGAGACAGCCCAACGCGCTTCATATGGAAGCTTCTTCCGGGGTTTTTTGTTAACAGAGAGGTCGGTGCACTGGAGCTGCTGTTAAAGAAACATAGATACAGATAATATATATTCATATACAATAGTACAACAAAACATCACTGTTAATTATTAATTTCTATGTTCATTTTAAAAAACTTACATTCAGGAATTAGTAGTTCTGGGAAACCTCAAAAGAGGCATTGCATGTTCCCACTAGAGCACTGCAGAATGGGTCAAATGTCTGTCTCAATCATGTTGGTCTGGAACCAGCCCAAGAGAAGCTATCCCACAGAGCGCAGGGCCGGTCCCAGACGGGGTGCACGGGGTGCAGTGCACCCCAGCGCCAGAGAGGTGGGGGCGCTGTAGCGCCAGAGTGCTCCCTTCCGTCCTCCTCCTCCTCCTCTTGTTTGTGTCCTGCGGCGCCTCTCCGCTGGTGTTCTAAGAAAAAAGGCGCTGCTCTATTCAGTGCTCAAGCCCCTCCCTCCTTCAGCCAGCCAAAGATGAGAAGGGAGGCAGAGCGGCTGGTCTCTGTGTGGAGAGAGACCAACCGTGCAGTGAGTGATGTCGCGCGCGGGGGGGGGGGAGGGGGAGCGGAGCGGTCCTGTCCGTGCTGACACATTCTCCTCCTCCTCTCTGTGTCTCTCAATCCTGCTGTGTACTCTTCTGTTCTCCACCCGGGCGGCGCGGCTGCACACTCTCCTCTCCAGCTGCCGCCCTGGTGTTTTTATGTACTGTACCCTAATGGAGGGGGGGTCTGTGGTAATGGAGGGGGGGTCCTGCCCTGGGGGGTCATTACTAATAGAGGGGGGCTCTGCCTGGGGGGTCTGTAGTAATGGAGGGGGGGGCTCTGTCCTGGGGGGGGTCTGTACTAATGGAGGGGGGTCCTGCCCTGGGGGGTCTGTAGTAATGGATGGGGCTCTGTCCTGGGGGGTCTGTAGTAATGGAGGGGGCTCTGTCCTGGGGGTCTGTAGTAATGGAGGGGGGGCTCTGTCCTGGGGGGTCTGTACTAATGGAGGGGGGTCCTGCCCTGGGGGGTCTGTAGTAATGGAGGGGGGCTCTATCCTGGGGGGTCTGTAGTAATGGAGGGGGCTCTGTAGTAATGGATGGGGGGCTCTGTCCTGGGGGGGTCTGTACTAATGGAGGGGGGTCCTGCCCTGGGGGGTCTGTAGTAATGGAGGGGGCTCTGTCCTGGGGGGTCTGTAGTAATGGAGGGGGGCTCTATCCTGGGGGGTCTGTAGTAATGGAGGGGGGCTCTATCCTGGGGGGTCTGTAGTAATGGAGGGGGCTCTGTCCTGGGGGGTCTGTAGTAATAGAGGGGGGCTCTATCCTGGGGGGTCTGTAGTAATGGAGGGGGGCTCTATCCTGGGGGGTCTGTAGTAATGGAGATGGCTCTGTCCTGGGGGGGTCTGTACTAATGGAGGGGGGTCCTGTCCTGGGGGGTCTGTAGTAATGGAGGAGGGTCTGTAGTAATGGAGGGGGGTCTGTAGTAATGGAGGGGGGCTCTGTCCTGGGGGGTCTAGTAATGGAGGGGGGCTCTGTAGTAATGGAGGGGGGTCTGTCCTGGGGGGTCTGTAGTAATGGAGGAGGGGTCTGTCCTGGGGGGTCTGTAGTAATGGAGGGGGCTCTGTCCTGGGGGATCTGTAGTAATGGAGGGGGGTCTGTCCTGGGGGGTCTGTAGTAATGGAGGGGGGCTCTGTCCTGGCCGGGTCTGTACTAATGGAGGGGGGGGGGTCCTGCCCTGGGGGGTCTGTAGTAATGGAGGGGGGCTCTGTCCTGGGGGGTCTGTAGTAATGGAGGGGGGTCTGTCCTGGGGGATCTGTAGTAATGGAGGGGGGTCTGTCCTGGGGGGTCTGTAGTAATGGAGGGGGCTCTGTCCTGGGGGATCTGTAGTAATGGAGGGGGGTCTGTCCTGGGGGGTCTGTAGTAATGGAGGAGGGGTCTGTCCTGGGGGGTCTGTAGTAATGGAGGGGGCTCTGTCCTGGGGGATCTGTAGTAATGGAGGGGGGTCTGTCCTGGGGGGTCTGTAGTAATGGAGGGGGGGCTCTGTCCTGGGGGGGTCTGTACTAATGGAGGGGGGTCCTGCCCTGGGGGGTCTGTAGTAATGGAGGGGGGCTCTGTCCTGGGGGGTCTGTAGTAATGGAGGGGGGTCTGTCCTGGGGGTCTGTAGTAATGGAGGGGGGTCTGTCCTGGGGGGTCTGTAGTAATGGAGGGGGGTCTGTCCTGGGGGGTCTGTAGTAATGGAGGGGGGTCTGTCCTGGGGGGTCTGTAGTAATGGAGGGGGCTCTGTCCTGGGGGGTCTGTAGTAATGGAGGGGGCTCTGTCCTGGGGGGTCTGTAGTAATGGAGGGGGGCTCTGTCCTGGGGGGTCTGTAGTAATGGAGGGGGGCTCTGTCCTGGGGGGTCTGTACTAATGGAGGGGGCTCTGTCCTGGGGGGTCTGTACTAATGGAGGGGGGGGCTCTGTCCTGGGGGTGTCTGTACTATTGGAGGGGGGGTCTGTCCTGGGGGGTCTGTACTAATGGAGGGGGGTCTGTCCTGGGGGGTCTGTACTAATGGAGGGGGCTCTGTCCTGGGGGGTCTGTACTAATGGAGGGGGGGCTCTGTCCTGGGGGCGTCTGTACTATTGGAGGGGGGTCTGTCCTGGGGGGTCTGTAGTAATGGAGGGGGGCTCTGTCCTGGGGGGTCTGTACTAATGGAGGGGGGTCTGACCTGGGGGGTCTGTACTAATGGAGGGGGGTATGTCTTGGGGGGGTCTATACTAATGGAGGGGGGTCTGTCCTGGGGGTCGTTACTAATGGAGGGGGGTCTGTCCTGGGGGGTCTGTACTAATGGAGGGTGGGGTCTGTCCTGGGGGGGGTCTGTACTAATGGAGGGGGGTTTTCCTGGGGGGTCTGCTCTGAGTAAGGTCTGTACTGAGGGAGGGGTTTATACTTAGTGCGGGTTCTGCACTGATGGAGGGGGTCTATAGTTAGTGGAGGGGGGTCTGTACTGAGGGGCGACTATAGTTGGTGGAAGGGGGGGTGACCCCAACCCTAGTGATGCCAATGCAGCTGCGGGCTCTTCTTTCCCCCTTCCCTCTCCCCCCTCCCTCTCCCTCTTGCGCACGCTGCTGTACTAGTGAGCAGCGCTTGCCAGCACAGCTGCCCACTATGTATCTTCCCCTGCCTTCATATACCCAGGGAAGAAACAGAATAGAAAAAGGAGCAGAGAAGAGGATTGTGAGACATGTAGTCCCGAGGACTGGCAGCCCCACTGTAACACGGAAATTGCAGCTCACACAGCATGCTCAGCTAAATGGGGGAGAGAGAGAGAGAGAAAGAGAGCCAGGAGCCGGGAAAGCTTTTAGGGAAGTACACCCAGGACTCCAGAGGGAGAGGACAGTGCTGAGGGAACACCATCAGAGAGAGAACCCTGCTGACCTGCGCCACCAGAGGGAAAGCCACACAGCCTAGCGCCATCCCTGGCAGAGAAAGGAATGGAGTCACTGCCGGAATATAGATCTGGGCTCTACCCAGCGGAGTCGCCACGGGCAATTCAGAGTGAGCTGACTCCTGATCAGAGGAACCATCGCTGTATCGCTGGGTCAGGTGAGAGGGCCGATCGGCCATTATCTACTAACGTTCATAGGAAATGCAGTCTCTGATCATCTCCTGTATTATGTCTGCAGTCTCTGATCATCTCCTGTACTATGTCTGCAGTCTCTGATCATCTCCTGTACTATGTCTGCAGTCTCTGATCATCTCCTGTGTTATGTCTGCAGTCTCTGACCATCTCCTGTATTATGTCTGCATTCTCTGATCATCTCCTGTATTATGTCTGCAGTCTCTGATCATCTCCTGTATTATGTCTGCAGTCTCTGATCATCTCCTGTATTATGTCTGCAGTCTCTGATCATCTCCTGTACTATGTCTGCAGTCTCTGACCATCTCCTGTACTATGTCTGCAGTCTCTGATCATCTCCTGTATTATGTCTGCAGTCTCTGATCATCTCCTGTACTATGTCTGCAGTCTCTGATCATCTCCTGTACTATGTCTGCAGTCTCTGATCATCTCCTGTATTATGTCTGCAGTCTCTGATCATCTCCTGTACTATGTCTGCAGTCTCTGATCATCTCCTCTATTATGTCTGCAGTCTCTGATCATCTCCTGTATTATGTCTGCAGTCTCTGATCATCTCCTGTACTATGTCTGCAGTCTCTGATCATCTCCTGTACTATGTCTGCAGTCTCTGATCATCTCCTGTACTATGTCTGCAGTCTCTGATCATCTCCTGTACCATGTCTGCAGTCTCTGATCATCTCCTGTACCATGTCTGCAGTCTCTGATCATCTCCTGTACTATGTCTGCAGTCTCTGATCATCTCCTGTACTATGTCTGCAGTCTCTGATCATCTCCTGTATTATGTCTGCAGTCTCTGATCATCTCCTGTACTGTGTCTGCAGTCTCTGATCATCTCCTGTACTGTGTCTGCAGTCTCCGACCATCTCCTGTACTGTGTCTGCAGTCTCTGACCATCTCCTGTACTGTGTCTGCAGTCTCCGATCATCTCCTGTACTATGTCTGCAGTCTCTGACCATCTCCTGTACTATGTCTGCAGTCTCTGATCATCTCCTGTATTATGTCTGCAGTCTCTGACCATCTCCTGTATTATGTCTGCATTCTCTGATCATCTCCTGTATTATGTCTGCAGTCTCTGATCATCTCCTGTATTATGTCTGCAGTCTCTGATCATCTCCTGTACTATGTCTGCAGTCTCTGACCATCTCCTGTACTATGTCTGCAGTCTCTGATCACCTCCTCTATTATGTCTGCAGTCTCTGATCATCTCCTGTACTATGTCTGCAGTCTCTGACCATCTCCTGTACTATGTCTGCAGTCTCTGATCATCTCCTGTATTATGTCTGCAGTCTCTGACCATCTCTTGTATTATGTCTGCATTCTCTGATCATCTCCTGTATTATGTCTGCAGTCTCTGATCATCTCCTGTACTATGTCTGCAGTCTCTGACCATCTCCTGTATTATGTCTGCAGTCTCTGATCATCTCCTGTACTGTGTCTGCAGTCTCTGATCATCTCCTGTACTATGTCTGCAGTCTCTGACCATCTCCTGTACTATGTCTGCGGTCTCTGATCATCTCCTGTACTGTGTCTGCAGTCTCTGATCATCTCCTGTATTATGTCTGCAGTCTCTGATCATCTCCTGTACTATGTCTGCAGTCTCTGATCATCTCCTGTATTATGTCTGCAGTCTCTGATCATCTCCTGTATTATGTCTGCAGTCTCTGATCATCTCCTGTAGTATGTCTGCAGTCTCTGATCATCTCCTGTATTATGTCTGCAGTCTCTGACCATCTCCTGTACTATGTCTGCAGTCTCTGATCATCTCCTGTATTATGTCTGCAGTCTCTGATCATCTCCTGTACTATGTCTGCAGTCTCTGATCATCTCCTGTACTATGTCTGCAGTCTCTGATCATCTCCTGTACTATGTCTGCAGTCTCTGATCATCTCCTGTATTATGTCTGCAGTCTCTGATCATCTCCTGTACTATGTCTGCAGTCTCTGATCATCTCCTCTATTATGTCTGCAGTCTCTGATCATCTCCTCTATTATGTCTGCAGTCTCTGATCATCTCCTGTACTATGTCTGCAGTCTCTGATCATCTCCTGTACTATGTCTGCAGTCTCTGATCATCTCCTGTACCATGTCTGCAGTCTCTGATCATCTCCTGTACCATGTCTGCAGTCTCTGATCATCTCCTGTACTATGTCTGCAGTCTCTGATCATCTCCTGTACTATGTCTGCAGTCTCTGATCATCTCCTGTATTATGTCTGCAGTCTCTGATCATCTCCTGTACTGTGTCTGCAGTCTCTGATCATCTCCTGTACTGTGTCTGCAGTCTCCGACCATCTCCTGTACTGTGTCTGCAGTCTCTGACCATCTCCTGTACTGTGTCTGCAGTCTCCGATCATCTCCTGTACTATGTCTGCAGTCTCTGACCATCTCCTGTACTATGTCTGCAGTCTCTGATCATCTCCTGTATTATGTCTGCAGTCTCTGACCATCTCCTGTATTATGTCTGCATTCTCTGATCATCTCCTGTATTATGTCTGCAGTCTCTGATCATCTCCTGTATTATGTCTGCAGTCTCTGATCATCTCCTGTACTATGTCTGCAGTCTCTGACCATCTCCTGTACTATGTCTGCAGTCTCTGATCACCTCCTCTATTATGTCTGCAGTCTCTGATCATCTCCTGTACTGTGTCTGCAGTCTCTGACCATCTCCTGTACTATGTCTGCAGTCTCTGATCATCTCCTGTATTATGTCTGCAGTCTCTGACCATCTCTTGTATTATGTCTGCATTCTCTGATCATCTCCTGTATTATGTCTGCAGTCTCTGATCATCTCCTGTATTATGTCTGCAGTCTCTGATCATCTCCTGTACTATGTCTGCAGTCTCTGACCATCTCCTGTATTATGTCTGCAGTCTCTGATCATCTCCTGTACTGTGTCTGCAGTCTCTGATCATCTCCTGTACTATGTCTGCAGTCTCTGACCATCTCCTGTACTATGTCTGCAGTCTCTGATCATCTCCTGTACTGTGTCTGCAGTCTCTGATCATCTCCTGTATTATGTCTGCAGTCTCTGATCATCTCCTGTACTATGTCTGCAGTCTCTGATCATCTCCTGTATTATGTCTGCAGTCTCTGATCATCTCCTGTATTATGTCTGCAGTCTCTGATCATCTCCTGTAGTATGTCTGCAGTCTCTGATCATCTCCTGTATTATGTCTGCAGTCTCTGACCATCTCCTGTACTATGTCTGCAGTCTATGATCATCTCCTGTATTATGTCTGCAGTCTCTGATCATCTCCTGTACTATGTCTGCAGTCTCTGATCATCTCCTGTACTATGTCTGCAGTCTCTGATCATCTCCTGTACTATGTCTGCAGTCTCTGATCATCTCCTGTATTATGTCTGCAGTCTCTGATCATCTCCTGTACTATGTCTGCAGTCTCTGATCATCTCCTCTATTATGTCTGCAGTCTCTGATCATCTCCTCTATTATGTCTGCAGTCTCTGATCATCTCCTGTACTATGTCTGCAGTCTCTGATCATCTCCTGTACTATGTCTGCAGTCTCTGATCATCTCCTGTACCATGTCTGCAGTCTCTGATCATCTCCTGTACTATGTCTGCAGTCTCTGATCATCTCCTGTACTATGTCTGCAGTCTCTGATCATCTCCTGTATTATGTCTGCAGTCTCTGATCATCTCCTGTACTGTGTCTGCAGTCTCTGATCATCTCCTGTACTGTGTCTGCAGTCTCCGACCATCTCCTGTACTGTGTCTGCAGTCTCTGACCATCTCCTGTACTGTGTCTGCAGTCTCTGACCATCTCCTGTAATATGTCTGCAGTCTCTGATCATCTCCTGTACTATGTCTGCAGTCTCTGATCATCTCCTGTACTATGTCTGCAGTCTCTGATCATCTCCTGTACTATGTCTGCAGTCTCTGATCATCTCCTGTACTATGTCTGCAGTCTCTGATCATCTCCTGTATTATGTCTGCAGTCTCTGACCATCTCCTGTACTATGTCTGCAGTCTCTGATCATCTCCTGTACTATGTCTGCAGTCTCTGATCATCTCCTGTACTGTGTCTGCAGTCTCTGATCATCTCCTGTACTGTGTCTGCAGTCTCCGACCATCTCCTGTACTGTGTCTGCAGTCTCTGACCATCTCCTATACTGTGTCTGCAGTCTCTGATCATCTCCTGTACTATGTCTGCAGTCTCTGACCATCTCCTGTACTATGTCTGCAGTCTCTGATCATCTCCTGTATTATGTCTGCAGTCTCTGACCATCTCCTGTATTATGTCTGCATTCTCTGATCATCTCCTGTATTATGTCTGCAGTCTCTGATCATCTCCTGTATTATGTCTGCAGTCTCTGATCATCTCCTGTACTATGTCTGCAGTCTCTGACCATCTCCTGTATTATGTCTGCAGTCTCTGATCATCTCCTGTACTGTGTCTGCAGTCTCTGATCATCTCCTGTACTATGTCTGCAGTCTCTGACCATCTCCTGTACTGTGTCTGCAGTCTCTGATCATCTCCTGTACTGTGTCTGCAGTCTCTGATCATCTCCTGTATTATGTCTGCAGTCTCTGATCATCTCCTGTACTATGTCTGCAGTCTCTGATCATCTCCTGTATTATGTCTGCAGTCTCTGATCATCTCCTGTATTATGTCTGCAGTCTCTGATCATCTCCTGTAGTATGTCTGCAGTCTCTGATCATCTCCTGTATTATGTCTGCAGTCTCTGACCATCTCCTGTACTATGTCTGCAGTCTCTGATCATCTCCTGTATTATGTCTGCAGTCTCTGATCATCTCCTGTACTATGTCTGCAGTCTCTGATCATCTCCTGTACTATGTCTGCAGTCTCTGATCATCTCCTGTACTATGTCTGCAGTCTCTGATCATCTCCTGTATTATGTCTGCAGTCTCTGATCATCTCCTGTACTATGTCTGCAGTCTCTGATCATCTCCTCTATTATGTCTGCAGTCTCTGATCATCTCCTGTATTATGTCTGCAGTCTCTGATCATCTCCTGTACTATGTCTGCAGTCTCTGATCATCTCCTGTACTATGTCTGCAGTCTCTGATCATCTCCTGTACCATGTCTGCAGTCTCTGATCATCTCCTGTACTATGTCTGCAGTCTCTGATCATCTCCTGTACTATGTCTGCAGTCTCTGATCATCTCCTGTATTATGTCTGCAGTCTCTGATCATCTCCTGTACTGTGTCTGCAGTCTCTGATCATCTCCTGTACTATGTCTGCAGTCTCTGACCATCTCCTGTACTATGTCTGCAGTCTCTGATCATCTCCTGTATTATGTCTGCAGTCTCTGACCATCTCCTGTATTATGTCTGCATTCTCTGATCATCTCCTGTATTATGTCTGCAGTCTCTGATCATCTCCTGTATTATGTCTGCAGTCTCTGATCATCTCCTGTACTATGTCTGCAGTCTCTGACCATCTCCTGTATTATGTCTGCAGTCTCTGATCATCTCCTGTACTGTGTCTGCAGTCTCTGATCATCTCCTGTACTATGTCTGCAGTCTCTGACCATCTCCTGTACTGTGTCTGCAGTCTCTGATCATCTCCTGTACTGTGTCTGCAGTCTCTGATCATCTCCTGTATTATGTCTGCAGTCTCTGATCATCTCCTGTACTATGTCTGCAGTCTCTGATCATCTCCTGTATTATGTCTGCAGTCTCTGATCATCTCCTGTATTATGTCTGCAGTCTCTAAACATCTCCTGTAGTATGTCTGCAGTCTCTGATCATCTCCTGTATTATGTCTGCAGTCTCTGACCATCTCCTGTACTATGTCTGCAGTCTCTGATCATCTCCTCTATTATGTCTGCAGTCTCTGATCATCTCCTGTATTATGTCTGCAGTCTCTGATCATCTCCTGTACTATGTCTGCAGTCTCTGATCATCTCCTGTACTATGTCTGCAGTCTCTGATCATCTCCTGTACTATGTCTGCAGTCTCTGATCATCTCCTGTATTATATCTGCAGTCTCTGATCATCTCCTGTACTATGTCTGCAGTCTCTGATCATCTCCTCTATTATGTCTGCAGTCTCTGATCATCTCCTGTATTATGTCTGCAGTCTCTGATCATCTCCTGTACTATGTCTGCAGTCTCTGATCATCTCCTGTACTATGTCTGCAGTCTCTGATCATCTCCTGTACCATGTCTGCAGTCTCTGATCATCTCCTGTACTATGTCTGCAGTCTCTGATCATCTCCTGTACTATGTCTGCAGTCTCTGATCATCTCCTGTATTATGTCTGCAGTCTCTGATCATCTCCTGTACTGTGTCTGCAGTCTCTGATCATCTCCTGTACTGTGTCTGCAGTCTCCGACCATCTCCTGTACTGTGTCTGCAGTCTCTGACCATCTCCTGTACTGTGTCTGCAGTCTCTGACCATCTCCTGTAATATGTCTGCAGTCTCTGATCATCTCCTGTACTATGTCTGCAGTCTCTGATCATCTCCTGTACTATGTCTGCAGTCTCTGATCATCTCCTGTACTATGTCTGCAGTCTCTGATCATCTCCTGTACTATGTCTGCAGTCTCTGATCATCTCCTGTACTATGTCTGCAGTCTCTGATCATCTCCTGTACTATGTCTGCAGTCTCTGACCATCTCCTGTACTATGTCTGCAGTCTCTGACCATCTCCTGTACTATGTCTGCAGTCTCTGACCATCTCCTGTACTATGTCTGGGGGCTCTTTCTAACAGACTCTCTAACAGAAGCCCTCTCTGTGTGCATCAGAGAGACTCCCCTCCAGGTCTCATTAGTGTACCCTCTTCCTGTATTTTCTTTATTAAAAGATCACAGGAGGATCCCAGGGTAACAAAGACTTCTTAGGGGAGCATCTCTGTGTTTGGGTCGTTGCCATAGAAACATTTGTAAAGGGGAGGAGTTGGTAAGATGACCACGCCCATGTGGGGGCGCCAGAAATATTTCTGCACCCAGGCGCCGGTGACCCTAGGATCGGCCCTGACAGAGCGCATCAGAGATAATACACAGGTAATGACGATTCCAAGCTAATTTGATCAAAGTTCTGCCATGCTGCACTACAACAAAAAGTAGAGGGTAACTAATATGTCTCTACTTGAAATGAATCAAATGGTGCAACAGCTTATTTAATCACATACCTGGGAGACATCTCCCCAGTATAGCCACAAATAACTGCAAACGTAATAAGCAGCTTCCAAATGCTGATATGGTCACAATGTTAAATCTGAAATAGCATAAAACAGATAAATAAGAATCTGTCTTCATCGCCTAATGATTACTTATACCATATCAGTCAAACTAAATACAAATTACCTTCAATCATGGCAGAAAACATAATAATACGCAAGAGGGCGGCAGTGAGTATTCTCAGTGATGTTTTGTTGTACTATTGTATATGAATGTGAAATACTACTTACTGATTGTAAGTTTTTTGAATGAACATAGAAATGAATAATTGACAGCGATGTTTTATTGTACTATTGTGTATGACTATATATTATCTGTATCTATGTTTCTTTAACAGCAGCTCCAGTGCAACAACCTATCTGTCAACAAAACCCCCTGAAGAAACTACCATATGAAACGCATTGGTCTGTGTCTCTATTCTCATACCTTGGTCCTGAGTGTTTATCATGGTTCATGATTACACATATATGTGACTATGGAGGAAATTGTTCATTTTGTTATAGGGGCTGGTTACGGGTGTATAGAGAGTTTGCTGTTTCATATTTTTGTTACACATGTCTTAAATTATATAAGATATTTTTATGTATTTAATAAAATTATTTTTTTACATCACTGTGTCAGATATTATTCCATTAGGAGGTTTCAGCATTTTAAAAGTCCCATTAATCTATTCTCTTTGTTCTATTTAACCCGGGGTGTGGTGCTGTATTTCAGCTGATATACGTTATTATAACAATGAAAACCCAACAGAGGTTCTTACTTCTTCCTACTCTATCCAATTCAACAAAAAATAGTGCTGCCTGAAGTTGGCCTTTAATTAGAAACAAAACATAATTTTTTTTTCTTCTCATCACTCCAAAAACTCCCAGACATATTACTCCAAAACATCTGTTTATTATTGCCAAGAATTTAAAAACACTGAATGAAGAAATGTGATCCCAATAATTTTATAAGCAGCATACACAGATGTCCTTCTCATTCAGTTTGCATTGCAATCACAAATTTTTTGAATCTACTGCAAACAAACTATGATATAAGATATAAATGGGAATGAACATGGAAATACCGGTACTTAATAGAAGTTTTATGTCATTAAAACTGTTCATATTTGGAGAAATATTAATTGAGGGAGAAACAGTATGATTAACCACTTGAGCCCCGGACCTTTATGCTGCCTAAGGACCAGAGGTCTTTTTCCAATTTGGCACTGCGTCGCTTTAACTGCTAATTGCGCGGTCATGCAATGCTGTACCCAAACGAAATTTGCGTCCTTTTCTTCCCACAAATAGAGCTTTCTTTTGATGGTATTTGATCACCTCTGCGGTTTTTATTTTTTGCGCTATAAACGGAAAAAGACCGAAAATTTTGAAAAAAAATGATATTTTCTACTTTTTGTTCTAAAAAAAATCCAATAAACTAAATTTTAGTCATACATTTAGGCCAAAATGTATTCGGCCACATGTCTTTGGTAAAAAAAAATGTCAATAAGCGTATATTTATTGGTTTGCGCAAAAGTTATAGCGTCTACAAACTAGGGTACATTTTCTGGAATTTACACAGCTTTTAGTTTATGACTGCCTATGTCATTTCTTGAGGTGCTAAAATGGCAGGGCAGTACAACCCCCCCCCAAATGACCCCATTTTGGAAAGTAGACACCCCAAGGAAATTGCTGAGAGGCATGTTGAACCCATTGAATATTTATTTTTTTTGTCCCAAGTGATTGAAAAATGACAAAAAAAAAAAAAAAAAAAAATATTTACAAAAAGTGGTCACTAAATGATATATTGCTCACACAGGCCATGGGCCTATGTGGAATTGCACCCCAAAATACATTTAGCTGCTTCTCCTGAGTATGGGGATACCACATGTGTGGGACTTTTTGGGAGCCTAGCCGCGTACGGGGCCCCGAAAACCAATCACCGCCTTCAGGATTTCTAAGGGTGTAAATTTTTGCTTTCACTCTTCACTGCCTATCACAGTTTCGGAGGCCATGGAATGCCAAGATGGCACAAAACCCCCCAAAATGACCCCATTTTGGAAAGTAGACACCCCAAGCTATTTGCTGAGAGGCATATTGAGTCCATGGAATATTTTATATTTTGACACAAGTTGCGGGAAAGTGACACTTTTATTTTTTTATTATTTTTTTTTTCATAAAGTTGTCACTAAATGATATATTGCTCACACAGGCCATGGGCATATGTGGAATTGCACCCCAAAATACATTTAGCTGCTTCTCCTGAGTATGGGGATACCACATGTGTGGGACTTTTTGGGAGCCTAGCCGCGTACTGGACCCCGAAAACCAATCACTGCCTTCAGGATTTCTAAGGGTGAAAATTTTTGATTTCACTCTTTACTGCCTATCACAGTTTCGGAGGCCATGGAATGCCCAGGTGGCACAAAACCCCCCCAAATGACCCCATTTTGGAAAGTAGACACCCCAAGCTATTTGCTGAAAGGCATGGTGAGTATTTTGCAGCTCTCATTTGTTTTTGAAAATGAAGAAAGACAAGAAAAAACATATTTTTTTTTTCTTTTTTCAATTTTCAAAACTTTGTGACAAAAAGTGAGGTCTGCAAAATACTCACTATACCTCTCAGCAAATAGCTTGGGGTGTCTACTTTCCAAAATGGGGTCATTTGGGGGGGTTTTGTGCCACCTGGGCATTCCATGGCCTCCGAAACTGTGATAGGCAGTGAAGAGTGAAATCAAAAATTCACGCCCTTAGAAAGCCTGAAGGCGGTGCTTGGTTTTCGGGGTCCCGTACGCGGCTAGGCTCCCAAAAAGTCTCACGCATGTGGTATCCCCGTACTCAGGAGAAGCAGCAGAATGTATTTTGGGGTGTAATTTCACATATTTCCATGGCATGTTTGAGCAATATATCATTTAGTGACAACTTTGTGCAAAAAAAAAAAAAAAATTTGTCTCTTTCCCGCAACTTGTGTCGCAATATAAAATATTCCATGGACTCGACATGCCTCTCAGCAAATAGCTTGGGGTGTCTACTTTCCAAAATGGGGTCATTTGGGGGGGTTTTGAACTGTCCTGGCATTTTATGCACAACATTTAGAAGCTTATGTCACACATCACCCACTCTTCTAACCACTTGAAGACAAAGCCCTTTCTGACACTTATTGTTTACATGAAAAAGTTTTTTTTTTTTGCAAAAAAATTACTTTGAACCCCCAAACATTATATATTTTTTTAAAGCAAATGCCCTACAGATTAAAATGGTGGGTGTTTCATTTTTTTTTTTCACACAGTAATTGCGCAGCGATTTTTCAAACGCATTTTTTGGGGAAAAAACACACTTTTTTTAATTTTAATGCACTAAAACACGCTATATTGCCCAAATGTTTGATGAAATAAAAAAGATGATCTTAGGCCGAGTACATGGATACCAAACATGACATGCTTTAAAATTGCGCACAAACGTGCAGTGGCAACAAAATAAATACATGTTTAAAAGCCTTCAAAAGCCTTTACAGGTTACCACTTTAGATTTACAGAGGAGGTCTACTGGAAAAATTACTGCACTCGATCTGGCCTTCGCGGTGATACCTCACATGCATGGTGCAATTGCTGTTTACGTTTGACGACAGACCGCCGCTTGCGTTCGCCTTAGCGCGAGAGCAGGGGGCGACAGGGGTGTTTTTTTTTTTTGTTTTTTTTTCTTTATTATTTTTTTGCTTTTTTAATCTTACTTTTAAACTGTTCCTTTCATATTTTTTTTTTTAATCATTTTTATTGTTATCTCGGGGAATGTAAATATCCCCTATGATAGCAATAGGTAGTGACAGGTACTCTTTTTTGAAAAAATTGTGGTCTATTAGACCCTAGATCTCTCCTCTGCCCTCAAAGCATCTGACCACACCAAGATCGGTGTGATAAAATGCTTCCCCAATTTCCCAATGGCGCTATTTACATCCGGCGAAATCTAAGTCATGAAATACTCGTAGCTTCCGGTTTCTTAGGCCATAGAGATGTTTGGAGCCACTCTGGTCTCTGATCAGCTCTATGGTCAGCTGGCTGAATCACCGGCTGCATTCTCAGGTTCCCTGTTGAGACAGGAGAGCCAGAGAAAAACACGGAAGACGGTGGGGGGGGGGGGGGCATTCCCTCCCACGGCTTGTAAAAGCAGTCTAGAGGCTAATTAGCCGCTAGGATTGCTTTTACATGAAAGCCGACCGCTGGCTGAAAAGAATGATACCAAGATGATACCTAAACCTGCAGGCATCATTCTGGTATAACCACTCAAAGTCGTGAATGGCGTACCTGAAGACAAAAAAATGGTTAACAATGGTTAACAATAAAGCACAGTAAAGTGTAAATAATTACACACCTGAAAAACAAACATGATAAAACATAATAACAATAACAATAACAATAAAACATTGCAGAATAGAATACAGTAAAAAAGAGCAGAACAATAGAGAGAGAGAATAGAGAGAGAGAGAACAATAAAACAACTATTTTTTTTTATTTCATATTTTTTTTTTTTTTACACTTTTTTTGTAACTAACTTTTATAACGGTAACCGGTTCCAGGTTCGGGTCTCTCAAAATGCGATAGCATTTTGGGAGATCCTGTGAAAGTGTGCCTAGTCTGTGCAATGCTGTACCCTACGCTAATACTCAACTAGTGAATGGTAGCGTTCAAAACATTCACCAATGCAAAGACCAGGATTGTCAGGACAGGAGGGACAATAATAGCGGGCGTCACGCCTATATCCGCGCTTGCTGCAGACACGACATCTTTTTTGGGGGGTTCGTTGGGTAGGGGTACTCGGGAGGACATAAAAATGCCTCTCATGCAGCCGACTGCATTTGGTTGGGGATGTGAATGGGGGAAGTACGGGCGCTGCAGAAGCGGTGGGTTCCCAATTAGGATTGGCGAATGCAGCAGGAAGGGCATTATGGGCACGACGGGCCTGTGTTTGTCTTTTTGGTGGCAGCGGGACACTACTTGTGCTTGCCATCTCGCCAGCTTGAACTGCACTTATGGGACTCGCCACGTCACCACGTGTTACTGCAGTGCTGGTTTGACTACGACCGGGGTGTACTAGGCCGCTGGCGCTTGCCAGTTCACCAAAACGCTACCAAAAAACTGTTAGCGATCGCAGGGATCAGGCCTGACTCTGCGAACGCTGCAGTTATGCTTTTAGTGTTTTGTAAGTGACAGTGATCGATCGATACTGCACTTGGGTGGGCTGGGCCGGGCGGAGGGGCAAAACGCAGGTGCTAGCAGGTATCTGGGCTGATCCCGCTAACACTGCGTTTTTGGGAACCCTAAACTGCTGGTGACGCTAGTATAGATCTGATCGGATCAGATATTGATGCGATCAGATACTATACCACTAAGGGTGGTGTACGGTGCGTGCGTGGGTGTTAGCGGTACTGGCGCTAATCTGACGCTGCCTGGGGCTGGTGCTTGCCAGTTCACCAAAATACTACCAAAAAAACTGTTAGCGATCGCAGGGATCAGGCATGACTCTGTGAACGCTGCAGTTATGCGTTTAGTGTTTTGTAAGTGTCAGTGATCGATCGATACTGCACTTGGGTGGGCTGGGCCGGGCGGAGGCGCAAAACGCAGGTGCTAGCAGGTATCTGGGCTGATCCCGCTAACACTGCGTTTTTGGGAACCCTAAACTGCTGGGGACGCTAGTATAGATCTGATCGGATCAGATATTGATCCGTTCAGATACTATACCACTAAGGGAGGCGTATGCTGCGTGCGTGGGTGTTAGCGGTACTGGCGCTAACCTGACGCCTGGGGCTGGTGCTTGCCAGTTCACCAAAATGCTACCAAAAAAACTGTTAGCGATCGCAGGGATCAGGCCTGACTCTGCGAACGCTGCAGTTATGCGTTTAGTGTTTTGTAAGTGACAGTGATCGATCGATACTGCACTTGGGTGGGCTGGGCGGAGGCGCAAAACGCAGGTGCTAGCAGGTATCTGGGCTGATCCCGCTAACACTGCGTTTTTGGGAACCCTAAACTGCTGGGGACGCTAGTATAGTATCTGATCGGATCAGATATTGATCCGATCAGATACTATACCACTAAGGGAGGCGCATGCTGCGTGCATGGGTGTTAGCGGTACTGGCGCTAATCTGACGCTGCCTGGGGCGACGCATATCACCGCCGGGCGATCGGGGGGCTAAACCTTTATTCGGTAATAAACGGCGGGTGCCCTGACACTATAAAAAATAAACAAACTAACCAGCGTCAACCGTAACGGTTATACGGTGATCAGTGGTGAAAGGGTTAACTAGGGGGCAATCAAGGGGTTAAAACATTTATCAGATAGTATAGGGGGGTCCCTGACGCTATAAAACGCTGACGGCGAACCTAAATATTTACCTCACTAACTAGCGTCACCAGCGACACTAATACAGCGATCAGAAAAATGATCGCTTAGTGACACTGGTGACAGGGGGTGATCAAGGGGTTAAAACTTTATTAGGGGGGGTTAGGGGGGTACCCTAGACCTACAGGGGGGTAACAGTATCTGTCCCAACACTGTAACTGTCACAAACTGACACTATGCAGTAATCAGAAAAAAACAAAAAAAAACAAAAAAAAAAACTGCTGGTGTCAGTTTGTGACAGGGGGGGGGGGGGTGATTGGGGGGGGATCGGGGGGCGATCGGGGGGGGGATCGGGGTGTTTTGTGTGCCTGGCATGTTCTACTGTGTGTGTGTGTGTTGGTGCACTCACATTGATGTCTTCTCTCCTCGGGCCGGAACGGAAAATACCGACCCGAGGGGAGATGACATCATTTCCTTTGCTGCTGTTTAGCATACAGCAGCAAAGGAAGATTCTCATTGGCCGGCGGCGATCGCGAGGGGGGGGCCACGAACGGATGGTCTCCCCCTCATCACCGATCGCCGCTGGACAAAAGACGACCGCCTCGGGCACCGGGGGGGGTCCGATCGGACCCCCCACCCGCGGAAGGCAAATCACGTACCCTGTACGTGATTTTGCCTGTCCGTGCCACTTTGCCGACGTACATCGGCGTGAGGCGGTCGTCAAGTGGTTAAAAGAAAATTCATTTAATGTTTAAAGTGTTACTAGGCCCAGGACCTTGCATTCACTATATTTGGTCTCCCACAGTACACAGAACATGGAAATGCAAATATTTTAGTAAATATAAACTGCTAAATACCTTTTCTCAGATAGCAGTCTTGTGACTTCTATCAGTGTCCAGCCGAGCATTGGTTAAAGCTTGTAGGAGTTTTCATTCTCCCCTGACTGTCCTATGAGGCTGCATGACTCCTGATCCTCTGTCTGGATAAGGCTGATTGGCTCTGTGCCGATCACATGGACCCCCCCCCCCCCCCCCAAAAAAAAACTCTCTAGCAATACACACCAAACAGAGCATGTGCAGAGTGCCCCCCAAGGCTCTGTACTATCAAGAGATGGAAAGGAGACAGTAAAAAAGGGGGAAGATCAGAGAAGACAGGATCAAATAGCCTTTTTACACATTGCAGAGAATTAATCCCTTAGGTTCCACAGTGAGTATAACCAGCATGCTTTACTGTATTACACAGACTGATTTTACAGTTGTGAGTTTAGTAAAACACTGTAAAGGAAAATTTATAAAGGTTTGAAGATCAGTTTTAGGTTTAAATTTTCTTTAACATTTGTACATATGAATCTGGTGTTTTATCTCTTTTAATAGATGATATAATATATCATTCATTGGCAGTGGCTGCCCATCCCTACGGGGCGCATGGGCGCCGCCCCCCCCCCCTGAATCCATGTGCCGGCCCCTAATCTACATGCAGGGTGCTGGACGCATGGATTCCAATGGGCTCTAATTGGCTCTAATTGGCTTTAAAAAGGGTTGGCTCAGTGCTCGGTGTGCAGACAGACAAAAGTGGTTTGTTTGCCACAATGAACAGAGCACCAGCCGCCACTGTTCATTTGCAAAAATATACAATAGTACATGGTACAATCATGACATGGGATTTAGAAATCTTACAGCTGATGTCCTGACGAAGTTCCGGGAGGAACGAAACATATGTAGAAAGACCTACACAGGAATCAATCCCCCCACCCTCTGATGCACCACATCCGTAGCCATCTGAAAGAAACTCAATGAGATATCCAGTACGACACCCACTTATACTAGATGGACTGCAATTGCTGAGCTGCTGGTTGCTGATATCTGCATGGAAGTCACAGACTACCTGCACCCGCTACTCACTGCACAGGTGCATAATGCTCAATTCAGAGATTAACATGGGAATAACGCACCTGCAGGATTTACACAGGATTACCACCTAACCTGTATTACCTGCCTGACCCATGGGATAGCCGCTTCCATCATCTCCATGCAGCCACGTGTTGATTTCAACCTTTTGGAGGACTGCCACAACTACAACTATCTAGCTGTCACTTGAGGAAACGGAGTTGTGAGTACACTCATACACATTACCGATACATCGGCAGTTTTAATGGAGTATCCGGATTGTCGGGACCCATTCACTCACTGGCCTGATTGGATGTATGCATTTATTTGCACATTTAATCTGTCTCACTGTTCCTGTTTAACATTGTCTTACTGTGCAACAGAATTAATAAATGTACTGCTATGTGCTTAGTATAGAGAGAAACGCTGTTTCCTTTTAACCACTATATAGTTTAAAATATATACATTGTGGGGTCTCATTCACTTAAAATCAGATAATCCTCTTTTTTATCTATGATTTGTTACAATTTTTCATGCTCTTTCATTAGGTATATGCTTTCCTGTCCAAAAAGTTGGTGACCACCAACCCCTTTCCCAGAACTATTGCTCCAATCCAACTCACTTGTCTTTTTTACATCCCTTTTTTTCATTTCTTATACTAAGGAACCAGAATACCTAGATTCTTTACAAGCCAGAGTATCAATATGCATTGTGATAAAAACACTCCTGCATGCAAGGACTGCATTTCTATGGACAATGAATTACAAGTTCAGAATGTAAGCATCCCTAGGGAAGTAAATCCAACATTTGTAATTTATGAAGGTAATCTTGAATCTCTGTTATTGTTGGAGAAAGCTAAAGAAACTCCAAATGAGAAATTCCTGTGTGTGCCAGGTCGAACCTGTTTATCTTGATAAAGTATTGATCTTTCATTTTCTTAGATTTAATTATTTTTTCTGCATTGTGCATGGCCTTCCTTGCTGGGTGGGAATTTGAGCATTCCTTTTGTTGTATTTTATACAGTATTATAAGTTGTTCATACCTTTTTGAAATGTAGAAATTATATATTACTAGTAAATGGGAGTAGTTGTCTCATGTAATGAAAAATCATGAAAAGGCAGAGTCCACTTATCTTTCAGACCTCCCACTGGCCTGGAGTCTAAGTTTCAGGCAAGATCCATTTTAAGAGGTTACAAATATTGCCTATAGTCTGAATACATGCCCCATTTAAAGAAAAAAAAAGGGGAACTGTTGTGACATGCTACATTAGGAATCACTGACACATACTTCATGTTATGCCAACCTGTACCTGAAGTGGTAGGAATGAGTGATGACCAATAAGGACCAATAAGGACCTGTCACATTTTGAGACTGGTACAGTTAAAATGTTTAACTTTTTTCAGTATTAAACCAATACTAGCAAAAGTGTGCTCATTCATTGAACAGGGTGTATACAGCAATGTGCATCACTAACACACTGCCTGTGCGGAATAATTTCAGAAATATCCGTTGTCCTTACAACTTACACAGATTAGTGCATGTCTGCATTGCACACTTGTGGCTCTTGGACTGTAAGCTCTGGATCTTGGAGCAGATTTTCCCTTCAAAAGGAAAACTCTGGATTGAGTCATATCCAGTATCAGACCCAGATGTACCAAGCTATAAGCCAGCTCCAGAGACAATTTCTTAAGGTTCAGGATCCATGAGTGGGAACAGTCCAGCTGACATTGTTCTACAAGGTCTGTGCTGACTGGTCTATTAGTAGGAGATCATCCAGGTATCCCACTATGGGGATGCCCTGTGAGGGTAACAAAGCTAGCACTGAAGTTTAAACCTTGGTAAACACTCAGGTTGCAGTTGACAGACCAAACAGAAGGACACCAGGCTGATAGCGTTGTGTGCCAACAGCTAACTACAGGAAGCATTGATGCACTGGAAAGATGGGGACATACAAGTATGCATCTTTGATGTCCACAGAAGCCAGATAGTCTCTCTAACGGATGGAGGCAATGGCCGACCTCTATGCAAAACTTTTACAGTTGAATGAAGACATTGAGTGCTTTCAGATCCAAGATAATGCAGTTAGCCCCTTTGTCCCAATGAGAGACAGCTAATACTGACAATTAGGCACTAGGTACTTGCAGTCACCTCCAGGGGTACCCCTTTGTCAGGAATGTATACACTATGCTGTATGTGTAGTGCACAATCAAACACCTTTATTTTTGGGTTAGTTGATGCACATATTTTTTTAACCTTGTTTACACCAGTTAAAATATAGTTTAGTATCACTATAGTTCAGTGGTTGCCAATTTATGAGTCAGTGCTCTCTTTTTATCCAGTACAGCATCTTTAAACCTGTTGAATCGCCTGTTTATTGATTTATGTATTGTTTAACTGAATTACCATAATACACTGTTTCCTTTCAGTCTAACATCCAGGTGCTTAAAGCCTACTTTCTATGAATTATTATAGAGTGGTAGAATACTAACTTTTTGGTTAGACAGATTTGTCAGTGGTTTATGAGCGGCAGTCCTGGCAGAACAGAGAACCCATCATATCTTGTGGCTCTTGTGTGGGTAAGTGCTATAATCACTTTGTTGTTCCACAGACCAGTATTTCAGCCAGAGAGTCCTCTACATATTAATAGACAGGAGACTCATTCAGGAAATGAGAGCGCAACATTCGCTAACCCATACAACACAATACAGCAATGCATCTGACATTGAGGCTGTAAACACTGCATAACTGAATGATCAGTAAGGATGCCATTGGGTACTTTAGATATGTCCTTGGACCACCAGCCGGTGACCAGCCGACCCTGCAACCAATAGCAGGTTGGTTGCAGGGCAGGGCCTGCTGAGCATAACAAAGACTTAGAAAACATTTTCAGTGCTTGCCAAAGACTCTGAAGGAGAAATACACTTATAGCCCCTTCATTCTGAATCAGAAATCATGGCAGAGATTTTGAGCATAAAATCCTGAATAGCTGAAAAAAAAACTCTTTTCTGGATAGAGTGGTGGAGGAGCCACATCTAAGGGAGCTAGGGAAGGCTCAAAAGAGTGAATGATAGCCATTTTCTTTGTTCTTAGGATCTGACATACCTCAGTAGAATTAAGGGAAAGTAAGACACAACCAGGGTACCAACTGTGATAGCTGGAGAGGTTTTATTGCTGTATGTGACTGAGTCACTATGAGGCGGCAGCAAGCACAAACTGAGGTAAACCCATAACCCTTGCGAACAGAGCAGTGGCAGGAAACTACCTTGCGCCGCAAGGCAGAAGGAAGCAGTGTGAGTGACGCAACACTTTATTCTCCAATGTGACAACACTTTCAGGGAATAACAGGAAAAAACAGTGATTATGTCATATGCATACACAGGGACAAGCCCTAAACTTACCACAGTCCCATTTCTGGAAAACATTTTTGTGGCTAACAAGCACAGTAACTAGTTGCCGAGAAATGTTACATGAAGATTCCAGTGAAAATGTCATATTATAATTTTTGCTGCTACTGCCAGCCTACATCACTAGGGAGCCTTTAGGGATCAGGGTCATACTAGAGCAGTGGTTCTCAACTCCAGTCCTCAGGACCCACCAACAGGCCAGGTTTGCAAGATTGCTGAAATACATCACAGGTGATATCACTTGCTGCTCAGTGATTGCAGTATTCTAGTCTGCAACTCCCCAAGGTAATACTTAAAATCTGGCCTGTTGGTGGGTCCCGAGGACTGGAGTTGAGAGCCACTGTACTAGAGGCTGCATCATGACCTGGACCTGTAAAGCACTCTGTGGCTAACAAACCAATATTATAGGTATCTGGGGAGTACCACAAGCAAAGCCCAATACTATACTACAGATCACAATACAGGCTGGCCCTGAAATTCTCAGTCCAGTGGGGACCAGGTATTGCCTCCAATCTGATCTGGATAGGTGCATAATGAGTCACAGCTCAGCAGCTTAAAAACAAAGTTCACATCTGTAAAAAAAAATATATATACTGTATGCACACATTTTTGCAGGGAAAAAGTTTTTTTTTTTTTCACTGGAGCCTGGAAAACATTGCACCCATCATCAGTGGATTGCGGGTACCATTTCAGACTCCTGCACACACTGTATAGAGCTTTCTCCCCATACAGTGAGGGAAAAAAGTATTTGATCCCCTGCTGATTTTGAATGGTTGCCCACTGAAAAAGAAATGATCAGTCTATATTTTTAATGGTAGGTTTATTTTAACAGTGAGAGACAGAATAACAACAAAAGAAATCCAGAAAAAAAAAGTTATAAATTGATTTGCATTTCAATGAGTGAAATAAGTATTTGACCCTTTCGCAAAACATGGCTTAGTACTTGGTGGCAAAACCCTTGTTGGCAATCACAGAGGTCAGACGTTTCTTGTAGTTGGCCACTGGGTTTGCACACATCTCAGGAGGGATTTTTGTCCCACTCCTCTTTGCAGATCATCTCCAAGGCATTAAGGTTTTGAAGCTGACGTTTGGTAACTCGAACCTTCAGCTCCCTCCACATATTTTCTATGGTATTAAGGTCTGGAGACTGGCTAGGCCACTCCAGGACCTCCAGGACCTTATTGTGCTTCTTCTTGAGCCACTCCCTTGTTGCCTTGGCTGTGTGCATTGGGTCATTGTCATGCTGGAATACACATCCACTACCCATTTTCAATGCTCTGACTGAGGAAAGGAGGTTCTCACCCAAGATTTGATGGTACATGGTCCCGTCCATCGTACCTTTGATGCGGTGAATTTGTCCTGTCCCCTTAGTGGAAAAATACCCCCAAAGCATAATGTTTCCACCTCCGATTTTGTTCTCATCTGACCACAACACTTTCACCCAGTTCTCCTCTGAATCATTCAGATGTTCATTAGAAAACTTCAGACGGGCCTATACATGTGCTTTCCTGAGCAGGGGGACCTTGATGGTGCTGCAGGATTTCAGTCCTTCACAGCGTAGTGTGTTACCAATTGATTTCTTGGTGACTATGGTCCCAGCTGCCTTGAGATCATTGACAAGATTCTCCTGTGTAGTTCTGGCCTGATTTCTCACCGTTCTCATGAACATTAAAATTGCTTGAGGCGAGATCTTGCATGGAGCCCCAGACTGAGGGAGATTGACAGTTATTTTGTGTTTCTACAATTGCGAATAATCGCACCAACTGTTGTCACCCTCTCACCAAGCTGCTTTGGTCTTGGCCGTGGAGAGATTGGAATCTGATTGATTGATTGCTTCTGTGGACAGGTGTCTTTTATAGAGGTAACAAGCTGAGATTAAGAGCACTCCCTTTAAGAGAGTGCTCCTAATCTGGGCTTGTTACCTGTATAGAAGACATCTGGGAACAGAAATCTTTCTGATTGATAGGGAATCAAATACTTATTTCACTCATTAAAATGCAAATCAATTTATAACTATTTTGAAATGTGTTTTCTGGATATTTTCGTTATTCTGTCTCTCTCACTGTTAAAATAAAACCTACCATAAAATTATAGACAGATAATTTCTTTGTCAGTGGGCAAATGTACAAAATCAGCAGGGGATCAAATACGTTTTTTCCCGCACTGTACCTCTAAACGAGCAGACATTTCCAGAGCTGTAGGCAGTGCCAGTGAACTATGAGCATGCTGATCAGAGCACTCGCAGTTCATTGATTTTTTTTTTTTCACCACAGGTCCATTAGCTGCAGTGGTAAACGGGACTTGTAGTTTATTTATTCACAAATACCTGTGAATGAATGGCGCAGCTCTGTGCGTGGAGACTCGTACAGGCGTGCTGATTTCAAAATGTGATTGTGAGTGCAGGGAGAGGATCCCCTGCCTGCTGTCACAGAAAAAGGAGCTCTGGCAGCAGGATGCAGGTGCATAATATGGGTGTAACATTCTTTAACGAAAAATGTCTACAATGAATAGGCATACTTTTTTCTGAAGATAAAAGACTTTCCTAAAACACTAGCAAAAACTGAAGCATCACAGAAGTGGGAGTGGTTATATTTCGATGGCCAATGGCTTTTTTGCTTGCCAGTGTATGATTCCTCCTAAAGCCAGCAGTAGAACCCAATGGTCCCAAATTCTGATCTGTTCAAAAAATAAGGATATTGTAAGAGGCAATTCTATTGCAACATGGATTACAAATTTGAGATCACAACAAGGGGTTGCAAAGGGGCTATGCTCTTGCCAAAACAAGTATTGATATTTATTATTACTACCTTGTCTCTGCCATGGACAAGATAAGATATGTAGGGTTTGTTACCAAGTTTTGTAGCTTCCAAAATCCTCTACTGCAGTGCATAGATAATTTAAATTAAAAAACTGCCTTTAATATTCCACCAAATTAGCGTTCATAAAGATGTATACAAACATTATAGAAAAAAAGTCATGAGAGAAAACCAAGATGGCTGCCGTTCCTTTCCTTTTGAAAATGCTACTTGCCTCAATATTATATGACATTTTTGTTTTATTACCAAAGTCACTGACCTAGAATGCAGGTCTAGCATGCAGTTAAGGACTTTTGACTTTTCAGATCTGCATATTTAATTCAGGTTAGTGATGCAGAATGTACTGAAGCCAGCAGGTCAGTCCAACAGTCAGGCAACCTATGCATTTTTTTAGTGCGTTTTGCAGAAATGCACTACATTCCATTTAACATGGTTTCCTATGGTACAAGTTCACATCTATGAGTTTTGCGGCTGGTGCGTTTTTGGAAAGGGTCAGGGACTCTTTTCCTGCGATTTGCGGGTAACAGACTTCAATGGATTCGCACCAGAAACTCAGGTGTTGTGTTTGTGTTGCAGTTTTTGATGTGTTTTGTGTTTTTTTATTTATTCATTTAAAACACTGTACTGTATATAGCTGGTTGCTAAGGAGGGGGCCGGGAAGCCGGCAGCCGTGCCCTAACAACCGATAAGTCATTAGCGGGATTCCCTGCTGAAAGCTGAATGTAAAAAAATTCATTTGCAGGCAAAAAAATCCTTGCAAAAAACGGCGTGGGGTTCCCCCCCCCCAGGTCCACACCAGGCCCTTCAGGTCCAGTTTGAATTCGGAGGGGACCCCCCCCACGCCAAAATTTAAAAAAAAAATGGCATGTGGTCCCCTCCAAAATCCATACCAGACCCTTATCCAAGCATGTCGCCCAGTAGGTCAGGAAAGGGAGAGGACGAGCGAGCGCCCCCCCCCTCCTGAACCATACCAGGCCGCAAGCCCTCAACATGGGGGGTGGGTGCTTTGGGGCGGGTGGGGGGCAAAAACCCATAAAAAATGCTGGTTTAAAAATGCAAGATGCACTGCAAAACGTGCCTGAAAAATGCATCAACTTAGGGTAAAAGGTCACCAATGGCAGGCTCTTTATTCACGTATGACAGATTTGTTTTAAATCTCACATTAGCTTTAACAAATATGCAAGCATTTTATGATTGCATTCAGGTAGAAACATAAGTTCAGAGTTCATAAACTTCTTGCATACATTTCTATGTCAGGCAAATTCCTAATATAACTAGTATCAAAGCAAATACTACTTTTGACATTCATTAAAATTCCACACTGCTACCTAGGATTTTAACTGTCTCACAGTATATAATAAATAGTAATATCAGCAATTCCTTGCTCTTTCAAGCTTAAAGTATAAGGCAATTTTTTTTTTGACAGAGTAGAGAGTAATTAGAAAACCGCTAGGTTTTATTCCTCTCTGTGTCCCTGTTAGGAAGATTTACTTTCTCTGTTTGCCCCGTTAACTGTTATCACCAAAAGTAAAAGAAAGAACAGGAATAGAGGGGAAATTCTAGTTCCAATGACCCTGGTAATAATCAGGGATTCCCTTACTTTGGTGGGATTTCTTTTCACTTCTTGTTTCAGTTATAGAACAGGAAGTGAAGAGGAATGTCCCCAATGGGACACAGATGGCAAAAAAATAAACTTACGAGGTATAACCCTCCCTTACTCTATCCAAGATAGAAAAAAGGTTTGCCTTTAGCTCTACTTTAATACAATGTTGCAATATATTGCAACAAATAACCAAAGACTGAGTATAATATGAATCCCATATTAACGTAGTATCAGTATTGCTTTCTCAATATTTTTTTTGATCAGCATATTTTTTCTAGGTCAGTGACTCAAAAGGCATTGAAGACAAAGGGTCTATAAGCAAGGCCTATAGCACTTCATAAGGAAGATAACAATGGCAGCCCCTGCATCTCACTCAGGACCAAAGTCATAACTAGAAACTTTAGGGCCCCCCCCGGAGGTGGGGTGGTGGCGGTGGTACTGGAGGGGGGTGGTAGCAGTTGTACTGGAGGGGGGTGGTGGCAGTGGTACTGGAGGGGGGTTGGTAGCGGTTGTACTGGAGGTGGGGTGGTGGCGGTGGTACTGGAGGGGGGTGGTAGCAGTTGTACTGGAGGGGGGGGGGTGGCAGTGGTACTGGAAGGGGGTTGAGAGCGGTTGTACTGGAGGGGGGTGGTGGCAGTGGTACTGGAGGGGGGTTGGTAGCGGTTGTACTGGAGGGGGGGTGGTGGCGGTGGTACTGGAGGGGGGGGTGGTGGCGTTGGTACTCAAGGGGGGGAGGCAGCAGTGGCAGTGCCATCCTCTCCCACCACCACCTCTGCCTCTTACTGATCCCACACCCCCACAACTGATCTCATCCCTATTCCCCCCCATCATCACCTCTGTTGTAGTGGTGATGGGGGGATATATAGAGATGAGATCTGCAGTGGTGGTGAAGGGATGAGATCAGTAAGAGGCAGAGGTGGTGGAGGTTGTTGGGATTGATTGTAGTGCAAAATGTCACTAGACTTACCGCCAATCAATCGATTCCCCCTCAGAAATTCTTCACCGTGCCTCCTCCAGGAATGCCTTGCCTCATGGGTAGACCATAGATGGGACAGCAGGTACTCCACACAGTCGCAGAGGGGAGAGCTCCTCCCCCACCATCACTCAATTGGTGTCAGCAGATCTGCTGACTTTATTTTTCAATGTCCACACACACAGTCTATCAGCGCTGCGCTGCCTCTGCCTTCTCTCTCTCCCCTCAGCGGGCGAAAGCATGGAACGAACCACTGACACATGACGAATGGTGGTCGGCGGGCCCCCCTGAAGTGGCAGAGAACTACAGGGCCCAGTCGCAAGTGCAACTGTTGCGACTGTTGCGACCCTGATAATTCTGCCACTGCTCAGGACAGGTTTCCTTTAAAGCATACCTGTACTATGTCTGTGCAGGGCAAAGCAACAGGTTCACTTTAATCTTGGCCCATCATACACCCTCACCTTAACTTTTCACTGTTTGATCCACTGTTGCTCTGTTTAGCTACCAAAAGCAAAGAGGTACTTCCAGGTATGGAGGAGCATGTCCAACTTGTGTGCACGCTTTTATGTCAATATTACATTGTATATCCCTGTATGTTGTGGTCGTTTAGGTAACTATCTAAAAGTTTTTTGAAATTATCTATACTCCCTGCTGAAACCACTGCTTGTGGAAGAGAATTCCACGTCCTTACCGCTCTTACAGTAAAGAACCCTCTACACGGTTTAAGGTTAAATTGCTTCTCTTCTAATTTTAGTGAATGGCCATGTGTCTTTTTAAATTCCCTTTTCTCTGAAAAGTTTTATCCCTGTTGTAGGGTAATCAGTACGGTATTTGCACATTAAAATCAGAGACAGAATAAGTTCAGTGCTTGTAATCTTTCCCATAGCTGAGGTCCTCCAGTCCCTTTATTAACTTTGTTGCCCTCTCTGGACTCTCTCCAGTTCAAGCACATGCTTCCTGAGGACTGGAGCCCAGAACTGGACGGCATACTCTAGGTGCGGCCGGACCAGAATCTTGTAAAGTGGGATTATTATCGTTTTATCTCTGGAGTTAATCACCTTTTTAAAGCATGCCAATATTCTATTGGCTTTGCTTGCAGCAGCTTGGCATTGCATGCCATTGCTGAGCCTATCATCTACTAGGACCCCCAGGTCCTTTTCCATTCTAGATTCCCCCAGAGGTTCTCCCCCTAGTAGTTTGCATTCATGTTTTTGCCACCTAAATGCATTATTTTACATTTTTCTACATGAAACCTCATTTGCTATGTAGTTGCCCACCCTAATAATTTGTTTAGATCCTCTTGCAAGGTTTCCACATCCTGTGGAGAAGCTATTGCCCTGCTTAACTTAGTATCATCCGCAAATACTGAGATTGAGCACTAGCTTGCTTCCCTCTTCTATACTACCAAAATGGCAAATGCTGTTGCTAATTTACAAAAAGTGTGCAAGCCCCTTTGTTAATTAGGACTGATCTGCTTTGTGTCCTATGCTGTGTCTGTCACAGGCCGAACTGCATGATCCCTCTGCCCGTGACCGCGGCCCTTGTCTGTTTAATTTTGCTTAAGGCTTAAAAAAAATGGTCTACCTACAGGTAAGTCCTTGATATTTTGGAAACAACATATTAAGCACATATCTGTACTATATTTCGATAATTTACAGTGCAATAGTTACATATACTTTGTTGATGTTTTATTTCCATATACAGTACTTCCTTTTTCAGTTGATAGGTGTCCACATATTGTCATGTTTTTGTGCTCCACAAAACTAAAGGAACCAACCTGATTCCGTCCGATCTATGGTGTGACCATTGTTTGGGAATACCAGTGTGTAATCAAGACTTTACAATTATGCCTCATAATTTCTACAAAAATGTATGAACCATAAAATATTGCAGATAAATTACTCAATGAAATATACAAATTCTCATCCAAGTCAGGTGCACCTCAGCATGTATACAGAACAGCTCAATACAGAAGCCATGTGTTTGATGTTTGGCCTGGGCAAGTCACCTGAAACCATCAAAGCTGCCACAAACATCTTCTTAAGAGCACATGATGAATGTTCCTGAAAAGATTAACTGTATAATTATGTAGCATGAAAAGATGGACAGCTAATAAGGAGCTGCAGCTCTCACTGTACACTACATGCATTGTATTCTAACATAGCTGGAATCATGCAGGTGTAAATGCTGAGGAATTGTTAGTTAACTACTAATGTTCCATTTTGTATCTTTGTGTTCAAATAATTTTGTTTGCCAAAAATTTTAAATGGTGTACCCCAGAGATACTCGGCTGGCCATGCACAAAGGCAGCCCTTCTACAAAGCCCAGATTTAAAGCTAAATTCCAATTAATACATCTTAGCACACAGTTGATATTCAGATATGTCTTCGGAAATGTCTTGCAAAAGGATATGCAGTTCTGTGCAATCATCTCTGTGATGAATGTTCGCTTGCCAGACAGCACAGCCTGGTCCTGGACTTGCACTTCCAACACGGTCAAGAAAAATGGTCAGAAAACACTCCCAGTTTGCCAATTATACAGTGAAGGAGCAACAGCATAGTAGAGTCTCCTTTGCTCACTTTGCTTTCTCCTTCTGTTAGCATGTTCACTGCCAAGATGTGTATGCTGCAGAGCTTGAATATTCCCCAGAGTTGAACCCGCTGCTTCCAGTCTCCTGTGTAGGAGATTATAGAAAATGACACCAAGACAAGTTCAGCTACAGTACTTATCTTAATTCAATTTAAAGCTAAACTCTGGGCACAAATTTCATTCAAATATATTACTCAATAGCCACAGAGGATATAAATCTCTTTTGTATGCAATAATTACCTTTGTGGGAGGGACCGAGCATGTCCACCTACTACAGGCTGCCTGCAGAAAAGTAAGGGGTGGGGGGGTTACAAGACTAGTCATCCTGCACAAGGAGAGGAATCAGCAGTGACCGGTCTGTATTACAGGAAATTTCTGCACAGAGGCAAAGTTTCACATTAGATTACTGCACAGATCTGGAAGACCAGCACAAAGTATACCAAGATCCAAGGAAGAATAAAAATGCCTCTTGTATTTAGACTATATTTGCTTATCCTGGAGTTCAGATGAAGTTAATTTTTATTTTTCTGGTGAACACTGACTCCTCAATTTGCTGAAGACCAATGCCAACAGTAGAACCTTTACATCCGACTCTTTGGGAGTGTTAGATGCCTTTTTCCCCACCCCTCGCTGCGTGCTCTGGTTTACTCCCCCGCCTTTACATCACTCATTACACAAAACAGATAAAGTTCTACATTACCATGCAAGTTAATTAAAGCGACTTTGTAACATTAGAAAAGATGCTAATAAGTAAAAAGTGCAGGCATCCAAAGATGTAAACTGCAGTCCTCACCAATACAGCTGATTCATAGGTGGGACAATTTCTGGCAGTGTTTAACCACTTCAGCCCAGAAGATTTGGCTGCTCAATGACCCGGCCATTTTTTTGCGATACGGCACTGCGTCGCTTTAACTGATAATTGCGTGGTCGTGCGACGCTGTACCCAAACAAAATTTACGTCCATTTTTTTCCACAAATCTTTTGGTGGTATTTGATCATCTCTGCATTTTTTTGTTTTTTTTTTTTAGCTATAAACAAAAAAAAGAGCGACAATTTTGAAAAAAAACACAATATTTTGTACTTTTTGCTATAATAAATATCCCCAATTTTTTTTAAAAAAAGCTAATTTTTTCCTCAGTTAAGGCCGATATGTATTCTTATACATATTTTTGTAAAAAAAATCGTAATAAGCGTATATTGATTGGTTTGCGCAAAAGTTATAGCGTCTACAAAATATTTATGGCATTTTTATTTTATTTTTTTTTGCTAGTAATGGCGGTGATCAGCGATTTTTATCGGGACTGCGACATTATGGCGGACAGATCGGACAGATTGACACATTTTTGTGACCATTAACAATTATACAGCGATCAGTGCTATAAAAATGCACTAATTACTGTGTAAATGTCACTGGCAGGGGAGGGGTGAACACTAGGGGGCGATCAAGGAGTTAACTGTGTTCCCTCGTGTGTGTTCTAACTGTAGGGGAATGGGACTGACTAGAAGAGATGACAGATCGTTGTTCCTAGCTAGTAGGAACACACGATCTGTCTCTCCTTACAGAACAGGGATTTGTGTGTTTACACACACACGTCCCTGTTCTGGCTCTCGTGCCCATGATCGCGTGTGGCCGGTGGTCGCCGGCCACGCACATCGGCAACCCCGCAGTGCAGCTGTGCGCGCGCGCCTGCTATCCCTGCTTGAAGGGAACGAGCCAACCTGCCACAGTATAATGACGGTTGGCAAGTGGTTAAAGCTTAACGCCAGGTTTTAGAGAAGTTTAACTAGTTTGTTTGGACCAGCTTGGTCCAAACTAATTTTTTACTATGCCAACAGATGCAGCAGCTGTATGGGGTATATAAACTGTATCTTGTTAGAATGAATGGAAAGTGAGGTTTACTTGGCGTTGGTATACTTGGTGACAGCCTTGCTGCCCTCAGAAATGGTGTGGTTCGCCAGCTCTCAGGGCTGCAGAAGACGGATGGTGGTCTGGATCTCCCAGGAGGAGATAGTGGCACGGTTGTTGTAATGAGCCAGGTGGATAGCTTTACCAGCGATGTGCTTTAAGATGTCATTGACATGATGCTTATAGCCTTGGACAAGATTCCGGTGTCAAGCTGGACCGGCTTGGACACCTTGTACACGTATATGGCGAAACTCTCATTCCTGCTCTTCCGCTTTTTGCCATCTTTCTTCTGGTTCTTGGTCATGGATTTCTTGGAGCCTTTCTTGGGCTCCATGGTGGACTTGGCTGGTTCAGCCAATAATAAGTAAAATATATTTCCATTCCATGCATGAATATGAATGAATACAAAGCTTATTCTGATTGGCTGAGATGGAGATTGTGATGTAATTTGACCACCTCTCTGTCTCTCAGAGGAAGCCTTTTATTCATTCAGAACTTACAAATCTCCCTGTGAATGGCTGAGCAACGCTCAGGCCAACTCGATTTTGTTCCAGGAGTGGGACAGCAAGTTCCACTGCCGGAACACAGAGCTGTATACTGGATCAAACTTCACAGAAAACCGCACTTCTAGCCAATCAAAACTGAGAAAAGTCAGCTTGCCTTTTATTCTGATACCAAATATAAACATATAGATAATCTGAAGGCAGTGCTAGATCTCATATTGTTGAATGTGTGCAATATAATATAATCAAATTCACACAAAGAATTATTAATACATATGCAAGTAAAATAGAAACCATATACATGCTCCACTAAAATGTGGCACTAAAGAAACACAATTCATTAGAGCCCTTGCACACTGGGGCGGGGGGCGGCGTCGGCGGTAAAACGCCGCTATTATTAGCGGCGTTTTACCGTCGGTATTCGGCCGCTAGCGGGGCGGTTTTACCCCCCGCTAGCGGCCGAGAAAGGGTTAAATACCACCGCAAAGCGCCTCTGCAGAGGCGCTTTGCCGGCGGTATAGCCGCGCCGTCCCATTGATTTCAATGGGCAGGAGCGGTAAAGGAGCGGTATACACACCGCTCCTTCACCGCTCCGAAGATGCGGCTAGCAGGACTTTTTTTACCGTCCTGCCAGCGCATCGCTCCAGTGTGCAAGCACTCGGGCTTTCACACTGGAATGACAGTAGCGGCACTTTCGGGGCGGTTTGCAGGCGCTATTATTAGCGCAATAGCGCCTGCAAACCGCCCCAGTGTGCAAGGGCTCTTAGAGATGTCCATGCTTAAATGCATATGCTAAAGATTAGACTTCCAAATAAGATACTGAAGTAAAGCATACATAAGAGCTTCGAAAACCTCAGTGACTATAAAGAAGAACATTCAATTTTCATAGAAAACGTCCAAAGTCTAATGTTCCAAGTCTTCAGTGCACATTACATAAGTGCCCAAAACTGCGTACACCACAGGTCCAATGAAGATGTTGATCCAGGCTTGTCCCATCCTGTCTCATGTACATTCCTAATAGCCAGTGAAGCAGCCAATCACACTAATGAGCCAATGGAAGCGTGTGGGATATGGTGGGTGGCAGGAAAGTTTTAACACTTCCAGAAGGTGTCAGAGTATTACCTGATCAGAACAATCCAGGATTTGGTGCAACTGCAGATATGTACAGTAACCTAATATGGTCCTAAACTTTACACTGGTAAACAGTGTTTTCCTTTTAAACAAAGGAGTCAATTTAATACTTACTAACTTACTTCCCAACTGCCTAATATTGGCAAGACCTTGCCAGTTTTAGGCCTAATTAATAAAACTGTGTATGTGTGATAATACCTTCTAAATGTGGCATATTGAGTGTTACTGTCACCTATGAAAATATCTTTTGGTTGATCAAAAATAGAAACCTTTATGCATTATTAATAAATTAAATTTTTCCACTGGAATGTATCACTCGATTCTGAAAGTTTTTTTTTCTGTAGGTAAAATAACGCTAAGTTTGGATATTAAGATGCTTTCATCTTTTCACTTGATACTGGCTTAGTGAAATGTGGATGCAGTGACTTAGTGGATGCAATGAGAAAGGTGAAGTCCAATGGGGGTAAGAATACCATTTACAATCATTGTTTTTTATGGATAAAAAACAAATCAAAGTAATTATAGTGTGTGGCTCCTTCAGCAAAATAAAACATAACATACAATTTTATAGCATTCATTTTAAGCTGGTATCTTCTACAATAAAAAGTGATCAAGGAAGCGGTGCATAAGCAGTAGGACATAACTGTATTCCATTTTTTTTATTTGAAACCTTTTGGAGGTAGAGTAATAACACTTAAAACTTATATGCCTACAATATACATTATATATGAAACAATCCAACAAGACCAAAAAATAAAATAAAAATTTAGGTTGCAAGCTATAACACCTATAGTAATTTCACCTCACATAAAAAAATAAACAAAACATAAATCATAAATCCAAAAAATGTCCATCAGTGTGTCCATTTACCAATACTTAAAATGAATATGTTGATAAGGATCAAATCTTTTCCTTAGCTTTCCTTTGCATTCATACAGGCTATGTGCAAATGGACGCTCACCTCCTTAAATGACCTCTCTGTACAAATGAGGTCAAACAAGCGTTTAACACCTAAAGCACAACAAATGCTCACAAAGCGCACCTGATGATGTCACATATGACGAAACGCATCAGATGGAGTTACGCACACACGCTACTGCACATGCGCAACCAGAGTTTGGCCATTTTACTCAAGGGAAACTGATCAGCCCTGGATATGATGTACATACATGCCTTTTAATGCCGTTTTTTTATGTACGTGCACTATTGCGGAGTGTGTTGCGAATGTGGAATTTATGTTTTTCCCCCACTACGGGTGTTAAGCATTACGGAGTGTTTCTGAAAGTTGCTTCCTGATCTATTCGGGATTTCTCCATTGCATACTGCTTGTGGCTATCCTAGAGGACTCACAGGATGTACAGGCTCCTACTGAGTGGATCTGTGATCCAAATAAGCGCTGCATGACCTCCTGTGTAAGGATGGTCTCTGGCTTTCTGGTAAGCCTTCAATTTTTTAATGTGGAGGGTGACACGCTGGTGACTCCTTTGTTTCAAACTTACCACACGAATCATTTATCCTCAGCGGATTCTTGGGACTTTTTTCCTTATGGACTTTTGTCTTGATTATTTTTGAATATATTGATCGTATTGACTTACGCACCTTATAGCACTTTTTGCACTTTCATTTATGAATTTGCACATTCAGCGCTGCACTTTGTTTATATATTTTTCCTGTGCCTGATATCTGGGTATAGTGTACAGCTGCTTGTTTTTTTTAATCTGAGCGCATATATATACTTATTTCTCTTATTTTTTGCAAAATTGTATTTTTATTACATTTTTGATGTTTTAAAGTGAACAAGTACAACATTGTTGCACAATTTAGAATACAAAAATATTGAAAACATATTGATATCAAAACAGAATAGGTACAAATGAACAAAATTCACAATTACAGAGCACAGGAGTGTTCTGCATAATATGTCCAGGATATATAAAGTAAGCAGTCCAAAATTAGGTAGTATAGATTCGAAACTATAAGTCAATCGCATAAAGGGAAGAACAAAGATTCCATGAAGGGTATGTGATACGGGATAAGAAACTCTAAATGACATACATAAGAGTGAAGTAAGTGGGGGGGAGGCACCATGATCACAAGAAATACTTATGCCAAGAAAAATTTTAAGAAGCGATAGTTGGCATAGAGGTCCCAAATTCCGACCGATCCCAGAATTCCCACACTTTTTCAAATTGGGGGATAGTGTCATGTACTGAGGCCGTTAGATATTCCATCCTCTGAATTTCAGCCACTAGTTGTAAAAATTTGGGCCAAGGAGGAGGTGCATTGGACAGCCAGCAAAGGGGAATAAGTCTTTTGGCAGCCAGTAATATGTAAGAACGAAGCCGGTTGATTCTTCTGGTTAAGCCAGGGAAAGGAAGGCCCAACAGATAATGCAAATGATCGAGTGGGAGGGATTTATTCAACACTTTCTGTATCAGGAGCCTCACCTCACACCAAAAAGGTTGGATCATTGAGCATTGCCAAAATATATGGAATAAGGAACCCGTGTCAGTCCCGCAATGCCAACAGCGTGGCGAGACTGAAGGATCATATTTATAAATAACGTCAGGGGTTCTATACCAAAACATGAGAATTTTCATGGATGTCTCCCGCTGGGTCACACACTTGGAAGACTTGGAAACAGTGGACCAAATCCTATCCCATACCTGGATTGAATTAGGTCTGTCTATTAAATGGGACCATTTTCCCATATAATGATGTGTGTTCTCAGTAAGAGGTGTCGACTCATGAAGGATACGATGAATGGAGGATTTTAAATGTAATTGATGGGGACCTTGAGCGCATATGTACTCAAAGGTAGTTGGATTGTCAAGAGTTAAGGTTGGGGATTTAGAGTGAAAAAAATGTCTAACCTGCAGGTAAAAGTGGAAAAGTTGGGGGGGATATCAAATTTCTCACGTAGAGTGTCGAAGGTATGTAATCTTCGTGTGATAGGGTGTACTAGATTTCGAAGTTGGAAAAGGGAGGCATTGAGCCATGAGAAGATCCTGCCCAGGGACATACTATTTGGTATAAGTGGGTTAAACAATATATTGACAAGCGGGGAACAAGGCGAGGCAAGGCAATAGACTTTGAGGCATTTACGCCAGATGGTTAAAGTAAAAATCATTGGAGCAGTGCATTGGCGTTTGAGAATGGGTTTCAGGGATGAGGGACCCCCCCAAACCAAGGAACTCGGATGGACTGGATATAGCACACCCTTTTCAATGGCAGTCCACTTATCTGGTGCAAATAAAGAGGACCAGGAAGCAATAGGCCTTAAATGTGAGGCATAGTAATATTTAATAATGTCTGATGCACCCATTCCCCCCCTGGATCTTGGGGCAAAAACCACAGAACTTGCTATGCGATGAGCCCTATCCCCCCATATGAACTTTAAGAAACTCAGTTGAATTGTCTTTAATTGGGAGGAGGGCAAGGCAACTGGTAATGTTTCAAAGTGGTACAGCAGTCTAGGTTAGAATAGACATTTTTAGGACATTAATCCTACCCAACAAAGACAAAGGGTATTTTGCCCAAGCCAACAGGGATTTATTGATGTCCAGAACTAGGGGTGGAAAGTTAGCGGAGTAAGGAGAGGAATAGGAAGGGGTGAGAAGAACACCTAGGTATTTAAGGGAAGTTTTGCACCACTTGTAAGGTTATGACTCTTTGAGCTGTGATAATATGGGTAACGGGATGTGTATAGGCAAGGCTTCAGTCTTGGAGGTATTGACCTTATAACCCGAGATGGCCCCAAAGGAGGTCAGCAATTTATGTAGAGAGGGAAGAGAGATCAATGGATTAGTGATAGTGAGCAAGATGTCATCCGCGAATAGTGATAACTTATATTCCTCCTGTCGCATCACCACCCCACGAATATCCGGATGAGTGCGGATGGACTCGACCAGGGGCTCTAAACATAAAATAAAAAGCAATGGTGATAAAGGGCAACCCTGCCGAGTACCATTAGTCATGGGGAAGCTAGGCGACAAGAAGGATGACATCTGTACTTGAGCTGTAACTGTCGAATATAGGGCCTCTAAAGCTTTCAGAAAAGGGCCCCTGAAGCCATACGTCTTCAAAACATTAAACATGTAAGACCAACTCAGTCTATCGAAGGCCTTTTGTGCATCTAGACTTAAGATGAATGCCTGTCTGGAAGTTCTATCCAAAAGATCTATCAGGTCTATTGTACGACGGGTATTGTCCCCCGCATGTCTACCAGGCACAAAACCTACCTGATCCTTATGAATCAGTTTGTTTGATAAGTCTAGATAATCTGGATGCAATAATTTTAGTAAAAATGTTATAATCCGAATTTAAAAGGGCTATAGGCCTATAATTATCTGGGATAGAGGGATCCTTGCTTGGTTTTGGGATGACGGAAATATATGAGTGAGAGAATTGTGAAAGAGGAGGCGTACCCTTGAGCATAGACTCAGAAAGAGTCAGCATGTGTGGAGACAAGATATCAAAGAAGGATTTGTAGTAAAAATAGGGCAGGCCGTCAGGGCCGGGTGATTTATGTAGTGGGAGTTTCTTAACTATAGTCAGAAGTTCTTCAGTCGTTATGTCTATATTCAAACTATCTAAGTCCTCTGAAGACAGAGGGAGTTTTATGTTGGAAAATTTTTTTTTTAAACTTCTCCTGAGTGAAGTTAAAATGGTTCTCTGGGGTTAGACAGTTGTACAATTTATGATAAAATTTGCCAAAGGTGTTTGACATTGTACGGGGGAAATACACTCTAGATCCATCCGCCTGTTGGTTGAAGGAAATCAGGAAATGAGTTAAATGGGCGTGGATGTAGTTTGTTGACTAGCATTCTAAGTGGTTTAATTGAATATTCGTAACATTTTTGTTTTGTCCATAATAAAGACCTGGCTGCCCTGCCCAGTTGTATTAGTTTGATTGGCTCTCTGACGGAGGTGACCCTGCGTAGTTTTGACACTGTGGGGCCACTCAATAGCCTCTGCTCCGCAGTGACCAAAGTGGAAGTAAGGGACTGTATAAGACTATTTCTATCTTTCTTTAACCTGGAGCTTTCAGCTATGCAGGCGCCGCGAAAAACAATCTTGTGTGCCTCCCAAAGTGTGGAAAAATCTGAGACAGACCCTATGTTAAGCTGGAAATATTCTTCTAGACTTTTTGCTAAGATGGTACGTGAGACCTCAGATTGTAGGAGGTGATCGTTTAGGCGCCAGTGACATGACTTAGTGTAGGCCTGGGAAAGCATAAGGTTCAATGTGATGGGAGCATGGTCCGACCATGTAATAGGTGATATGTCAGCCTCAGCCACGTAAGATATGAGTGGGGCTGATATAAAGAAATGGTCAAGACGTGAGTACATTTTGTGAGCTGAGGAATAAAAAGTGAACTGTTTAGAGGAGGGGTGTCTGATCCTCCATGAGTCGAACAGTTGATGAGACCTTATACATTTGCGAAAGGAGTTAGCTTGGGATATAATCTTTTTAGAAGGCGTAGTGTTAAAAAGGGTTTGCCTATCTCTAGTGGATGACATAACCAGATTGAAATCCCCGCCAATGATCATGAAAGGCTGTGATGAGTAGCGAGGGGAGTCAAACAATTTATTGAGGAAATCAACTTGGCCTGTATTAGGGGAATAGAGATTGATGAGGGTAAAAGATGTAGTCATATATTCACAATCCAGTATAAGAAATCTACCAAGAGGGTCGGCATGAGAGCTTTTAACCTTAATAGGGCATGATTTTCTAACCAGAATCGCCACTCCTGCCTTGCCCGAAGGATCCGAGGCAAGGAAGGAAGTGGGGAAATACCTCGAGGCAAATTTAAGCGAACCGTCTGACTTAAAATGGGTCTCCTGGACTATACCACATCTGCGTCTGAGGCCCTGAAATCCTTCAGGGACATCCAGCGCTTGGGGATGGAACCCAGGCCTTTCAGATTATACGACATAATTTTCAAAGCCATGTGTATGGACCCGTATAAGCTTTTGTAAGGGCATAGACATCAAAGAGCACGAAAATATAAGAGACAAAAAAAATACAAATATGATCACAAATATTGCTTGTAACAGCATTCCCTTGGTACCCAAATATTAGCAGACATATCCTGTAATAAAACTGCATTTGGTTAGAGAGATATGGGTAGGACATTTTCTTCCTAAGCATCTGATTAATATCCATGGACAAAGTAGAAAACAAAAACCAACTGGAGAAAAAAAATAAAAACAAAAAAGAACTGAAATTCTGTAATAACTGAGAGGCAACTGCGTCTCAAGAGGCCCTGAACAAGTGTCAAGGCCAGGTAGGGGCGTGTACGTACTTCCGTCAGGAGACTCTAGGTAAAGAACTGGGAAGCACCCGCCGCTCGCCTTTTTTTTTCCTCTTATTTTATGATTTGTTGCGCTGCACCTTTTTGTTTTGTTTAATTATTGCCTAAAGCCTCCCAGCTCTGAATACTTCCTTCTGTGCTTTGCTAAAAATGCTCTTGGGTGAGGGTCTCCCAAACGGAACCCTCTATTAGTGGCAAGGAATGGCTTGTTAATTGTAAAGATAGATGCAAACACAGACTAGGAAACAGGATTTATCTTTAGTGAAGGTAACCCATAATGCTTTACGCAACCCCTGGCACATACCTATGTACAACCACATCTTCTTATTGCTGTCAAAGTATTTACAGAGGCTCTGGACCCTGTTGGGCCCCTACAGCTGTGTGCATGTATATGTCCTTAAAAAAATTGTGCAAAATAATTTAGGTAGACAATCACGTGTAGTGAGCATGGACATCACTCTGCACTTAAATACATTTGGTTGTGATAAAAGATGTCTCATTTGTTTTTCAGGTTCTTGTGATGAGTTTTTCATGTAGTTGATAAAAGTATTACTTCCCATAGGCTTCAGCAGTAAAAGCATGTGATGTGACACCGTTGAAACATTGACGGTTCTTATTTCCTAGAAGGAATATTTATTTTTCTTTTATTTCTTTTGAGAACCTTCAAAAAAACTTTCAATAAAGAGGCCAGTTAGGATTAAGATTATTACAGTGCATTCATTCCAAAGACTTGACTGAAATTAAACTCGCTGAATGAGAAACCGTGCAGGTAAACGCTTAAGTGATTTATTTTAAGACAAGGCCACTTACAGTATCTCACAAAAGTGAGTACATACCTCACATTTTTGTAAATATTTTATTATATCAGGGTCTTTGCAATCTTCCTATAGCCTAGGCCATCTTTATGTAGAGCAACAATTCTTTTTTTCAGGTCCTCAGAGAGTTCTTTGCCATGAGGTGCCATGTTGAAATTCCAGTGACCAGTATGAGAGGGTGAGAGTGATAACATCAAATTTAACGCACCTGCTCCCCATTCACACCTGAGACCTTGTAACCCTAGTGAGTCACATGACACCGGTGAGGGAAAATGGCTTATTGGGCCCAATTCGGACATTTTCACTTAGGGGTGTACTCACATTTGTTGCCAGCGGTTTAGACATTAATGGATGTGTGTTGAGTTATTTTGAGGGGACGGCAAATTTACACTTTTATGCAAGCTGTACAGTCACTACTTTACATTGTTGCAATGTGTCATTTCTTCAGTGTTGTCACATGAAGCGATATAATAAAATATTTACAAAAAATGTGAGGGGTGTACTCACTTTTGTGAGATACTGTACATTATTCTTAGTCAGAACAAGGCAAACAAGGCTGTCAAACTATTTTCCATGATGCGCCAAAGCAGTACTTTTATTTGGTTGTGCCCGCCAGTGGTCTGGTGCAGTTAATCCATTTATACCACTGTGGTCAGCAGCAGCTGGAGGGCACTACATAAGAGTTTCCACAGAATGAATGTTGACGCTAGTGTGCATAACACTCAGACAAAACCATATTGAACATGCACATGATTAGGAAGCGGAACTTCACCTAAACTGGGTGAAACACCACTTTCCCTTCTCCTTCCCCCCCTTCTCTACCACTTTTGGAGGTTTTTTTTTTCTGGGGGCAGGTACCTATTTCTGACAGGTACCCGCTCCCACATCCACTCTTTTCACCTAGACCCCCCTCCCCTCCTCTCATGTCCACAACCCCCAGGGGCACATCACAAGCCTAAGGACACTGTGGGGTTTCTTTTACTAAAACTAGAGAGTGAAAAATCTGGTGCAGCTGTGCATGGTAGCCAACCAGCTTCTAACTTCAACTTGTTCAATTAAAGAGGAGTTCCACCCAGGCGGGCCATTAAAAAAAAAAAAATTAAAAGTCAGCAGCTACAAATACTGCAGCTGCTGACTTTTAATTGGACACTTACCTGTCCCTGGGTCCAGCCATGCGGGGGATCGAAGCCCCGCTCGTCCCCCCCTTCCGCTCGTCGGCGCCGGCATTTCAACTGTGGGCGCCGGGCTGTGGCTTCACAGCCTGGCACCCACTGCGCATGCGCGAGCGGCGCCGCGCGCCGTGATTGGCCGCTCAATCACCTGGGACCTGTAATGGGTCCCAGATGATTGACAGGAGGGAGGGAGAAGAGCCGATCCCTTCCTGTGCCAGGGGGAAGTGATGTCACCAGCCCAGGCAGAGGAAGGGGCAGACTACGAGGGACCACCTAGCAACAGGCATTTAGAGGTGAGTAAAAAAAAAAAAATATCCAAATGTTTTTTTGGGGTTTTTTTTAGAATTTTTTAGATATGTTTGTTTTTTTGGGTGGAACCCCACTTTAAGTTTGACAAAAAAAATTGGAAGCTAATTGGTTTCTATGCAGAGCTGCACTAGATTTTGCACTCTCCAATTTTAGTAAATCAATCCCCCTGTGATCAGTCCAAATACACAGCATGTCTCACCCATGCACAGTGGGGAGCCAGTTGTGAGCAGCGGAGGACCTGAAGACCAGCGAAGAACTGGCCCAGGGGGTGACAGCCTTGGATTCCTGGACCAGTAACTATCAGTTTTATTAAAAGCCAACAGTTACAATTTTTTGTAGCTGCTGACTTTCAATTTTTTTTTTACAAAAGACTGTAGCTCCTCTTCAAAACAGTATTAAACCCAAAAGCAAACATTTATTATATTGCAGCTTTCCAATTCTTAGATGTGGTGCCTGATTATTTTTTTTTTTTTAGGCGTCCTTTCTGCTATTTTCGCCTGGTGATCTGGCTAGTAAGTCTGCTGTTTTTCAAAAGAAAAGGCTGTCTTGCAGATATATCAGTTACAGAGATGAGACAAACCATTTACCACTGATAGGAGTGCTTATAATGATCAGTTTTATTTAATTTATGTAAAACCTTTATCCCAAAAGGAAAAAAAAAATAGTTTGATGTAACTGCTTATAAAGTGTGACCTGGAACATGGCTTTAATTTGTTAGTGTATCTAAATCTGCTAGTCCACCTAACAATCCCCTCCCGTCACACTGACAATGCTGCTGCATAAAGGTGCCCTTGTGCTCATTCACCCAGAGTGGGGGCACTCTAAAGCCTGGTAAACACGATCGGATTGTTGGCCAACAGAGCATCAGACTTTTGTCCGAAGGGCGTGTGACAGGAACTTGTCTTGCATACAAACGGCACACAATTGTCGGCCAACAAACGGGAACGTAGTGACGTACTATGTGGAATTTCAGCTCTTGAGCGCCACCCTTTGAGCACCTTCTGCTAATGTTGTGTTTGGTGAGCATTGATTCTGGCCATGCGTGTTTGTACTTTGGACTTTTGTGTGACGGACTTGTGTACACACGATAGGAAAATCTGACATCAGACCGTTGTCCGCCGAAAATTTACTAGCCTGCCATCGAACATTTGTTGGCCGAAAGTTGGACAACAATTGTCTGATGGAGTGTACTAACGGTCGGATTTTAGGCAAACAGTCTATCATCACACAATCCCCTGCCAAAAATCCGATCGTGTGTATGAGGCTTTATACAGGAGGTGTTTTACTGGCCAGGTCACCAGGTGAAAACAGAGGGAAAAAGATAACAAATGCAGCCACCAAATCTAATGATTGGTGAGAACAATATATTACATTTTTGGTTTTGGGTTTAATACCGCTTTAAGCACTGCTCACTGTTAAATTTAGTGTAGAACTAATTATATTTCTGAACCACTGGCACCCCTGCTTTGGAAAAAATATAATAATAAATAGCTTATTTTAAATAGAACTCCAGTCATAAGTTTTTTTCAGAGGTTTAAATTTGTGCATTTCTATAGACTTGTATAGGAATTCAAACCCCATTTGAAGCGAGCAAAGGCCCATCAACACAAGCCCCGATAGGAATACATTGCTGCTCCATTCTGCACCAGGATACAAAAGAAACATGCATCCTGTACTTCTAAGTATAGAGGAGAAAATGAGAGAATATTGCCCCAGGGATTTTTTGGGTGGGGGGGAGGGAGGTGAGTAAATATGCAAAGTATTTGGTTGGTATGGAGTGACTAATAAATGTTTGTAGTAAAAAATATATACTTTATTCAAAAAATTACACAAAATGTTAGGTTAAAAACAATAACAATAACATGATGTTAGTGAAAGATCTGTATGAGCATTTTGTGTAATTTTTTGAATAAAGTATATATTTTTTACTACAAACATTTATTAGTCACTCCATACCAACCAAATACTTTGCATATTTACTCACCTCCCTCCTCCCCACCCAAAAAATCCCTGGGGCAATATTCTCTCATTTTCTCCATTATCATTTTTGGGATGTGGTGAGGGGTCGAATATACTCAGATTAAATCAATCGATATATTCGGTAGTCTGCCATTCTATTAATCTTCTAAGTATAGAGAAGCACATGACTTGCCCCATATGACAGTGCCATTACAAACAGTGCTGTCACGCAGGGAGTTCACAGCCCTGTGCTTTGACCTGCCTTGACTGGCAACTTGTAATTTACGTACCGTAAGTCTTTTCATTGCTCTATGAGGGGGAAGTGAAAAGAAGGTTAGTATATGCTGTTGGGGAGAGGCGAAGGCTAAGTAAAAAGGTACAGTGCCCTAAACAGGTTCACCCTAAAGTGTTACTAAACCCTAATATTTAATTAGCAATTCTAGTGGCTGACCTAGGTACTTGTTTGGTGCTTTGTCTTTCTTCAAATTTCCTCATTTCTGGTGGCTCCCTTCTCCTGCTGGTGGCTATAGAGCCACCCTTGCATGCGCAACCCCGGCAGAGAAGGTGTTACTAAACCCACAAGAGTAAAATCAGTATGCAGTAAAGAATGCTTGTTATACTCACTGTGGAACCTAAGGGGTTAATCCTCAGCATTGTGTAAAAAGACAGTTTGATCCTGTCTTCTCTGATCCACCCAGGGGCGGACTGACCATTCAGGCACTCGGGCACTGCCCGAGGGCCCCATGCCACTAAGGGACCCCATCGAGGTGTCCAGCTTCAGTAAAACCAGGGACAGTATGTAAAAATCTGTGTTTTTTTTTTAAATCCCAAGATTATAACTGCCCCGCCTCTCCAGTGCCTTTTCAGTGTGTGTATGTGTATTCTGTATGTGTATACTGGGTGTCTGTGTGTGTATACTGTATGTGTGTGTGTGTATACTGTGTGGCCCCATAATCTATTGCCTAGGGGCCCCATAATCTCCTATTGCCCGGGGGCCCCATAATCTTCTCCTATTGCCCAGGGGCCCCATAATCTCCTATTGCCCGGGGGCCCCATGAGTTGTCAGTCCGCCCCTGGATCCACCCTTTCTTTTACTGTCCCCAATCCATCTCCTGATAAGACACAGCCCTTGGAGTCACTATGCACGTGCTCAGTTTGGTGTGTATTGCTACAGAGTTTTTTCTTCCTTTTGGGAGGGTGCATGTTATCAGCACAGCCCAATCAGCACCGTCCAGCAGTTTTAGGGGTCCTGCAGCCTTATAGGACAGTCAGAGTAGATTAAAAAAAACTCCTTCTACAAGCTTTAACCTGACACTGATAAAACTCACAAGACTGCTGCATACTGCTAATGAGAAAAGGTATTTAGCAGTTTATATTTACTAAAATAATTGCATTTCCATGTTCTGTGTACGGTGGGAGACCAGATATAGTGAATGCAGGGTCCTGGGTTTAGTAACACTTTAAGCCTATGCTAGCAGGCTGCCTTCGCTAACATTCAAAGGCAGCCAGAAAGGACTGGATGGGGTGTGCATAGACGGTGGCAATTTTAGGCAAAATGAGGACAAGTGTGACCTGCCACAACTAGCACCTACATGCCTCCATCCCTAGTACATAGATATATAGAAGAAAAAGGGGATAGTGGGACTTTGCATGAGGCATGTCTGTGCATTTAATTATTAAGAATAAATAATATATATAAGTTGATAAAGATTGATATAAAACAATATGAACATAATGTGATGCAGCAAACACACAATTTATTACATAATCGCTGCACACAATTAGTCAATTCATGATTATGAATCATTCCCTCTTTCTTCTATATATTGGTGGCAATTTTAACTATGTAGCCCAGGGGAGGAGGATTAGGGCATTTTCTGTGGAGCTACGAGTGAACACTCCCTGACCGGAAGTGCAGGAAATTGCTGGAGACTATGGTATATAACCATTTGAACTGTGTTTCTTGCCTGTACCAGAAGAAAACATTTAGGGGTATATTTAAAAAAATGTTCAGTGTGAATGTCTAAGCATTTACAAAGCCATCACAAATAATCCCTGTAATATGTCTGAAATGTTTATTTCCTATGATTGCTAGCTCCATCTAGTGGCTATAATACATTTTTTTCCAGAAATACCTCAATCAGGAAATACTGCATTATGGCCACTAGATGACGATGCTCAGAAAAAATAAACACAGAACGGATTATTTGTGATGGTTGTACAAATGCTTAAGTGCAGGTTCACACAGGGGCGGCTTCAAATTCGTCCGACTCTGAAGCCGCCCCATACAGCGTGACTTTAGCGCGGCTTGCAAAACGAATTCTGTATAGAAGTCAATGCAAGCCGCTCCAAAGTTGCCCCAAAGTAGTGCAGGAACCTTTTTTAAAGTTGGAGTGCCATGAGTCGCTCCTATTAGAGCGGTTGTACTGAATGGAGCGCGACTTTTCAGGCTGACAAATCGCCTGACAGGTCGCCCCTGTGTGAACCGGCACTAAGACTTTAGCACAACTCATTTAAAAAAATAAATAAATAAATTCAAAAAGCACTTACTGTCCTCTGCTAAGCTGGTCTAGCCAGATTTATTTATTATATAAAACGTTTGGCTTTAGTTCTACTTTGGGAGGTTTTACTGATTTTGGTTTGTATTAAAATACAAATATATCATTAGGTGGCAAAGAATATGTTAAGTGAAATGCCTTAGATGAACTGTTTTGAAGACCTATCTCATGCCAGATGAGCACTTCTAAATGTTAGGACTGAAAAGGCTCATTGAACAAAATGGCAAGCTTTGCCAGTGGGAGATCATCGCCAATTGAAGCCCAGCACTGGATCATCCAGCACTTCTGTGTACCAAGCCCAAATGCTCCTAAATGCCAGAGCCAACTATCTAATGAGAATATGGAAATCTCATGAGTATTTGTTGTGACTATTTACTATACTTTGCTCCTGGACTAAAAGGCTTTGTTGTTTTTACGTTTGGATAAAATCGTTTGAATTTCCTAGCGTCGAATGTGAGACGTGTGAAAAAAGAAAGGTCAGCTGAGTTTCTAAGTATACTGTAGTGTAACTTCATAATAAGCTCTCTGTTAAGGAACTATGTTTAACTTGATCACTGTGTAGTTTGCCAGGAGTCCAAGAAGCCATAATAAACACCAACCTGTAAAATGAAGCAGAATTTACTACAGAGCTGACACAAAAGAAGCAATGATGGTCAGCTCTCCATTGGATTCATCTGTCAAAGCCGTGCCAATGCACTTAAACTATTAGTAGACAAGCATTCTTATTTCATTCGAAAAGTAAGGACAATGTGCAATGCAAAGTTACCAAAACAACCACGTTAGCTACCCAATCACTGGTGACAACCCAACAGTATCATTAGTGACCTAGGGTCCTTTCACGCGGGCGTTCAGTTTTTTTTTCAGTTCAGTCACTGAACAACGGATCAAAAACGGATACGGATGTCAATTTTTACATCCTTTTTCATGTCCGCTGACATCTGTTTTTCACAAAAAAAGAAAAGTGACTGAACTGAACTTCAAACACTGTATATACAGTAGCTGGTTGTTAAGGAGGGGTCGGGAAGCCAGCCGCCGCATCCTTAACAACCGATGAGTCATGTGTGAAAGCCTGTGTGCTTTCATACTGGAGCGGTGCTCTTGCAGGACGGTAAAAAAAAGTCCTGCAAGCAGCATCTTTGCAGCACTGTAGGAGCGGTGTATTCACCACTCCTAAAGTGCCCCTGACCATTGAAATCCATGGGGCAGTGCCGCTGCAGCGGCGGTTTGCAGGCGGTTTTAGCCCTTTTTTGGCCGCTAAGGGGAGTTAAACGCGATCCGCTAGCGGCCGAATAGCACCGCTAAAATGATGGTAAAGCGCCGCTAAAAGTAGTGTCGCTTTACCGCCACCGACGCCTTGGTGTCAAACCACCCTTATAATTACATTAAAGTGTAAGTACACCCCCCTTTCGTTTTAAGCTTAGGAAGCTGCCATCTTTGCCTCTGTTTAATCTACAACTGCCATGATGCTACACATGTGATCAGTTATGACACCAGCCATTGGATGGTTTGACACTTTGGTTGAGAACACAACCAATGGGAGTGTTACATTTCTGGCACGTGCCAGAAAAAAAAATGTTTTATGTATGGGTTTACTTCCATTTAAAATAGTTACATATGCTTAAGAAACAGCAGTTTAGCTTTCAGCAAGCCCTGGCTGTCCTTTTTAGCTGCAGGCACTGTGGAGCAATTCATTCTCAAGTTCAACAGAACAGAAGTATTTGTCTTAGCCAGCTTAGCTCGCCCTGCTTCCCCTTCCCATCAGAGATTTGAGCAACTTTTCACCCTTCTCAACCCAAATGTAAAGCAGGAGGCTTGGAGTTCTCAGAGCTCCTGAGAAAAATTTAATTTTCTCAGTACCTTGGTTAACTATGAGGATGCATTTTTCCACAATGCCTGCGCAACAGAGGCCGGTGAGCTCATTTACTGTGCGCTGAGAATATGTAAATACTTGAATGTCCATATTCTGGCCACATTTACACTTTAAGCTTTAGACTAGAGCCAAGTTATAGTGACATGTCATTTCAGTTGGAGGCTCCCCCTGAACCCCCCCCCCCTCACTGGATTGGGCTGTGCTGAAATGACACAATGCCAAGGATCCCAGCTCTGGAAAATAATGTGTTTTTTATTATTGTTATTATTTGTACTACTATATAATGTATAGATTTTGTTATTTTTGGTTATTACCAATAATTGTGAAAAAATAACAAAATGAAAGTCAGTAGTTAGCTAAGAACTTCTAAGATAAATAAAATCCCCTAACGCTCAGGTAACAGAAATCTAAAAGGTACATAACTATCTTCAAAATAACCAACACCAATTCACTGCACACCAATAGTTATTTGCTATTATTTGTCCATTTAAACCAGTGTTTCTCAAACTTTTTTGTCTTGCGACATACCAAAAAGATCTAAAAATGTTCATGGCACACCTGAAAAGATTTAACAATTTTTGTGGTGAAGAACTTAAAAGTTTGTACAGGGCTCTCGGAGAGCTTGAGATAGGAGCGTTGCAGTCTCTCTATAGATTACCGTGCATGCTCTGAAATGGTTGCGTCATTTCCACCCAGTGATCCACTTCCGGCGGGCGCTGCGTGTCGCGCCGGGCTCCAACATTTGCAGACTGCCATCAAGTCCTCCCACCCTGGCCCCGTGGGTCTGACCGCTGTTACAGTCTTTGCTGGCGGCTCCCCTCAATATTTTTCAAAACTCCCACAGCACACCTGCAAATCTCTCATGGCACACTAGTGTGCCGCGGCACAGTTTGGGAATCACCAGTTTAAACATATACGGTACACTGATGCACCGCCACTGTTTTTGAAGTTATGGAATTTATTTAACGGACTGTGCATACCTTCCCAAGAGAACCAATGACCAACTTGTGCATAGTTGTTCATGCAAAAACCACTTGTTGACCAATTACACCTAGTGTAACCTCTGACTAACATAATAATATGAGGGGAGTAAAAAGTCTAAAATGACATAAAACATATGGATTCTGTCATTTTCAACTGTTGTTAATGCTAACCTGTCTCAAAGAGGTATTAAACCCACAACTGAAAACTGTGATATTCTGTATATTGCAGCTTACCAATGATTAGATCCTGTGGCTGTATTAGTTTTCTTTTTTGAGGCTTTTCCCCCTCTGATCACCTTGTGATCTTGGCCAGTAATACACCTCCTGTATTAGAGTGCCCCCACACTGGATGAAGAAGCACAGAGGGCATCTTTGGACAGCTGTCAGTCTGGGGGGAGGGGCGTGTTAGATGTGTTAGCAGATTGAAATACACTAACAAATTGAAGCCAAATTACAGTTATTACTTTATAATCAGTTACAGCAAACAGTTTTTCTCTTTTGGGATAAAGGTTTTACATAAACAAATAAAAGCTGATCGTTATAATTGAGCACCCCTGCCAGTGTTAAATGGTTTGGCTCATCCCTGTAACTGCAAAAGAAACTAATGCAGCCATCACATCTAAACATTGATTATTAAATTATTATTATTATACAGGATGTAAATAGCGCCAACAGTTTACACAGCACTTTACAACATGGGGGCAGACAGTACAATACAAATCAATACAGGAGGGATCAAAGGGCCCTGCTCGTTAGAGCTTACAATCTAGAACGGAGGGATTGATAAACTGCAATATAAAAATATTTGCTTTTGGGTTTGATGCAGTTTTAACACACAAATAAGAACAAAGTTGCAGATGGACTATGTGTGCATATACAGTATATATATATATATATATATATATATATATATATATATATATATATACAGACTGGGAAGGGGGTGCAGGGGCCCCTACAGAATATTTATAATTACACCAAAGAGGCAGTTACATTTTAAGGCCCTCAGTATAATATGGAATTACAGGAATCAATATTTTAGCATTTTTACTACATTGGGAGTGTTCAGTCTTGCCTAAATAGGTAAAAGAATATTAGCCAAAGCCTTTAAAAGTCTAAAAAACTCTTTCTGTAAAACAGTAGTTACAGTGCCTTGAAAAAGTATTTATACCCATTGAAATTTCCCACGTTTTGTCTTGTTACAGCCAAAAACATTAATGTATTTTATTGGAATTTTTTTGTGATAGACCAACACAAAGTGGTACATAGTTGTGACGTGGAAGGAAAATGATAAATGGTTTTCAAAAATTTTTACAAATAAATGTGTGAAAAGTGTGGCGTGTATTTGTATTCAGCCCCCCTGAGTCAATACTTTGTAGAACCACCTTTCACTGCAATAGTAGCTGGAAGTCTTTTTGGGTATGACTCTACCAGTTTTGCACATCTAAAGAGTGATATTTTTGCCCATTCAAAGTGATTTTGCGCTTCAAATCTATCACATAAAAGCATAGACAACATATAGGTACTTATGTATGCAACTATAGTGGCTATATAAATCGGTGTGTTCAGTGAATATATACCAACAGTGCAAACATAAAAAATGCAGAGTGCTGACAAAAATAATCCAAAGTGCTGGTGTGCATAGAGAAATCAAAAGTTCATAATAATGTATTCCATCCACTGGGATCAAATATGGGAGGGGGGAAGAGATGGTGATATCCTTAAAGTGGAGGGATGCGGTGAAACCGGGCTCTCTAAACTCTCACCTCAAAAAAGGTGAACTTAGGCATCAAACAGGTTCTTTGATGGATGCTGTATGATGTAATTTAGGTGGGAATTCTCTGGTGGCTTGATGGTCCTCCCGGAATATAGAACCTATCAAAAGATGAAGGAAGGATTGCCCACCTGGGCTCCACCGACCCGGTGGGATGTGTGGGAAAGGGAGAGAAAGAGGCCTCCAATAGTGTAGTATAGTTAAATAAAACGGAGTTTATTAAAGTAATAGGGTGGCCTCTTACATTAAAAACTAATAAAAAGAGCATAAATAGCAAAACGATGGATAAGAGCGGCGTCTGAGGCACCTCCTTACTGACTTCCGGTTACGTCTGCTCTCTGCCACGCGTGCCACTTTATTATTATTATTATGTTGAGTGTATGTGAACACTTTTGATTTTGCTGCAGTAAACAGAGACATCATCACTATTCACACAATTTCTTAATAATTGTTTATAATGAGTTATTTCATTTTATTCTGGCATTGACTTAGTCCGTATACTCAATATAGCGCGAGGGACAACACCAAATTTTCAAGTTTTGCCACCGATTCTCAATTGTATTTAGGTCTGGACTTTGACTGGGCCATTCTAACACATGAATATGTTTCGATCTAAACCATTCCATTGTAGCTCTGGCTGTATTTTTAAGCTTGTTGTCCTGCTGGAAGGTGAACCTTCACCCCAGTCTCAAGACTTTTGCAGACTCTAATGCCCCGTACACACGATCGGATTTTCCGCCAACAAAAGCGTGGATTTTTGTTCGAAGGATGTTGGCTCAAACTTGTCTTACATACACACGGTCACACAAATGTTTGCCAACAATTACCAACGTGGGAACGCGGTGACGTACAAGATGTACGACGAGCCGAGAAAAAGGAAGTTCAATAGCCAGTGCGGCTCCTTCTGCTTGATTCTGAGCAAGCATGAACTTTTGTGCGACGGACTTGTGTATACACGATCGGACTTTCCGAAAACAAAGTTTAGTTGGCGGAAAATTTGAGAACCTGCTAGCAAACATTTGTTGGCGGAAAGTCCGACAGCAAAATGTTCACATGGTTGGACTTTCTGACAACAAGCTCACATCCAACATTTCCCGTCGGAAAATCTGAACGTGTGTACGCGGCATAACAGGTTTTCTTCTAAGATTGCCCTGTATTTGGCTCCATCCATCTTCCCATCAACTCTGACCAGCTTCCCTGTCCCTGCTGAAGAAAATCATCCCCACAGCATGATGCTGCCACCACCATGTTTCACGTGGAAAAGGTGTGTTCAGGTTGATGTGCAGTATTAGTTTTCCGCTACACATAGCGTTTTGCTTTTAGGCTAAAAAGTTAAATTTTGGTCTCATCTGACCAGAGCACCTTCTTCCACAAGTTTGCTGTGTCCTCCACATGGCTTCTAGCAAACTGCAAACAAGACTTCTTATGGTTTTCTTTCAACAAGGGCCACTCTTCTATAAAAGCCAGATTTGTGGAGTGCACGACTAATAGCTGTCCTGCGGACAGATTCCCTGACGTGAGCTGTGGATCTCTGCAGCTCCTCCAGAGTTACCATGGGCCTCTTGGCTGCTTCCCTGATTAATGCTCTTTGCCCGGCATGTCAGTTTAGGTGGATGACCATGTCTTGGTAGGTTTTCAGTTGTGCCATACTCTTTCTATTTTCTGATGATAGATTGAACAGTGCTCAGTGAAATGTTCAAAGCTTGGGATATTTTTTTTTATAACCCAACCCTGCTTTAATCTTCCCCACAACTTTATCCCTGACCTGTCTGGTGTGTTTCTTGCCCTTTATGACGCTCTTTGTTCACTAAGGTTCTCTAACAAACCTTTGAGGGCTTCACAGAACAGCTGTAGTTATACTGAGATTAAATTACATACAGGTGGACTCTATTTACTAATTTGGTGACTTCTGAAGGCGATTGGTTCCACTAGATTTTAGTTAGGGGTATCAGAGTAAGGGGGGCTGAATACAAATGCACGACACACTTTTCAGATATTTATTTGTAAAAATTTTTGAAACCATTTATCATTTTCCTTCAACTTCACAATTATGTGCCACTTTGTGTTGGTCTATTACATAAAATTCCAATAAAATACATTTACGTTTTTGGGTATAACATGTGGAAAATTATCTTGGTACTGTATATTTCCCCAAGCACTCCATTTCTGCTCACAAAATGTATTATTTTACATCTTTTACTTGGTCTTAAGCTATAGTATTCCATCTACAGCAGAAAGATTTAGCAGCTTTGATGAAGGTCTCACTGGGTTATCCTGCTGCTAGTAACACACTGATGCCGCGTACACACGATCGGTATTTCTGACAAAAAATGTTCGATGGGAGCTTGTTGTCGACCGTGTGCAGGCTCCATCGGACATTTTTTGTCGAAATTTCCGACAACAAAAATTTGAGAGCTGGTTCTCATTATGCACATTGCTGGATTGGGTTCGGGTTCAGGTAAGTATAAGGGGGGGCTGTGGGGGTCCTGAGGCACAGAAGGTTTTTTACCTTAATGCATAGAATGCATTAAGGTAGAAAAACTTAAGGCTTTAGAACCACTTTAATATTACTTTTGTTTGGGTTCCTCCTAGTACCTCCCCCAGGAAGTAATGTTTCAAGTCTGCCGTCTTTGGTAGGACTCCACTAAAATACAGGGGTCGAGTTTGGTTGCCTGTTGAACAAGATGTTGCATAATGGAAATGTATTGTGCAAGAGTTGAGTAAAGAGCATGGACTTTGCTTCTCACCAGAGTTATATTTTTCAAAGGTCATGCCTGAATACCTGATTGGAAGCAGGCGAAGCGGACCAGTGCATAGTTAGGCCGCAGGTGGCTGGACAAGTGCGTCCCATAATAGGTTACACTGATGAGGTATACAGGATCCGGAATACAAGTGATAAGTGTAAGCCTGGAGGGGGAAGGGGTTGGTGGAGGCTTATGGAAAGAGGTCTACCCTCCTGCTGCTAACATCCGCTGAAACAGAACACGCGGCCGGTGACCTCAGGTGTGCAGTGAGATCATTGGAGCAATAACCTGCAACCACAGAACCCAAAAACAAGGCATTGTGAAGGTGTAACTCCTAATCACCAGAGGGTCTGTGCTGCATAGTACTAGGGGGATGGCGCTAAGGGGGATATCGGCTCACCATCTGTACACACAGTGAGCAGCAGTCATGGAAAGCAGTCCTGGAGAGCCTTGTACTTCTGCAGGCCATTAAGTGTTTTGGGACTACAGAAGTCCCCCTTCATCTCCATAGCATAGGGGAACAGTATTCTGCAGTTCACAGAGGTGCACTTAGCAAGTTTTCTTGAAATAATATGCACAGAACCTAAGGTAGCACTGGATTTTTGGAAAACAGTTATGTTGGTATAAATACATCCAGGGTCCACTAAAGGTAATCAACCCAATTGAAGAGACATTTCCACTTTTCCTGCAGGGGTGTCTCAGGGCAGGAAGCCACAGGCATAAAAAATACATTGTTTGAAGTTTAATTCTTTGCTCTCTATACTAAAAATGTGTTTTTGTCTATGTCCCAATTGGAGAGATTTGCTTGTACTTTCTGTCTTGACAAGAAGAATATACAATTGAAACATCTATATGAGAGTGGTCTGATCCACCTAAAAGTTGGTATTTCTATCAGTCCTGTTTTGAAATTTACACAGCCCTGCTGGAAAGCTCAGCCATTCTGGTGACCTGGCATGCTGCAAGTATGAAACACAGCTAGGTCACCTCCCCACACTCAGCCTGTGATTGGACAGCAAAGGAGCAGCAAAAAATGAATGAGGTCATCTTTCTGCTCATCTCTGTTGTCAGCATGTTCCTTGTAAGCACATCTGAACGAGAACACTAAATACTACCCCTTCCTGTCCCAGTATGACAGTATTTTGCATTAAATGTATTTATTACTTTTAATTAAAGGACTAGTACTAAAGCCGCAAATGTAATATAGTGCAGCGTACAAATTATTTGATGGCTGCATTAGCTCTCTTTTTTTAGGCTTTTTTCAGTTCTGTTTTCACCTGGTGATCTGGCCAGTAACACACCTCCTGTATTAGAGTGCCTAGATTCTGGATGATGGAGCAACATAAACACCTTTGAACAGCAACATTGTTAGTCTGGGGGGAGGGTGGTGTTAGATTAACTAGCAGATTTAGATACACTAACAAACTGAAGCCAAACTTCAGCCAGGGTCAGGACAAGGGGTGGGCAATCATTGTTCCTAATTTTTACTGACAGTCTACTGACTTGAATGGTACCAGTTGATTGGAGAAAAGCCAATGTAGCACCCATATTTGAAAAGGGCCCAAAATACATCCCTGGGAATTACAGATCAGTTGGCCTAACATCAAGTATGTAAACTCTTGGAGGGGATGATAAGGGACTATATACAAGATTTTAGTAATGAGAACAGTATCATTAGGAGTAATCAGCATGGATTCATGAAGAATCGTTCTTGCCAAACCAATCTTTTACCTTCTATGAGGAGGTGAGTTGCCATCTAGATAAAGGAAGGCCCGTAGATGTGGTGTATCTGGATTTTGCAAAAGCATTTGACACAGTTCCCCATAAATGTTTACTGTACAAAATAAGGTCCGTTGGCATGGACCATAGGGTGAGTAAATGGATTGAAAACTGGCTACAAGGGTGAGTTCAGAGGGTGGTGATAAATGGGGAGTACTCGGAATGGTCAGGGGTGGGTAGTGGGGTCCCCCAGGGTTCTGTGCTGGGACCAATCCTATTTAATTTGTTCATGAATGACCTGGAGGATGGGGTAAACAGTTCAATCTCTATATAATATTTCTAATATTATATAGATAATATCTAATATTTGCGGACGATACTAAGCTAAGCAGGGCAATAACCTCTCCGCAGGATGTGGACACCTTGCAAAAAGATCTGAACAAATTAATGGGTTGGGCAACTACATGGCAAATGAGGTTCAATGTAGAAAAATGTAAAATAATGCATTTGGGTGGCAAAAATATGAATGCAATCTATACACTGGGGGGAGAACCTCTGGGGGAATCTAGCATGGAAAAGGACCTGGGGGGTCCTAGTACAGTAGATGATAGGCTCAGCAATGACATGCAACGCCAAGCGGCTGCTAACAAAGCAAACAGAATATTGGCATGCATTAAAAGGGGGATTATTTCCAGAGATAAAACGATAATTCTCGCGCTCTACAAGACTCTGGTCCGGCCGCACCTGGAGTATGCTGTCCAGTTCTGGGCACCAGTCCTCAGGAAGGATGTACTGGAAATGGAGCGAGTACAAAGAAGGGCTACAAAGCTAATAAAGGGTCTGGAGGATATTAGTTACAAGGAAAGGTTGCAAGCACTGAACTTATTCTCTCTAGAGAAGAGACTCTTGAGAGGGGATATGACTTCAATATACAAATACCATACTGGTGACCCCACAGTAGGGATAAAACTTTTTCACGGAAGGGAATTTAACAAGACTCGTGGCCACTCATTAAAATTAGAAGAAAAGAGGTTTAACCTTAAACTACGTAGAGGGTTTTTTACTGTAAGAGCGGCAAGGATGTGGAATTCCCTTCCACATGCAGTGGTCTCAGCGGGGGGCATCGATAGTTTCAAGAAACTATTAGATAAGCATCTGAACGACCGCAACATACAGGGATATACAATGTAATAATGACATATAATCACACATAGGTTGGACTTGATGGACTTGTATCTTTTTTCAACCTCACCTACTATGTAACTATGTAACATAATGCTCATACATTTTGGGGGGAAGGGGGGCACAGGCATTATCACCCTGGGCTCCAGATGACAGCAGACAATTTAATTTTCCTTTTGGGATAAAGGTTTTATATAAATAAATAAAAGCTGACCATCCTGTCAGTGTTAAATGGTTTGTCTCATCCCTATAACTGCTATCTCTGCAGGACAGCTTGTTCTTCAACAACTGACTTACAACAGACTTACTGGTCTCACATCTAAAAATTGGTAAACTGTGATAAAATAAATGTTTGCTTTGGGGTTTATCACCACTTTAAAGAGGAACTGCAGTCTTCTCACATATTTTATAATAAAAACATCTTTGCCATCCTGAGCTTCCCTCCAATCACTTTGCCTCTTATTTTATATATACTATGATTCTGTACTTGCCAAATATGCTGCAGAAATCTCCCTCCACTGAGTCTGGCTGCATCCATTTTAACTGTGGGCAGCTGCCTGTTGACTTCCTGGATTTACACAGACACACAGAGGCACACCTCCAGCTCTGCAGCTCTCATTGGCCCTCTTATAACTGATCCCCCTTCCTTCCTGGCAAACTCTCAGGAGAGTGAGAGAGATCTGTGCATGATGTCATGAGCCTAGGCTAATGACCAGGCAAGAAACAGGAAGTGGGCTGTATGAGGTATTTACTGGCATAAAAAAAATTTGCTATCCAAATTTAAAACAACAAGGACAGAAGATTTAATAGATGGAAAGTTGAAAAAATGACTGAAGGTCCGCTTTAATACATAACTGCATTCATTAGTGTTATTAATATCTGCATGGAGTTTAGCTGTAAAGCTTTGTTTTGTTTTTTTTAAAATAACAAACATATCATACTTACCTCCACTGTGCAGTTCGTTTTGCGCAAAGTGGCCCCGATCCTCGACTTCTGGTGTCCCCCAGCGGCACTGGTAGCTCCTCCCCGCATTGTATAACCACCTAGGAGAAGGGCTCTCCCGGGGGGTTACCTTGCGGGCACGCTCCCGAGTCCAGCATTTGCGTCCATAGACGCAGAATGCCGAACTCAGCCCCGCCCCCTGGCGGCCGCGTCATTGGATTTGATTGACAGCAGTGGGAGCCAATGGCTGCGCTGCTATCAATTTATCCAACCAGGAGCCAAGACAATGGGCAGAGGGGAAGAGTGCGCCTCCAGCGTGGGAATTATGGGGCTCAGGTGAGTAAAACGGGAGGGCTGGGGGGCGGTCACTAACAGAAGTTAGTGTAAGATGAAAAAACACGAGGGTTTACAACCCTAACTGAGCGATGTGTGCATGCCATCATCTCTATAATAAATACATTAAACTATACTAAACGCAGAGTTTTGCGACTGGTGAATGTACCGACATGGGCTTCAGCCTAATAAAGTGAAGCTGCCATAAAGCAAAATACCGGCATAGGGGTACTTCAGATAAGAGCTGAAGCTTTCTGACAATGAATCCAGGGCAATGACATCAGAGTGAAGCTGAAAAGGCTCGGCATCTCTCCCTTATGCGGGGCTCAATGGGACAGTACAGAGGGCTGCCTGTCTTTCCCATTCTCTCTCCCCCCTCCCGTTTTCTCGTTTTAGGTTGCTCTGAGTAATGGCAGAATGTGGTACACCATAGCAACGGGTCACGATTGGCTGAATTTGGCCGGATTGAGCCGGGCAGAGGCTATAAAGCCGGCAGCTTTCCCGCTCCATTCACTGCCTGAGGAGACCCCCTGCTGAAGACGGAGCCCCGTGCTGCTGCAGGCAGTGTTACCTGAGACATGGAAGGCTGCGGAGGGGCGGAGTGGCTGAGGAGGTGTTTGGAAGAAGAGGAAGTTCCATCTGTATCAGCCTCAACTAATATGGAGCAATGTCTGTGACCATTGAAGATATGGAGAATGGCAGTCACCCAGCTCTCCCTACTGCCCAGAAAAGAGGTCACAAAGGTAACAGGGGAAAGAGGTTGAGAAAGGAAGGTTCTCCCTCTTCTCCTGTAAGAAATGTATTAAAGCAGGCAAGGTCACGCTCCTCAAACAGAGCCAGAAATGGATCACCTCAGCTAGCTTGTGCGGGCATTTCCAGTGAGGTGGCAACGTCTGGGCAACCTGTTAGTGCGGACCGCAGTTCTGATGAGAGAAATTATTTAAATCTTTCTAACTTGGGTAAAGTAGCTGGTTCTTTAGCCAATGTACTTGCTAAATTGAATGAATCCTTTAATATTGGTACTGTATGGAATGGCGGTGGCTCAGGTGGTATAATTATGTCAGATAATGCTGTTTTTTTCACAGGGTAACCCCGCCACTCCATTGAGTGTTAACCCTATGAATACCATTGCTTCTATTTTTGATAAATTTCCTGTTACTGCTAATAATACCAGTGTTGTTTCTACTATGCCTGCTTCTGATTTAAATTCTACACTTTCTTTTCCTGTTAAAGCTTCTGTTTCTGAATCATGTCTTAAGGAGGCTCTCCCCTGTGAATTGTCTCTTCTGGGCTATGATCTATCTTCCGCTGTTAAAGAAAAAATATGGCGTGGGGAATTCATAGATATTTTATCCTTGCTCCCTTCATCAAAAGAATTCTTGTTGAAATCTGATAAAAGAATTGATGACAGGTCTGAGGAGGATAGGAGGAGGGCAATCCCCCAGACCTTTCAGAATTGGCTGCAGGCCTTTTGTATTTTTTTTCTTCTGTGATGGGTGGGTGTTTTCCTGAAAAATGCTCAAGATTGTTCCAACACCTGGATATAGTGGCTGAGGCATACCACCACTTTGGAGGCATTTAGGATGAGAGCTTTTAGACAAAAGCTCTCCGTTCACCCATTCCTCCGCTGGGGGGTTAAAGATTTAGGGCTCTGGCTGAACCTGATGCTGCCACAAAGACCTCAATATACACAGAGGCCTCAAATAACCAATCCTCAGCCTACTTTTCATAAGGGAGTGTGTTTCTCATATAATGATTCACAATGCAGATTCTTATCTAACTGCAGGTACATTCTGTGCAGTTACACATTCATCATCCCGCTGTTTTAAAAAATCTGCTAGTACATCCTAGTTAAGAGACAGTAATGTAAAAGGCATGGACGCCAGTGAAATTGTCAAAAATGCAGTTCTGGCTGAACAATACCCAGACCACAAGATGGTGGATCTACTGTATGAAGGAGTCAAATTTGGTTTTCTAGTCCCTTCTTTTGTAGGTCAGGGTTGTCTTCATGCTAAAAATTTACGTTCTGTTCTTGAGCACCCTGACATAGTTAAAGAGAAGATCTTAAAAAAATTGCAAGAAGGTAGAATAGCTGGACCTTTCTCTCCCCCCCTTTATAAATTTCCGTTTATCCCCTTTAGGCCTGGTCCCAAAAAATGAGCCAGGGTCCTTTTGTTTGATTCATCATTTATCCTTTCCTCATAGCAATTCCTTGAATCATGAGATAGCAGAATTTGAGTCATCTGTTTCATATGCTTCCTTTGACGAAGCTTTGTACTTGTGAAACAATATGGCGAATCATCTTTAATGGCAAAAGCGGACATAAAATCCGCATTTCGCCTCTTACCTGTCAATCCCACAGGTTTTAATTCCCTTAATTTATATTTTGAGGATCAGTTTTATTTTGATAAGTGTTTGCCCATGGGTTTTTCAAAATTTTATTTTTATTTTGAGGCTTTTTCGACTTTTGTACAGCGGGTTTTGTCACAGAATTACCCTCAGGGTGGCGCTATCCATTATTTTGATGATTTCTTATTTATAGGTCCAGCTGAAGTTCAGGTTTGTTCTGATATGTTGAATTGTGAGTCTTTTGGCCTTCCCCTAGCCCATGAGAAAACGGTGGGCCAAGTGAAGGTCATTGAGTTTCTGGGTATCACAATTGATTCGGTCGTAATGGGTTCTGTTTGCCAATGTCTAAAATTATAAAAATGAGGTTACTCATTTCTAGTTTTCTGTCAAAAAGAAAGGTTCTTTTGCGTGATGTTCAGTCCCTGTTAGGACTCTTCGCGTTTGCGTCTAGGGTAATTCCTATCGCCAGAGTCTTTTTCCGGGGATTTTCTCTAGCCACTAGGGGGCTTAAAAATCCTCTTTCCCATGTTTCTATTACCCGTCCCATTAAGGAGGATTTGAAGGTTTGGGACCAATTCCTGATCAATTTCAATGGGCGTGCTTTATGACAGAGAGATTTCATTAGAGACTTTGACATTCGCTTATTTACTGATTCATCCGGATCGGTTGGCTTCGGCACTTTCCTTAATGGTCATTGGTGTGCTGATGAATGGCCTGAGTCTTGAAGATCTCCATATAATAACCGTAATTTGGTTTTGTTAGAATTCTTCCCTGTAGTGGTAGCTATTACTATCTGGCATCAATTCTTTGAGAATAAGCATGTTATCCTTCATACGCATAATAAAGGGGTATTTTTTGCTGTAAAATGTTTATCATCAAAATCTGAATTAGTAATAAAACTACTCAGTTTTCTGGTTCTGCAATGTATGACCTTTTAACATTTGGCTTAAAGCAAAGCATGTCCCTGGTTTTACTAATGAGATAGCCGATTCATTATCTCGTTCGCATTTCCGGAGGTTTCGGGAGCCCGCTCTAGAGGCGGATCAAGAAGGATTTCCATGCCCGGAACTTCTCTGGGGCCTGATTTGGGACTAATTTAAGGCATTCCATCGCTCCTAAAACATGGGAAGAATACTTACAAGCATGGTCTAAATGGTGTGATTTTTGTTTAGTGTCTAATCTCTCGTTCAATTCAGTTAACACCTATACGGCTTTATGTTTCTTTTCCTCTCTCATCCAAGCTAGACTTAGTCCTTCCTCAGTTGCCAACATTTTAGTGGGGGCCTCATTCTTTTTAAAACTTTCTGGATCTCCTGCTCTTTCTTTCTTTTTTCCACTCAAGCAAGTTCTGAAAGGTTTCAGAAGATCCTCCCCAGCTATTGACAGTAGATGCCCAATTCCTTATGAATTATTGGCGAAACTGATGTCTGCGCTGGAATTCCTTTTCCGCATTTGAGACTTCACTGTTCAGAACGCCTTTCGTTATTGCCTTTTTTGATGCTTTTAGAATTGGGGAGCTCACGGCACCAAATAAAGCTTCTTCCTTTTTTTTTAGTGTTTTCAGATATCTCTGTTATGGAAGATTCTATTAGGATTTTTCTCTGTAGATCCAAGATGGACCAATTGGGGAAAGGTCGATGGATAACTCTTTATAGAGCTCCTTTTCAGATTATCTGCCCAGTTTTTAGGATTACTCAATATCTCTCAGACCCCCCTTTCCAGGTTATTTTTTTATTCATGTTAATCTATCTCCATTAACTTCAGATTTCAAACTTCAGATTTCAAACTTCAGACTTCAGTTTTCATCTGTCCTGTCTTCTTGTCTTAAAAAACTTAATCTTTCTAGCTTTCATTTCTCTTCACATTCTTTCAGTATAGGTGCGGCTACTAAAGCCAGTCTTCTTGGTTTCTCTAATGATGGTTTAAAAAAATTGGGACGTTGGAATAGTGATAGGTTTAAATTGTATTTCCTGATCTTTTTGTTGTCTAATTTTTCTTAGTACCTACAAGCGTGTCATTTGGATAGTGGGACATACCTTTATTTTTGGGCCAAAAGGAGAGCTTCCATCAGGAATTTCAAAGCCAATCTCGGTTTGGACGAAGGACAATTTCAGATCTTATGGTGGGGTATAAGGGGGTTGAGATGGAGAAACCTTAAGGATCATTTAATTTTCTTACTAGGACAATGGCCTTCCCCTGATGTACTTATTATTCATGCTGGGGTTAATGACCTGGGCAGGATAAAAAATTTGGAATTTGTTTTGTGAGATGAAGAGGGATTTATCTTCTTTTAGGCTGTTATTCCCTTTCACTGTCATATTATTTTCGGAGATGATACCACGACTCCTTTGTTCAAATTCAAATAACCTTCATTATCTGGATAGGATTAGGAAGCCTATAAATTGAACTATACGCAACTTAGAACTTTCTCAAAGCATTTTTTTTTACCGCCACATAGACCTTGAAGGTTTCCTTCTTGGTCTATACAGAATTGATTTTGTACACCTGTCAGATTTTTGTTTTAGGCTTACAAAACATGACTGAGTAGGCCACGGCATTTGGGGGGGCTTCAGCCACTCATTTGCTGAGTGGATTTCAGCTGGTGGGGTTTGTCATCCAGTTCAGTTCTGGATGGACTAGGTGATAGTATTAAATAATTAAATGATTTATGGTTATGTAACTTTAATATTATTATATTGCTGGTTATGGATTATTATTGTTCAATTTTGGGTTACCCCTTAATAAACGCTGTGGCCATTATAGCCAACATGAAATAAATTGTGTTATGTCTCTTTATTTAATATCTTTGAGTCCTTTTTGCTGTCCAATGACTGAGCCCCTCGGGCTTATGCAGGGCCCCATGGGACAGTAAAGAGGGCTGCCTGTCTTTCCCATTCTCTCGCCCCTCCTGTTTTCTTATTTTAGGTTGCTCCGATTAATGGCAGAATGTGGTACAGCATAGCAACGAGTCCCGATTGGCTGAATCGGGCAGGACTGAGCCTGGCAGAGGTTATATGTTCACTGCCTGAGGAGACCCCTGCTGAAGACGAAGCCCCGTGCCCTGTGCTGCTCCCACCCACACTCCCTTTAACCACTTCAGCCCCGGAAGATTTGGCTGCTCAATGACCAGAGCATTTTTTGCAATACGGCACTGCATCGTTTTAACTGACAATTGCGCGGTCGTGCGAAGCTGTACCCAAACAAAATTGATGTACTTTTTTTCTCACAAATAGAGCTTTCTTTTGGTGGTATTTGATCATCTCTGCAATTTATATTTTTTGCGCTATAAACAAAAAAAGAGCGACAATTTTGAAAAAAACATTTTGTACTTATAGCTTATAAATATCCCCAATTTTTTTTTAAAAAAGCTACGTTTTTTTCTCAGTTTAGGCTGATATGTATTCTTCTACATTTTTTTGATAATAAAAATCGCAATAAACGTATATTGATTGGTTTGCGCAAAAGTTATAGCGTCTACAATATAGGGGATAGATTTATGGCATTTTTATTTATTTTTATTTTTTTACTAGTAATGGCAGCTGGTGGGGATTGTCATCCAGTTCAGTTCTGGATGGACTAGGTGATAGTATTAAATAAATAAATGATTTATGGTTATGTAACTTTAAGATTAATTATATTGCTGGTTATGATTATTGTTCAATTTTAGGTTACCCCTAATAAACGCTATGGCCATTATAGCCAACATGAAATAAATTGTGTTATGTCTCTTTATTTAATATCTTTGTGTCCTTTGTGCTGTCCCATGATAGCTTATATCTGAGGCTTCTCATGCAAGAATGCAGCTTTGTAAAAATATTCCTTTTATATTCCACTAAGAATAACATGATTTGAACATAATAAATCATATACAAAGGCAAACCCAGTAGTTATGTTTGTTGTCATGTAATAACCTAGGGGTCTCTTAGAAACACAGCTCAAGAGCACTGGGAATAAATGTTTAGGCATATAGGGGCACTTAGATAAATTAACATTCACGTAAAGGTACATGCAATCATCAGTTCTCATATAGGGGCAGATAACATAATGAAGCTAAGGAACAGAGTACAAAATGCGGCATGTCGAGATTGGTACAAATGTAAGCCTTTCAATGGCCCTGATACATCAAGCTGCATTATCATGACATGCTTGCTAAAATAACATATGATAAGGCTGAGATGCTATTTTAGCATGCCTTAAAGTAGCTCCGCATCCTACCTGGATGACATTTAGTTTGCACTGTGTATCATGAACAATGGACCGTTGTCACCCAATTGACCGCTGACAAAGGACTGTTGTCACCCAATTAGTGCCTGAGCAAGGTTCTTCACGGCAGGATCACAAATGGCTAATTTAGACTTGTGACTTGTGGTTGCAAAGCGTTAAAGCACATGGTTGAGACGTGTTTTTAGCACCCCCTAACTGCCCCTCTTAATCTGTAATGGCAGCTGTGCACATGCCGTGGATATGATGCTTTGCTTCAAGCTCACAACAAAAATTATATCGAGCTTTTCGGGCAGGAAGACCGCTGAATGTGACCCATTCAAGTAAGGAAGCACCACAAACACAGTGCAATTAGGTGCATTTGTGTGGCATTTATGGTGTTAAAACAGGCAAGGAGGAGGCATCATGTTGCCTCCTCACCACCCTTTAAATAGCTCTGAAAAGCATTCTGAACTCGAATCCTTTTCAGGGGACTGGCACTTTAGACACAGGTCCAAACTCACATTTATGAAAAAAATGTATAGCTATTTCTACAGTGAAACTGCTTTTACATTTGTTCTGTGTGCATAGGGCAGAAATGAATGTGTACTCCTGTTTACTCTAAAGGTTGATTGCTATTCATTCATAAAAATAAAAAAAAGACATATTTGGCTCGGGCATTAAATTCAACTAACAAATCTTTCAAACCAATACGTTTGAAATTATCAAAAAATGTTTACACTTGTAATCCAGTTAAAATAGTCCATAAATTTCACTCACATCTCGCAACTTTATACAAGACAAACAATGAATTTAATCCTACAGAGGCTGAATCCTTCTTCTCAAAAATAACCTTACCTGAGTTATCTCAGAATCAAAAAAACAGTTTGGATGAGCCTATAACTATAGATGAAGTTGCTAACGCCATAAAAGACCTAAAACTTAACAAAAGACCAGGCCCAGACGGCTACTCTGCTTCATACTATAAAACATTCTCAGAAATACTCTCCCCCATTCTCACTGAAACTTTTAACAAACTTCTAGATGGACATTCTTTTCGGCAAGAAACACTAATGGCAATTGTTTGTATGATCCCAAAACCCCTTTCTGATGATACTTCCTGTGTGAATTATCGGCCTATTTCTCTGTTAAATCTCGATATTAAATTATTAGCAAAAATAATAGCAAATAGCAATAGCATTATAGGAAAATTAATACATAGAGATCAAGTAGGCTTCATGCCAAATAGACAGGCAGGCGATAATATACGCAGGGCAGTGTTATTGGCACATATTGCTAAAAAACGGAAAATCCCTTTATGTTTTCTATCTCTCGATATTAAGAGGGCATTTGACACAGTATCCTGGCAATATATGCAATATTCATTACAAAAATGGGGTTTTGGACCCCACTTTTTAACATGGATCAAAGCATTATATAATAAACCCAAAGCCTATATAAAATATGCTGGATACAAATCTGATGCCTTTAATATCGAAAGAGGTACCCGACAGGGTTGCCCATTATCTCCCTTATTATTTGCCCTTATACTCGAACCCATGGCCCAATACATCAGAACAAACCAAACTATAACTGGCATTGAAGTAGGAGGTATTACACACAAATTATGTATATTTGCAGACGATATATTACTTTTTCTATCATCACCACAGGTCTCTGGTCCTAACTTAATACCAGCTCTTGATGGATTTGCAGCCCTATCCGGCCTTATGATTAATCCTAAGAAATGCCTAGTGCTTAATGTTTCACTCACAAACATGGAATTGATCCCGGCTAGGGCTGCACTCCCATTCACATGGGCAGAAAAATCAGATCAGTCCCATATCTTGGAATTCATTTAACAGCATCTCATTCTGACTTATTCTCAACCAATTATCCTCCTGTATTAAGACAGATCACAAATCTAATAAAACAATGGTCGCAACTTCCTTTATCCTGGATAGGGAAGATTAATGCAATCAAAATGACTATTCTACCCAAATTGCTTTATCTATTCAGAGTCCTCCCTATTCCAATTCCTTCCTATTTTTTGAGAATAGTACAAAAAAGAGCAACTTCGTTTATATGGGGCTCTTCTAAACCACGTATACCTATACACACACTACATCTTCCCAAAAATAAAGGAGGCCTGGGATACCCTAATTTTACTAACTACTACAGAGCAGCACATTTGGCCAGTCTGTCCAAATACCATGCAAAACAGGAAATCCCATTATGGGTATTTATAGAGGCTTCAGAAAATGACCCTCTATTAATATCAAATTTATTATGGCTTGATCCTAAAGACCGCTTTAAAATTCATAATCCCATAACTAAACACTTCTTATCTCTCTGGGATAAACTAAAAACCAAATATCAGTTACAATCTCCACACAATCCTCTCCTTTCTTTTATCAGAAATCCGGCCTTTTATCCGGCATGGATCTACCCAAATTCTTTTAAAGCTTGGACAACATCAGGCATTCAGACACTAAATGACTTCATAGCATCTAAATCATTCCTTTCATTCCCATCGCTTAGAGAAAAATATGATCTACCAAACTCTGAGATATTTAGATATCTCCAAATCAAAAATTTCTATACACCATTCCTAAAGGGGGATACACCATTATCCCAATTATCCATTTTTGAATCAATCTGTACAAAAGATCCATTTGCTAAAGGTACAATTTCATCACTTTCTAATCAATTATATGGAGTAGTAAATCTTAATAGACCCTCTTACGTTCAGAGGTGGGAGGAGGACCTGGGACGAACTTTAGAAGACACGGACTGGTCTAACATATGGCTCACATCTAAGTCATCTTCACCCAACATCTTAGCACTGGAGACAAATTATAAAGTCCTAACCCGCTGGTACCTTGTACCCGCTAGAGTGGCAAAATATTCACCTAATACCTCAGCTCTTTGTTTTCGAGGATGCCCAGAAATAGGCACATATTTACACATATGGTGGACGTGCCCAGTAATCCAAACCTTCTGGAAGGAAGTCTTCGTGATTGCATCTAAAATATTTAAAAAAATAATACAACCAGATCCATATTTAACTTTACTTAATCTAAAACCGGAATGGTTAACACTCTCTCAATTCAAACTTATGATCCAACTAATAACGGCTGCAAAACAAACAGTGGCCAAGGCATGGAAATCTCCTACATTGGTACTAGCAGAAACAATTCACAGAATGAATAATACAATGTCCCATGCTAAGATGGTAGCCATCGATCAAAATCAAATTCCAAAATTTGAAAAACTTTGGCACCCTTGGATAAAACAACAGTTCCTGTCAAACTTCAATGACTCTGTCCTGTTGCCATGGTAACAGATTAAATGACTTACAGAGACACCCATTCTAAGGCTTCAAAGAGAACTAAAAAGAATAATAAACTGACGAGCGGGACAACCTTGTGGACCATACCTCTACCTTTCAACCCTTTTTCTTCTTTCTCTTTCCTTTTCTCCACCTTACGATTAAAGCTCATTATCAGAATTTATTTGACCTATATACACTCTATTTGTAAACAATATGTATAGTAGGTATAAATCATTTAAATACCTACAAAAGTAACTAAGGAAATTATATATATCTTTAATTTAGGTTTACGTGAACCCAATGTTTAATATTTGAAATTTCATGATATTTACCTATATAAACCCTACTGTAAAACAATGAGCCTACTTTATAGATCCTTGTACACTTACTTTATGTATCTTTATAATATTGTATACTCAATAAACTTCTTTTGACAAGGAAAAATAAAAAAAAGACTGGTTTGGGAAAATACCGCATTGTGGCCACTACATGGAGCTGGGGATAATAAGAAAAAAATACTGATCCTCAGCTCCATCTAGTGGCCATAATGCAGTGTTTTCCCAAACTATTAAATATTTTAAGACTGAAATACCTGTAGCACTGAGATCACCATTGCTGACCTCTCATTTTGAAAATGCTAAACTGTTTGGTTGCCAAATTAACCATCTGACTGACCTAATGACCCAGAACAGAAGCTTATGATTATTTTTCTGACTTTCCTTATAGATCTACCCATGGCTTTTTTCTCAGAGAATATGTGCAGGTACACCCCTCTTCAAAGTCACCCGTTGTCTCCTCCCCCTACCCACCTCCTAGCACCGTCCCTTGGTTCCACCCCCTACCCACCTCCCAGTACATCCTGTTTTAGATAATACAGAACCAAGTATCATTTTGTGGTGCTAAGTAATTTGTATGGAATTTGATAACGATAACAAGAAAAGCATTAAAACTAGAACCCCTGCAGCCAGCAACAAAAGACCCTCCCCAGTAACAATAGGTTCCCGCAGCAAAAATAGACCTCCTGCAACAAAATACCCCCAGCAACAATAGAGCCCTCCCTCAAAAATTGTCCACACCCAGTAAAATAAAACCACCCCCAGCAACAAGAGATCTCCCACCAGAAACAATAGACGCTCCAGAGCAACAATGGACCCCCACAACAATAGATCCACCAGCAGCCCACATAGCTATAGACCCTCCAGCACGCCCTAGCATCCCTTGTCATTCTATTCATAAAGTGTGTTTCCCTGCATTCCTGATGGAAAAAAAGTCCTGCATCTATCTGTCCAGATAGCAAGGATAACTTGCCATAAATGTGTGGCAGTGTTGAATTGTAAGTCTGTTAACTTGCTGCACATTTTCTTTGGAAAGTTGTACACTTGCAGAGCACTTGAAGCACAATTTCTAGTTGATACTTTTCCAATTTGTAGCAAATTTGCATGGCAAGTCTCTAGCAAGAGCAAAGTTGCAGTGTTGAGTCTACAGTAAGAGCTCTGCAAGTCTACAGCATGAAACTTCAGCCACAGTGACCCCTGTGGTGGGATGACTATTGCGCAACATAACTGAACCAGAACTTGCAGCAGACTCGCAGAATGTTTACAAAGAAAGTTGATCTGGAGTCATGCAATGCGGACTTTCTGCAATTGTGCAAAAAACTGGTGAAGCCTGGCAAGTCTAGCAATAGCTTAGCAAGTCATTTTCAAACTTGCAGCACAATTGCTTGCTATTGATATCTGGGAAAGCATTGATACTAGTCGGTCTCCATAATACCCAGGCAACTAACATTATTTAAAGAAGGTCAATGGCAAGCACTGCTCTCTTTACTTTCAATTCTATGTCAGCCTGAGGAGTTATTGTCTAAGTTTTCTGAAAATTTTTGCAGGATTACACAAGGATTTGTTTGCTGAGTCCTATAAATTCTACATTTGTTTCTCTACCTCTGCACTCAAATCATTTACTGCTGATCTTGATGCAGTTAGTGTAATAATCCCAGAGAGACCATTAATATCTCATATGTACAGTATATTTATAGCTGTCTACCTATTTTATATAAAAAAAACATTTACTATACAATTATCCAAACCATTTTGGGAATATTGCTTAAAAATAGCATTTAACATACTTGGTATTCCTGACACGGATGGAAATAGCCATCAAAAAAACACTAATGTACCACAAATACTGGGAAATGCTTGCATCTGTGTGTACTTGCCAAGAGAAATATATGCCTGCATTCTTGAAATCTTGCTTCATACATCTAGTCAGAGGTTAACCTCACTTACACCTGGTATTTACTTCAAACATGTCAGCAGAAACCAAACTGTTCTAAGTACCACTTGTGACATTTTCCATCGTTATTGCAAGCCAACCTCGCTAAATGCACATGACTAACATTTTGACAACACTGACAATTGCAACATCAGCATTTACTGAAGCCTTTGTATTTTACTGCTTTGGTTTTATTTGCTTTTTGTGTTTTTACATTCAAGCTACTAAAAATTGAAAAATAAACTATAGGAAAAACATCAAATAAATAGTTTTTTTAATCACTGCTCTCAGAAAAGTAGATTTCTTTAGCCCATTCTTGTAAAGCAAGCCTGGCCAGGGCCAATACAAGGGGTGGGCAGAAGGGACACATGCCATGAGCACAGTGTTAAAATGTGGAGGGGGTGGGGGCTAGCTGGGAGCTTCAGCTGCTCCATTCTCCTGCACCTCACTGTGAGAAGAAGCGAGAACTCCCATAGCTGTTGGAGAGAGAACTCTACTCTCTTCTCCCACCAATAGTAACCAGCTGTGGGCCGAAGAGAGCCGGTACCTGTTGAGAACACACCTCTATCTCAGGGTACAGCTGAGGATGAAGTCAGTACCACATGAGGGGTAAGGGGAAAGGAAGAACCCGATAGGGTGGGTTCAAGAAAAGGGGTTACTTCGTGCAACAATAGATTGTAGAGTGGATATAGTGATAAAAACAATTTTATTTGTCTTATGCATAAAAATGAAACACAATAAACTTATTAATACTAGAAATGGGTAGTATAATTAGGCCTAGAATATACCAGACAAGACAGACTTGACAAACAATACATCTAAGAAACATATATTGCTACCCGGTCAGGGCATATTGCAGTTTGCCACATTGGCCTGTTTGGTAGGGTCAATCAGTCAAATTGTATTGATTGCTTTCCACCCAAATGGGGACTCCAATTTGGTGTTTAGATTATAGTGTGGGCCCCTGTGGCATAATGCAATGGGAGAGTGTTGGACACAGTGGAAGAAAGGACAGGGCCCTCTGGAAAGAGTGGGTCGCTATTTGGACTCTCTTCTACAGGACATGGTAAAAAATTTAAAATCCTTTGTTCAAGATACAAGACACGTATTAGCTAAAATTACGGAAATCAATAAGACCATGCAACTAGAGGGGATTCTTTTGGTTAGTGTAGACGTCGAGTCACTTTATACCTCAATACCTCACAACAAGGGACTTCAAGCAGTCGAATGGTTTTTGAGGGAAACTTACCCAGAGTCTGAACCACAAAATGAGTTCTTGGTTGAACTCCTAGATTTCACCTTGTCAAATAACTTTTTCCAATTTCTGAGTTCATACTATCATCAAATACGAGGTACTTCCATGGGTGCTGCATGGGCACCAGCCTACGCATGCCTACATCTGGGCCTTTGGGAGGAGGTGGACGTTTACACCTCGCCGCTGTACCGCAGCCACGTGAAAACGTGGTTGCGATACATTGACGATGTCCTGGTGATCTGGAGGGGCAGCCTCGATGAACTGCATCTGTTCATGAATTAATTGAATAACAATGATCGAAAAAAACGATTAACGTACCAATTTGACCAGAAGAGGCTGTCCTTCCTGGATCTACAGATTACACTGGATAAGGGCCAACTCAACACCAGCACGTTCCGAAAGGAAACGGCTGCTAACACACTACTGGAAGCAACAAGCCACCACCCACATTGGCTAAAAAATGGAATACCAGTAGGACAGTTCCTTCGAATTAAAAGGAACTGTACTAACGTAGCCGACTACAAACGGGAGAGTAGCGAACTCTATACGAGATTTCGTGAACGGGGGTACTCTCATAGGCAACTCAGGAGGGCTAGAAAAAGGCAGCCGTTAGGAATAGGGAGAGCCTTTTGCAGGGGACAAAAACAACAAAGGGGTCACAGATACAGACAAATGAGCCAGTACGAGTTATAACAGCATATGGCTCCCAGTGGAATAATGTTTTTTTCCATTCTAAAAAAACACTGGGGAATCTTGACCAATACCCCTGAGTTGGCTAAAATTGTCAGCACCTCTCCCAAGATGGTAGCTCGTCGAGCCCCAAATTTGGGTGATATGCTGATCCAATCCGAATTTGTTAAAGAACCAGACCCTACCTGGCTATCAAAGTACCCACGAGCAAAGGGTATGTTCCCCTGTAACAAATGCCAAATGTGCCCCTTTGTTCACCGAACCTCCACATTTTCAGATGCTCTCAATGAAAGGACATATGAAATACGCGATCTCATTAACTGTTCAACATCAAGAGTGATTTATTTAATCACGTGCCCGTGTCCTAAGATATACATTGGCAAAACTAAGAGACCTCTGAGAATACGATTTGGTGAACACCTAAGGGAAATCAACACTAAAGGCAAGATACCTGAAAAACCCCTGGCCAAACATTTTGCTCTGTGCCATGGAGGTTCCTCAGAGGGGCTAACAATTAAAGGTATATATGCCTTAAAGTTGCCCACCAGACGAGGAGATTTTGACCGTGTACTCCTCCAAAAAGAGAAGTGGTGGGTATACAGGTTAAAGTCCCTGGTGCCGGTGGGGTTAAACACCAAACTGAACCTACAAGTGTTCTTGGAACCCTGAAACTAGTTTTAGCTACACCATAGTGAGCATCTTCTTTAACATACTATATGGTGGGAGCCAAGATTCTTATACTGCTTCGCAACTGATTTTTAACTATCCACTACCTTCAACTTGCTTAACTAAATACGGAGGTGACAGCAACAGCGAAACCATTTATTTCGATCACAATGTCTCACGGACAAAGTATAGGCTACCCTGTACTTTCACCATGGCTGGGTGTCACTCATATAGTGAATAGAGATTAACTCTCTTTAGGAATAACTACAATAAGATCTTTGAATAGCTGCCACCCCGTCTTGCTAAAACTGATGTATATATATGTACATGTAAACACTCGGCATGACACCAGGGTGTTGTGGCTTTCCCCTCTATTCTATTTTTATCTTGGTACCACTTAACAACCATGGTGATGGTCCCCTTTCCCGCCCTTATGCCTATTCTTTCTTCTACTCACCCACATCAGACCATTTTCTCCCTACTACCTCCACTAAAAGGCAAGGAGGTTCTCAATATGCGCTAGGACACTTTCCTAAGAGAAATGACCGAGCAACTGTTGCGTTTAAAATAATCACAATGTTTACATTGGCAGATAGGCCGTTATGAACAACCAGCCACTTACGATTGGCTTAAAATCCCTTCAATCACTTTACAACCTTCCATTGGCGGCGACCCTCAGCAAAAGATACTATAAGAAGGGTGTGAGGTAACCGACCAATGAACGTCCAGAGATGAAGCTACGTCATTGAATCACGGCGAAACGCGTTGACGTCACTGCGCTACCCGGTCCGTGCGCTCAGGGCAGTGAGGGAGACACTCAGCAAAGGAGCTGATACGAGGAGGACACAGACGCAGCTCTGAAAGGGGCAATCAAAGGCCCGCCAAGCGCCTCCGAGAGACGGGAACCCTTACCTACACTGACAAGCGGAATACCGCAACATACAGATGCATTTTGTGGATATCCCGTGCCTGAAATAGGAACGCAACGGCAGTCATGGCTACCAGGACTAACGGACCACAGTACCCCTGAGTAAGAGCAGCGTGGAAGACAGTGGTAATGTACAGCTAATAACAACACAATTCAATACCAACAGCAATTGTATGCCGACTATACCACTAGATCATGATTTGAGTGATTGCACTGCCGCTCGAACACTAATTTAAACTGATTATTGTCTGTTTATGGTACCACAGCATACCTGGCATCAGCTTGAATTGGCATTTCTAACATCTCTACAGGTTATCAAGGACTTCCGAATAAACATATAGGGATAATACGGCTATAGGGCAAATTGCATATACTGCCCTATATCCAAATCAAAAGGATAGTTTACTCCTAATATTTAAACAACAACGGAATTCCATCCTGCTTTATTACACCACTGGTGTCCTTTCTTCCACTGTGTCCAACACTCTCCCATTGCATTATGCCACAGGGGCCCACACTATAATCTAAACACCAAATTGGAGTCCCCATTTGGGTGGAAAGCAATCAATACAATTTGACTGATTGACCCTACCAAACAGGCCAATGTGGCAAACTGCAATATGCCCTGACCGGGTAGCAATATATGTTTCTTAGATGTATTGTTTGTCAAGTCTGTCTTGTCTGGTATATTCTAGGCCTAATTATACTACCCATTTCTAGTATTAATAAGTTTATTGTGTTTCATTTTTATGCATAAGACAAATAAAATTGTTTTTATCACTATATCCACTCTACAATCTATTGTTGCACGAAGTAACCCCTTTTCTTGAACCCACCCTATCGGGTTCTTCCTTTCCCCTTACCCCTCATGTGATACTGTATAGTTATGGTTACAGCAACAATACCCTAACGGGTTAAACTAATAAACAATAACTTACGATTTAACCACTTCAGCCCCGGAAGGATTTACCCCCTTCCTGACCAGAGCACTTTTTACAATTCGGCACTGCGTCGCTTTAACTGCTAATTGCGCGGTCATGCAATGCTCTACCCAAACGAAATTTGCGTCCTTTTCTTCCCACAAATAGAGCTTTCTTTTGATGGTATTTGATCACCTCTGCCGTTTTTATTTTTTGCGCTATAAACGGAAAAAGACTGAAAATTTTGAAAAAAAATGATATTTTCTACTTTTTGTTATAAAAAAAATCCAATAAACTAAATTTTAGTCATACATTTAGGCCAAAATGTATTCGGCCACATGTCTTTGGTAAAAAAAATGTCAATAAGCGTATATTTATTGGTTTGCGCAAAAGTTATAGCGTCTACAAACTAGGGTACATTTTCTGGAATTTACACAGCTTTTAGTTTATGACTGCCTATGTCATTTCTTGAGGTGCTAAAATGGCAGGGCAGTACAAAACCCCCCCAAATGACCCCATTTTGGAAAGTAGACAGCCCAAGGAAATTGCTGAGAGGCATGTTGAACCCATTGAATATTTTTTTTTTTTGTCCCAAGTGATTGAATAATGACAAAAAAAAAAAAAAAAAAAAAATTTACAAAAAGTTGTCACTAAATGATATATTGCTCACACAGGCCATGGGCATATGTGGAATTGCACCCCAAAATACATTCAGCTGCTTCTCCTGAGTACGGGGATACCACATGTGTGGCACTTTTTGGGAGCCTAGCCGCGTACGGGGCCCCGAAAACCCAGCACCACCTTCAGGATTTCTAAGGGCATACATTTTTGATTTTACTCCTCACTACCTATCACAGTTTTGAAGGCCATAAAATGCCAAGATGGCACAAACCCCCCCCAAATTACCCCATTTTGGAAAGTAGACACCCCAAGCTATTTGCTGAGAGGCATGGTGAGTATTTTGCAGCTCTCATTTGTTTTTGAAAATGAAGAAAGACCAGAAAAAAAAATTTTTTTTTTCTTTTTTCAATTTTCAAAACTTTGTGACAAAAAGTGAGGTCTGCAAAATACTCACTATACCTCTCAGCAAATAGCTTGGGGTGTCTACTTTCCAAAATGGGGTAATTTGGGGGGGGTTTGTGCCACCTGGGCATTCCATGGCCTCCGAAACTGTGATAGGCAGTGAAGAGTGAAATCAAAAATTTACGGCCTTAGAAAGCCTGAAGGCGGTGCTTGGTTTTCGGGGTCCCGTGCGCGGCTAGGCTCCCAAAAAGTCCCACACATGTGGTATCCCCGTACTCAGGAGAAGCAACAGAATTTATTTTGGGGTGTAATTTCACATATTCCCATGGCACGTTTGAGCAATATAACATTTAGTGACAACTTTGTGCAAAAAAAAAAAAAAAAATGTGTCTCTTTCCCGCTACTTGTGTCACAATATAAAATATTCCATGGACTCGACATGCCTCTCAGCAAATAGCTTGGGGTGTCTACTTTCCAAAATGGGGTCATTTGGGGGGGGTTTGAACTGTCCTGGCATTTTATGCACAACATTTAGAAGCTTATGTCACACATCACCCACTCTTCTAACCACTTGAAGACAAAGCCCTTTCTGACACTTTTTGATTACATGAAAAAATTATTTTTTTTTGCAAGAAAATTACTTTGAACCCCCAAACATTATATATTATTTTAAAGCAAATGCCCTACAGATTAAAATGGTGGGTGTTTCATTTTTTTTTTTTCACACAGTATTTGCGCAGCGATTTTCAAACGCATTTTTTGGGGAAAAAACACACTTTTTTAAATTTTAATGCACTAAAACACACTATATTGCCCAAATGTTTGATGAAATAAAAAAGATGATCTTAGGCCGAGTACATGGATACCAAACATGACATGCTTTAAAATTGCGCACAAACGTGCAGTGGCAACAAAATTAATACATTTTTAAAAGCCTTTAAAAGCCTTTACAGGTTACCACTTTAGATTTACAGAGGAGGTCTACTGCTAAAATTACTGCCCTCGATCTGACCTTCGCGGTGATACCTCACATGCATGGTGCAATTGCTGTTTACATTTGACCCAGACCGCCGCTTGCGTTCGCCTTAGCGCGAGAGCAGGGGGGACAGGGGTGCTTTTTATTTATTTATTTTTTTTCTTTATTATTTTTTTGCTTTTTTATCTTATTTTTAAACTGTTCCTTTCATTTTTTTTTTTAAATCATTTTTATTGTTATCTCAGGGAATGTAAATATCCCCTATGATAGCAATAGGTAGTGACAGGTACTCTTTTTTGAAAAAATTGGGGTCTATTAGACCCTAGATCTCTCCTCTGCCCTCAAAGCATCTGACCACACCAAGATCGGTGTGATAAAATGCTCCCCCAATTTCCCAATGGCGCTATTTACATCCGGCGAAATCTAAGTCATAAAATGCTCGTAGCTTCCGGTTTCTTAGGCCATAGAGATGTTTGGAGCCACTCTGGTCTCTGATCAGCTCTATGGTCAGCTGGCTGAATCACCGGCTGCATTCTCAGGTTCCCTGTTGAGACAGGAGAGCCAGAGAAAAACACGGAAGACGGTGGGGGGGGGCATTCCCTCCCACTGCTTGTAAAAGCAGTCTAGAGGCTAATTAGCCGCTAGGATTGCTTTCACATGAAAGCCGACCGCTGGCTAAAAAGAATGATACCAAGATGATACCTAAACCTGCAGGCATCATTCTGGTATAACCACTCAAAGTCGTGAATGGCGTACCTGAAGACAAAAAAATGGTTAACAATAAAGCACAGTAAACGGTAAAGTATAAAAAATTGCATACCTGAAAAGCAAACATGATAAAACATAATAACAATAAAACATTGCAGAATAGAATACAGTAAAAAAGAGCAGAACAATAGAGAGAGAGAATAGAGAGAGAGAACAATAAAACGACAACTATTTTTTTTTATTTTTGTTTGTGTTTTTTTTTTTTTTTTACACTTTTTTTTTGTAACTGTAACTTTTATAACTGTAACCGCTTCCAGGTTCGGGTCTCTCAAAATGCGATGGCATCTTGGGAGACCCTGTGAAAGTGTGCCTAGTCTGTGCAATGCTGTACCCTACGCTAATACTCAACTAGTGAATGGTAGCGTTCAAAACATTCACCAATGCAAAGACCAGGATTGTCAGGACAGGAGGGACAATAATAGTGAGTGTCACGCCTATATCCGCGCTTGCTGCAGACACAACATCTTTTTTGGGGGGGTTCGTTGGGTAGGGGTACTCGGGAGGACATAAAGAAAATGCCTCTCATGCAGCCGACTGCATTTGGTTGGGGATGTGAATGGGGGAAGTACGGGCGCTGCAGAAGCGGTGGGTTCCCAATTAGGATTGGCGAATGCAGCAGGAAGGGCACTATGGGCACGACGGGCCTGTGTTTGTCTTTTTGGTGGCAGCGGGACACTACTTGTGCTTGCCACCTCACCAGCTTGAACTGCACTTATGGGACTCGCCACGTCACCAATAGGGATGAGCCGAACACCCCCCTGTTCGGTTCGCACCAGAACATGCGAACAGGAAAAAAATTCGTTCGAACACGCGAACACCGTTAAAGTCTATGGGACACGAACATGAATAATCAAAAGTGCTAATTTTAAAGGCTAATATGCAAGTTATTGTCAATAAAAGTGTTTGGGGACCTGGGTCCTGCCCCAGGGGACATGGATCAATGCAAAAAAAAGTTTTAAAAACGGCCGTTTTTTCAGGAGCAGTGATTTTAATAATGCTTAAAGTCAAACAATAAAAGTGTAATATCCCTTTAAATTTCGTACCTGGGGGGTGTCTATAGTATGCCTGTAAAGGGGCGCATGTTTCCCGTGTTTAGAACAGTCTGACAGCAAAATGACATTTTGAAGGAAAAAACTCATTTAAAACTACCGCGGCTATTGCATTGCCGACAATACACATAGAAGTTCATTGATAAAAACGGCATGGGAATTCCCCACAGGGCAACCCCGAACCAAAATTAAAAAAAAAAAATGATGTGGGAGTCCCCCTAAATTCCATACAAGGCCCTTCAGGTCTGGTATGGATATTAAGGGGAACCCCAGCCAAAATTTAAAAAAAAAATTGACGTGGGGTTCCCCCTAAATTCCATACCAGACCCTTCAGGTCTGGTATGGATTTTAAGGGGAACCCCGCGCCCAAAAAAAAAAAAAAAACGGCGTGGGGTCCCCCTAAAAATCCATACCAGACCCTTATCCGAGCACGCAACCTGGCAGGCCGCAGGAAAAGAGGGGGGGACGAGAGTGCGGCCCCCCCCCCCCTCCTGAACCATACCAGGCCACATGCCCTCAACATTGGGAGGGTGCTTTGGGGTAGCCCCCCAAAGCACCTTGTCCCCATGTTGATGAAGACAAGGGCCTCATCCCCACAACCGTGGCCGGTGGTTGTGGGGGTCTGCGGGCGGGGGGCTTATCGGAATCTGGAAGCCCCCTTTAACAAGGGGACCCCCAGATCCCGGCCCCCCCCCTGTGTGAAATGGTAAGGGGGTACTTACCCCTACCATTTCACTAAAAAACTGTCAAAAATGTTAAAAATGACAAGAGACAGTTTTTGACAATTCCTTTATTTAAATGCTTCTTCTTTCTTCCTTCATCTTCTTCTTCTTCTGGTTCTTCTGGCTCTTCTGGTTCTTCCTCCGGCGTTCTCGTCCAGCATCTCCTCCGCGGCGTCTTCTATCTTCTTCTCCTCGGGCCGCTCCGCACCCATGGCATGAGGGGGGAGGCTCCCGCTCTTCTCTTCATCTTCTTCTTCATCTTCATCTTCTTCTTCATCTTCTTCTTCTTCTTCTTCTTCTTCTCTTCTTCATCTCTTCTTCCTTCTTCATTTCTTCTGCGGGCCGCTCCGCATCCATGCATGCATGGAGGGAGGCTCCCGCTGTGTGACGGCGTCTCTTCGTCTGACGGTTCTTAAATAACGGGGGGCGGGGCCACCCGGTGACCCCGCCCCCCTCTGACGCACGGGACATGACGGGACTTCCCTGTGGCATTCCCCGTGACGTCACAGGGAAGTCCCGTCAATTCACCGTGCGTCAGAGGGGGGCGGGGTCACCGGATGGCCCCGCCCCCCGTTATTTAAGAACCGTCAGACGAAGAGACGCCGTCACACAGCGGGAGCCTCCCTCCATGCATGCATGGATGCGGAGCGGCCCGCAGAAGAAATGAAGAAGGAAGAAGAGATGAAGAAGAGAAGAAGAAGAAGAAGAAGAAGAAGATGAAGAAGAAGATGAAGATGAAGAAGAAGATGAAGAGAAGAGCGGGAGCCTCCCCCCTCATGCCATGGGTGCGGAGCGGCCCGAGGAGAAGAAGATAGAAGACGCCGCGGAGGAGATGCTGGACGAGAACGCCGGAGGAAGAACCAGAAGAGCCAGAAGAACCAGAAGAAGAAGAAGATGAAGGAAGAAAGAAGAAGCATTTAAATAAAGGAATTGTCAAAAACTGTCTCTTGTCATTTTTAACATTTTTGACAGTTTTTTAGTGAAATGGTAGGGGTAAGTACCCCCTTACCATTTCACACAGGGGGGGGGGCCGGGATCTGGGGGTCCCCTTGTTAAAGGGGGCTTCCAGATTCCGATAAGCCCCCCGCCCGCAGACCCCCACAACCACCGGCCACGGTTGTGGGGATGAGGCCCTTGTCTTCATCAACATGGGGACAAGGTGTTTTGGGGGGCTACCCCAAAGCACCCTCCCAATGTTGAGGGCATGTGGCCTGGTACGGTTCAGGAGGGGGGGGGGCCGCACTCTCGTCCCCCCCTCTTTTCCTGCGGCCTGCCAGGTTGCGTGCTCGGATAAGGGTCTGGTATGGATTTTTAGGGGGACCCCACGCCGTTTTTTTTTTTTTTTTGGCGCGGGGTTCCCCTTAAAATCCATACCAGACCTGAAGGGTCTGGTATGGAATTTAGGGGGAACCCCACGTCAATTTTTTTTTTAAATTTTGGCTGGGGTTCCCCTTAATATCCATACCAGACCTGAAGGGCCTTGTATGGAATTTAGGGGGACCCCCACATCATTTTTTTTTTTTATTATTTTGGTTCGGGGTTGCCCTGTGGGGAATTCCCATGCCGTTTTTATCAATGAACTTCTATGTGTATTGTCGGCAATGCAATAGCCGCGGGTAGTTTTAAATGAGTTTTTTCCTTCCAAATGTCATTTTGCCGTCAGACTGTTCTAAACACAGGAAACATGCGCCCCTTTACAGGCATACTATAGACACCCCCCAGGTACGAAATTTAAAGGGATATTACACTTTTATTGTTTGACTTTAAGCATTAATAAAATCACTGCTCCTGAAAAAACGTCCGTTTTTAAAACTTTTTTTTGCATTGATCCATGTCCCCTGAGGCAGGACCCGGGTCCCCAAACACTTTTTATGACAATAACTTGCATATAAGCCTTTAAAATTAGCACTTTTGATTTCTCCCATAGACTTTTAAAGGGTGTTCCGCGGCATTCGAATTTGCTGCGAACACCCCAAATTGTTCGCTGTTCGGCGAACTTGCGAACAGCCAATGTTCGAGTAGAACATGAGTTCGACTCGAACTCGAAGCTCATCCCTAGTCACCAAGTGTTACTGCAGTGCTGGTTTGACTACGACCGGGGTGTACTAGGCCGCTGGTGCTTGCCAGTTCACCAAAACGCTACAAAAAAAAGTGACAGTGATCGATCGATACTGCACTTGGGTGGGCTGGACTGGGCTGGGCCGGGCGGAGGGGCAAAACGCAGGTGCTAGCAGGTATCTGGGCTGATCCCGCTAACACTGCGTTTTTGGGAACCCTAAACTGCTGGGGACGCCAGTATAGATCTGATCGGATCAGATATTGATGCGTTCAGATACTATACCACTAAGGGAGGTGTACGGTGCGTGTACGGTGCGTGCATGGGTGTTCGCGGTACTGGTGCCAATCTGACGCTGCCTAGGGCGACGCATATCACCGCCGGGCGATCAGGGGGCTAAACCTTTTTTCGGTAATAAACGGCGGGTGCCCTGACACTATAAAAAACAAACTAACCAGCGTCACCCGTAACGGTTATACGGTGATCAGTGGTAAAAGGGTTAACTAGGGGGCCATCAAGGGGTTAAAACATTTATTAGATAGTATATGGGGGTCCCTGTCGCTATAAAACACTGACGGCGAACCTAAATATTTACGTCCCTAACTAGCGTCACCAGCGACACTAATACAGCGATCAGAAAAATGATCGCTTAGCGACACTGGCGACAGGGGGTGATCAAGGGGTTAAAACTTTATTAGGGGGGGGGGGGTAAGGGGGGTACCCTAGACCTACAGGGGGCTAAACTTTTATTTGGTAATAAACGGCGGGTACCCTGACACTATAAAAAATAAACAAACTAACCAGCGTCACCCGTAACGGTTATACGGTGATCAGTGGTGAAAGGGTTAACTAGGGGGCAATCAAGGGGTTAAAACATTTATTCGGTAGTATATGGGGGTCCCTGTCGCTATAAAACACTGACGGCGAACCTAAATATTTACGTCCCTAACTAGCATCACCAGCGACACTAATACAGCGATCAGAAAAATGATCGCTTAGCGACACTGGTGACGGGGGGTGATCAAGGGGTTAAAACTTTATTAGGGGGGGTAAGGGGGGTACCCTAGACCTACAGGGGGGTAACAGTCACTACCCTAACACTGCTAACTGTCACAAACTGACACTATGCAGTAATCAGGAAAAAACAAACAAAAAAAAAAAAAACCTGCTTGGTGTCAGTTTGTGACAGGGGGGGGGGGGGGTGATTGGGGGGCGATCGGGGGGCGATCGGGGGTGTAAGGTATGCCTGGCATGTTCTACTGTGTGTGTGTGAGTGTTGGTGCACTTACATGTCATCTCTCCTCGGCGCTGGAACGGAAACTCCCGAGCCGAGGAGAGATGACATCACATCCTCTGCCTCTGTGTACTATACAGAGGCAGGGGATGTTTGTCATTGGCTGGGAGCGATCGCGAGGGGGGGGCCACGATCGGATGGCCTCCCCCTCGTCTCCCATCGCTTCCAACCAAATGCCGACCGCAGCTGGCACCGGGGGGGGGTCCGATCGGACCCCCCACCCGCGGGAAGGCAATCACGTTTCAGGTACGTGATTTTGCCTGCCCGTGCCGCTCTGCTCACGTATATAGGCGTGAGGCGGTCGGCAAGTGGTTAATACAGGTGTACTCACGCCTTCCCTTTTCCCCTCCCATCCCTCATCCCCTTTCCCTCCCCCCCCCACCTCCTTCCCCTCTACCCCTCATTCTTTGATGAGGATGAAGTCAGACTGCCTTTCTTCCTATCTCTCCTTGTCATTTGTCACGTGACATATTACATAACCAGATACAGGAGGAAGAAGCTCCAAAGCAGAAATTCAGCCAATGCTGACATGTTTCAGCCATTACAGCTTTACTCATAGCACATGAGTAAGGCTGTAATGGCCGAAACATGTCAGCATTGATCCTGTGTATATGATGTAACCAAATAATGGATAGAACTAAGGAGTTATCGAGTTTCCGGCTGAATTTCTGCTTTGGATGTTTGTATAGGGGAGTGGGGATCCCCTCCCGCCTGAACACCAAATCTCAGCAACTATTTCTCAATTGTGCGGTTGAGCTTCGGCATTTTCTGCTTGTAGGAGGAAGAAGCTGTCATCATTACCAGAGGTCTGAACTGTGAGTACACAGATGGGGGGGGGACTCAGTTCCAGACCTTCCCTTTCGACCTCATAACCCCCCAAACGTCATATAGCCACCTCCCTAGCTTCAAGCCCATGGACCCCTTCTTCCTCCGTCAATATCTCCCCAGATCCTTTTAGTTCCACACACCCCACATACCCAAGCTCCCCTCCCTGCCTGCATTCCACAGACATAGATGCCAAATCAGTTCTCCTCACACTGACACTACCAACGCAGGGACATTTGTTCCTTTCCGGTGACAGCACTGACACAGGGACAACTATCCTTCAAGTGAAACCACCAACACAAGGACATTTTTCCTTTCAGTGACACCATGAACACAGGGGCATTTTTTTCCTTCTAGTGACATCACTGATGCAAGGACATTTTTTCCTTCCAGTGACACCACTGATGCAAGGACGTTTTTTCCTTCTAGCCATGACACTGACACAGGGGCATTTTTTACTTCCAGCGACACCACAGACACAGGGACTTTTTACTTTTGAGTGACATCACCGACACAGGCTCATTTTTTCCTTCCAGTGACAGTAGCGATGCAGGGACATTTTTCCCTTCCAGTGACATCACCCATTCTGGGATACTTTTTCCCTGTGCTGTTGTTAGGCCCATATTTTAAACTCTTCAGTTCACTGTGGCGTACCATGACTATTGGTACTATTTTAGCGCATTCCAAAAACAGTTACATTAGCCCCATTCTCTCCTTTACCCAAGGGGGAAGGGTCCCAGTTTGTCATCTTTGCCCTGGGCACTGGATGACCTTGTCCCAGCACTGAGAATGCTAATCTGTCACTGACTTGCTATGGGGGGGGGGCTACAATGGTCTGTTAAATATACCATTGAAAGCATTTTGCACTAGCCAAATTTTCTTTTGTCAGGTACAGAACATCACCATATTGTTGAGGATAGGATGTGGGGGTCGTTTCTGTAGTCCTAACACATTTTACTCCCCCATAGTACAGTGATCGAGAGTTGTCACCCTAGAATAGAAAGTGGCAGGATCACTATGTCACAGTATAGGAAAAAAATGAAAACAAATGCAGTCCCCACATATAAGGAATGGCAATCTAAAATATATTACATTTTTGGGGTTTTTGTTTGAAAGGCCAGGGGTTTTTTCATTTGCACAGGAGCAGCTCTTTCTGCTTATGTGTACAATAAGAACAGCATTTGCAATGTCATAAGGAGTTACGATGTGGCAGTGTTTTTATTGCTTCGTTGTAACCTCTCTGGATCATTCCTAGCAGCTGAAATTGGTGACCTTTGATCTACATATGATGTCAGTTAAAGCAAGTGTGCAAATTAAATAAATAAGCTGAGTTTAACCCCATAATAATCTTTAGTTAACCCTCATCATCCTCTGTTTACCGCTGTTTTGCTACTGATGATTTTTTCATTTTTTTCCCATTCCATTTGTAAATAACTGTCCTATGCTTTTGTAATAGAAATAGAATTTCTGTATTGAAACAAATATAAATTAATAATTAAATATTTTGTAAACACAATTTAAGCCAGCTTACCTGTCTATCGTTTGCTGAGAAAAAAAAAGCTTGTGTTTCCTGAACTCAATAGCTAAATCTAAAAATGTGCACACAGAATTTAATGAGTCAGACTCTGATCTCCCTCACTCCTGCTGGCTCCACCTAAAGTTTCAATTTGAGAGAGAGAATCTGAAGACAAACAGTTTCTGCTGTGCTCTCACTTTAGAAAACCCATCATATTTTGGGAATCCTGGCCATGTGTGCACCCACTATTAAGTGTTTATTTAAACAAAAACAAGGTTTTATATGAACAATATAAAGCAGATGTAAAACAACAGTTTAAAAACTTCGGAGCTATAAAACAAATGTTTTAAAATAAAATTGACTCAGAACAATTATCATTTCCCTTTAACTATCTCTAGTCATATAGTAACACAAATAAAATTGGCATAATGAAGAAAAGCATGAAAATATGGCTTGCTTGGCGTTAAATTGATAAAGCACAGCATGTTTTAACCCTCAGTATTTGCAGGGAATGCTGAGATATAGAGTTCCACCTTAGCTTAGAGGGCTGCCATGATTTATGCCTAACAGTAAGTAAAATGTGCAAAAGCTGCCAAAGGATTTAAATTTGAGAACACAGATTATTCACCCATCTCCTCACCCCTCCCATGACACCACTCATTCTTTTTGCTTCTCCTAAAATTTTCCATTCAATGCAGTGCAGAGAAAATGAGTTACGTTTTTATATATTGGTAATGGAATCTTTGTAACTAGTCAGTTATGTCTGGAATGAATAAAATTTTAATAAAAGTATTTGCAGAGAGGAATGTGGGATATATACCTTTAGATCCTGAAAAATTCCTTAAAACTTTGCTTGGAATAGTAGAGTCAATAAGGGTTCAAATAGACATTTGCAGCAATATAGTTGGATGGGCTGTATTCTCTGAAGAATAAATGCATAGGGAGCTACAGTTCAGAATTATGGTGAGCACAGAATTAATGTACTACCCATGCTCCTGAAGGGAGCCCATTGAGGGCAAAATGACCCATTAGAACAGTGATGAGGAACCCCATAGTATGACTATGTAGTCAGTGATGAGGGGGTCCTATCACTGAACAATCCACAGGTTTTTTATATTAGTAAGGGTGCTTCCATATATAAAGTATTCCAATTCTGGAGCAAAAAAGATACAGGCATACAAATTAATTATTGTATATGTAGACCCAATCCATACAGTCTTAAAGTGTTACTAAACCAAGGACCCTGAATTCACTTTATCTGGTCTCCCACAGTACACGGAACATGGTTATGTAATTATTTTAGTAAATATAAACTGCTAAATACCCTTTCTCATCAGCAGTATATAGCAGTCTTGTGACTTCTATCAGTGTCTGGCAGAGCACTGGTTAAAGCTTGTAGGAGGAGCTTTCATTCTCCTCCGACTGCCCTATGAGGTTGCATGACCCCTGACCCTCTGTCTGGATAGTGCTGATTGGCCCTGTGCTGATCACATGCACCCTCCCAAGGAAAAAGACCACTCTCTAGCAATACACACCAAACTGAGCATGTGCATAGTGACTCCTAGGGCTCTGTGCTATCAGCAAATGGTTGGGAACAGTAAAAGAAGGGGAGGATAAGAGAAGACCAGATCAAACAGCCTTTTTACACAATGTGGAGGATTAATCCCTTAGGTTCCACAGTGAGTATAACAAACATGCTTTACTGCATATACGTGTCAATTTTATTGTTGTGCATTTAGTAACACTTTAAAGCCACTCTGAACTTTCCTTTAAATCAGTTAAATATGTTCCAGGTTCATCAAAATGACAGGCGTGCAACGTTCATTTTCTTGAGAAAGTAGATACAGCCTGAGTAGAATAATCTGGATGCTACCCCCAGGCAGCATGCAGTAGATTAGAAAGACCATTGCTTGCTCTAGAAGCAGTGTCTCTGCAGAGGTTTAACACACCCCCTTCAGACATGTGTACTTTGTTTATTGGAGAGCACTAGGTCTGACTCAGCAGGGGACGTGTTGGATCTCTGCAGAAAGATCACTTCTTCCACACAGAGAGCATAGGTCTTTCTCTATAGCATGGAGCTGACAGGGGACAGGCTTCTCTACTATTTCTAAGGAAAATTAACTGTAAGATTTTCACATCTTTTGTTTTTTTGTTTGCAATTGTAATTTATTTATCTGATTTCAACTGCATGTTCAGTTGGACTATGGTCCTAGATCAATCTGAACATTTCATAGTATAATTATGTTCTTAATAAGGTTCTGTTTCTTTTTTACAAAGTCTATTATACGCATCTCCAAAAATGGAGATGTACTGATGCATATATCAACATTTCATCATGGGAACATCAGGTGAGTACATCTTTCTGTTAACAACACTTTGGCACGTCTTTCCAAGCCCCAAAGGCATCTTAATTTATTAGTGTACCTGAAATGACTGGTGCAAAAATAAACCACATAGTGTTATTAACTGGCTTTCTGTGTTACAGTCCAGCACTGTGAGGATGGTTGAGGATTTAAAGAAAAATGTACAGTAAACAAAGTCACATTTTCTGTGAGCTTTCAGTCTAAATATTACATTCCTCAAATGTTTAAAGTCCTTTACAAGACTGCCATGTTTATTTTGTTCATTACAGCAGGGATAGACAACTAGCCTTTAGACCAGGGATCCTCAAACTACGGCCCTCCAGCTGTTGCAGAACTACACATCCCATGAGGCATTGTAAAACTCTGACATTCACAGACATGACTAGGCATGATGGGAATTGTAGTTCCTGAACACCTGGAGGGTCGCAGTTTGAAGACCCCTGCTTTAGACAATCATGAATCCAGACACTCCCTATCAACTGAAAGCTAGGACTTGTAGCTCCTCTAGATTTTGGCTCTCACAGGCTAGTTCTGTTTGTACTACAGAGTCTTCTAGTATTAAACTGATCAAGCCCAAGCAAAAGGACCACATGAGTCAACCCACACTTAGCTTAGTTCGGCCTTCTGGAAGAGATAACAAGAAAACATCACTTCAGCGCTAAGGTGTAGAAGGCCAGTGTCAGATATACATAACACGGCAGTCATATAGCAGTTTCTCTTGCTGGCTTCATCTTTCATCAGGCAACCAGGTTGACTCCAGGCGTTATTGCCCTTCCTCAGATCTGGGGGGTCCTAAGAACTAAACGACAAAGAGCAAAAAGGGTGCACCAGCCTTGTGTATTACCATTAATACCATTTATTGAAGAACACACCAATGGGTATACTCACAAACCAACTAAATCATAAACTCAGAATCGCTAGGAAACCAGTCTCATTACAGGGCACGAACAGTGATGATGGGCAGACCTGGCAATTTAGGCTCTGAGGAAGAGGGTATAACCCTCGAAACATGTTAACTCTTGCTTCTGCTGTGGAGTGTTGCCCAGGTCCGCCTATCATCGATGTTCGTGCTCTGTATTATTTTCCAGTGATTCTATGAGCAAATGATTCAGCTTGTTTGTGTTTAACTATTTGTGTTTTCTTTAATAAAAGGTAATGCACAAGGCTGTTTTTTTCCTTCTTGCTCTTTGTCTCCTGAAAGAGATTCTAAAATTAAATAAAGAGAATTTAGTTAATGATAACTTGCAAAAGTTTTTAAAAAAAACATTTGCCCTTGCTTTTTTGAAACTTGATTTCCAAGTTTAATGTATACAGTCGACCACTGAAATTTGTGGGGGTTACGTTCTTTGAGCACCCATGAATTATGAAAATCTGCAAATTTTGGATGTGGTAAAAAAAAAATGCCTATAAATGGTTCACACAGGGGTGGCTTCAAAGTGACCTAACTCCCATCCGACTCTGAAGCGGCAAGTCGGGTCTGAAGCGTGACTTCAGTGCGGCTTGCAAAACAACTTCTGTATAGAAGTCAATGCAAGCCGCTCCGAAGCCTCCCCCAAGTAGCACAGGACCCTTTTTCTACGTCAGTCGCTCTTATTAGAATGGTTCCAATGTACTACATGGAGCGCGACTTGTCAGGCTGACAAGTCGACTGACATATCGCCCTGATGCAGAAATGCTAGGCTGGGAAAAAATCCATGAACGACTAAGGCTGCAAACTCTGATCCGCTACTTCGCGGGGGTTGACTATATCAGGAAATGACAGAACATTTACACACCCTACTTACTATTATATTTAACAGAACATAGGTTGAAAAGTTTTCACGATCCAAATAATCAGAATACATTTTCTCAACTTTTATTTTTACTGGGTTAAATGCAATTCATTGAAAGCAGAGCATAGTAGTCATAATTATGATAGCAGTTACTGTAAATACTATTTAAAACACACCTTTGCTCTATGCCCTTTATGTATACCAATCCTCTTTCTGAATAAAGCACAGGGACGTGCAGTCAGTGAAGGCAGGGGAGGCAGAGCCTTGAACATAAAAAAAAAATCGAGCTTGGAGGGTCGTAGCTTGGCGACCTGGGGTCACAGAGACTCGAACAACCTATGGTTCCGAAGATATGGGGCTCCTTGTGCAGCCTGTCAGAAGCTACATACAGAGCAGCCAGTTTAAATACAAGCTGGCACACTCTGTTTGCAGCAGACTGAGAGGATGAGCTCACGGTGCCTCTCCTCACTTCTTGTCAGAGGTACTGAGCTCAATAGGCAGCTTTGGAGTCTTGGACCAATGGTAAAGTACCATTGGCCCAAACTGTCCAATAAAAATGGTGCAGTGGAGGCACGCCTCTCACTGCAGTGTCATAGAAGGGGGGATGTGTCTAAAATACACATGCTTCCTTCCAGCCCAGCCCTCTTAACTACAAGGAAAAAACATGAGTTTATGGGTATAAGATTTTCCCACAATCCCGTGTTTTTCTCACACAGTTAAGAGGGAGAATTAGAATCTTCTACTGCTGAAAAGGTACTGTTATAGTCAAGTTAAATCATATATTATTTTGCTATATGTTATAACATAATAATTTATTATTGATCTATTTACTGTGAAATTACTGGTTGGAAGTAATAACTTCAAAATTCAGTAATTTGTCCGTTAAGTCACCTGCTTGAGTACAGTCTTTGAAAATATAGTAAATTGCCTCAAAAACAATATATAATAATTATTTGTATTTTACTTACTTTATGGTAATTAACCCCTTGCCACCTAGGCCAATTCTGACACTTCTCTCCTACATGTAAAAATCATATTTTTTCTTTTGCTAGAAAATTACTTAGAAACCCCAAATATTATATATATATATTTGTAGCAGACACCCTAGAGAATAAAATGGTGGTCGTTGCAACTTTTTATGTCACACGGTATTTGCGCAGCAATTTTTCAAACACGTTTTTTTTTGGGAGAGAATTAAAAAAAATAAATAAATAAAGTTAGCACGATTTTTTGTTATAATGTGAAAGATGATGTTATGCCGAGTAAATAGATACGTATTTCACACTTGTGGAATGGCGCCAAACTTCAAGACTTAAAAATCTCCATAGGCGACGCTTAAAAAATGCTACAGGTTACATGTTTAGAGTTACAGAGGAGGTCTAGTGCTAGAATTATTGCTCTCGTTCTAGCGATCACGGCATATGTAACCTATGTGTATCTGGCTCTGATAGTAGCCAGTGCCTCACCAACCACTGACCTCACCTCACATCCCTGATAAAGCACTGACTACTGAAGCACTCTTATACAACACGGGGGATTATAGAGATGAGGCTTAGCTCAGGTAATGGAACTTAAAGCAGGATTATACTGCATTTGAGCACCAAAAACGCTATTTCATTCATTTTTAATAGTCACAGCAAACTCCCCAATCCATCCTTGACTCCATGCTTTATTTTGTTGAGAAATCACTGTGAAAAACACCCCCCCCCCTAGCATTTCTGGCCGCGACCATCTTGAGTAAGGGCAGATATGCATGTAACATTTACTTCCTGGAATCCACCAGCCATGAGCTCAGGCATGAAAGCAGGAGGCTGTGAGCTGAGAAAGCCCTTCCTCTCTTCCTGAAGACTCCTGGGATGTATGACATAATTTGCCTAGACATGAAAACCAGGCAGTTACTGAAGAAATGTAAAAAAATAAGTTAAACAGGTAAATATGATATACTTTCTTATCTAATTACTAATGCTAGCAGAATAAGGAAAAAGAATTGTCAAAGTTGATTGAGAGAGTGAAGTTTCATTTCAACCCAGAGGTTTTGGACGTTGAGCCCATAGTACCAAAATTGAAACCAAGATCAGAGAGGTGTACAGATGAGGCTTCTGTGGCCCACAAAGGTAAACACAGGTGGTTCTTGCTTTGAAATATGTATACTTCCAGTCTGTGCCTCTTCCTGTCAAAATAATAACCGTCGGACTGTTATGCTGATTATTTGGCTTCAGAACTTGCTGAATCACTGACTCGAAACACATAAAGAATTCTGATTTTCTTCTGAGTTAAATTTTCTGCATCCTTGTCTCGGGTCTTTGCCTCACAAGTATTTCATTTAGATGTACAGACAACATTTTTAGTTGGATTCCAGCAATAACAACCTTTGTGCTTATCTGGGGAAAGGTGTACTTTGTACTTTGAGGGGGAGCAAAGTGATGCAAGTATGAAGTGCAGGCACCTAGAGATACTTCTGTGTAGGTCCCTAATGGCAGTGCCAGGGCAAGGTCATCTAGAGCCCAGGGTGAACATGCCAAATTTTGCCCCCCCCCACACACACACACAAGATGTACGTTTATCAGGAAAAATCCCCCCACAATGCATACTTACTCCCTAAGCATAAATCCTCCCGCCTCCCAGTACAAATCTGGCTGAAATCCCCCCTCGCAGCACAAATCTTTGTTCCCCCATCCCCCAAATCCCCCCCCCAGCTCAAATGCCCCCCCAAAAAAATTCACCCCTCCTAGCACAAATCCTTTACCCCTACAATGTTCCCTCCTAGTACCCATCTTCTCCCCCCCACGCCAAATTCCCCCTCAAGGCAACAAATTCACCCTATTCCCCCCTCCTAGCACACATCTTTCCCCTCCCCCCATCCCATCTCCCAACAAAAATCCCCCTAAAGCAACACTCTTAGCACCCCCCCTCCTAGAACAATACTTACGCCTGCCTCCCCCCAAATTCCCCTTCCAACACAAATCCCCCCCCCCCCCCCATCTCCTTGTGGTGTGCCCCCCCCCCACTTCACATGATACCACAGTGGCCCTCCTGTCCACCCCTTGTCCCGGCCCTGCCTACTGGCACATTGCTTTTTGTTCAATACTATGTGGACAACCTCACTGGTCTATAGGAATATGTTGGAGGTAGGAAAACGGGTAGTCTGTAGCACTACCGGTATAAAGAAATGCAGAATCTTTGCCTGTCCCAATGGCTTGGTATTCAGCATGACAGAAATTTTTTGAACACTACAGCAGATATGTGCAGGAACCTCTGGATATCTGCACTTATATCTACAGCAATTTCACCCTCTTTCCCCAGTGACACAGACTCTTTCTTTGTATATGCTGAAATATCTGACAGATTAATTTTAATGGACTTTTCTCTAGAAAGGACTTACATACTGTATGAAATTCTTACATACAGTTTGGATTCTTACATACAGAGGAGGATGGAGCTGGGAGGAAATGAAGGGATTTGCCACCCTAGGCAAGTAGAAATATTATAAGTTGGACCGGTGGGCCTAAGTGGAGATACTACCCTATTCAGACCTCAAGCTGCAAAGGATTCACAGTCCGTGACAGCTGTTGGACTTTATATGGATATTTGCTCTCTGTTGAGATCTATGATCACACCTTCTAGCAGAGAGAAGTCTTTCAACACCAACTTACTTTGTGACTCTGAGTGTCATGTGATTGAATGCAGACTGCAGAAAAGAAAGTCAATGCTGCAAAAATACAAAACTGTAAAATGTATTGTGTTTAATTGTTTACAGTTTACAGTTTTGCATTCCATAAATTATAGCTTGGTGTGGATTATTTGTGATAGTGGCATGGCATTTTAATTATGTCAGTTAATATATATATATATATTTTTTTAGCTGCACAAGTATTTCCCTCTTTAAGGATTTGTTATGTCATCAAATTTGGCCAAAGACACTTGGAAAAATGTAGACACCTGGAAATATATTTATATTTTTCTTGGTGTGGGAGTGCTCCATGGTTGGTGGTGAGTTACAAAAGTTGGGCTTTAAAGCAACTCTGGGCCAAAAAATAAAACCTAAAATATGGCTACCCCAATAATGAAGAACTTGAGATTTCTGTAAGTCAGGGGTCCTCAAACTTTTTAAACAGGGGGCCAGTTCACCGGTCAGGCTGTTAGAGGGCCGGACTATAGTTCGGACGCGCTGTGATAAAAGTCCCGCCCTCCTCCTACCTAGACCAGCTTGTGGCTCATTCTATCTCAACACTCCAAATCAGACCATCATATCTAAGGCACCCCAAAGTTGACCACCCTAACCACAGCACCCCAAAGAACCCCACACTAGCGGGATGCACAGGGTGAGGCAGTGGGGTGGAGGGGGGACTGCAGAGTGGTCAGAAGGACAGTGGGATGCACAGGAGAACAGTGGGATGGACAGGGGGACAGTGGGATGGAGAGGATAGACAGTGGGATGGACAGGGGGAAAGTAGGATGGAGAGGGGGACTATGGGATGGACAGGGGGAAAGTAGGATGGAGAGGGGGACTGTGGGATGGACAGGGGGCAGTGAGATGGAGAGGGGGACTGTTGCATGGACAGGGGGCAGTGAGATGGACAGGGGGCAGTGAGATGTAGAGGGGGACTGTGGGATGGACAGGGGGCAGTGAGATGGAGAGGGGGACAGTGGGATGGACAGGGGGACTGTGAGATGGACAGAGGGATGGACAGGGGACTGTGAGATGGACAGAGGGATGGACAGGGGGACTGTGAGATGGACAGAGGGATGGACAGGGGGACTGTGAGATGGACAGAGGGATGGACAGGGGGACTGTGAGATGGACAGAGGGATGGACAGGGGGACTGTGAGATGGACAGAGGGATGGACAGGGGGACTGTGAGATGGACAGAGGGATGGACAGGGGGACTGTGAGATGGACAGAGGGATGGACAGGGGGACTGTGAGATGGACAGAGGGATGGACAGGGGGACTGTGAGATGGACAGAGGGATGGACAGAGGGACTGTGAGATGGACAGAGGGACTGTGAGATGGACAGAGGGATGGACAGGGGGACTGTGAGATGGACAGAGGGATGGACAGGGGGACTGTGAGATGGACAGGGGGACTGTGGGATGGACAGGGGGACTGTGGGATGGACAGGGGGACTGTGGGATGGACAGGGGGACTGTGAGATGGACAGGGGGACTGTGAGATGGACAGGGGGACTGTGAGATGGACAGGGGGACTGTGAGATGGACAGGGGGACTGTGAGATGGACAGGGGGACTGTGAGATGGACAGGGGGACTCTGGGATGGACAGGGGGACTGTGGGATGGACAGGGGGACTGTGGGATGGACAGGGGGACTGTGGGGCGGACTGTGGAATGGACAGGGGGACTGTGGGATGGACAGGGGGGCTCTGGGATGGACAAGGGGACAGAGGGATGGACAGGGGGACAGAGGGATGGACAGGGGGACAGAGGGATGGACAGGGGGATTATGGGATGGACAGAGGGATGGACAGGGGGACTGTGGGATGGACAGGGGGACGGAGGGATGGACAGGGGGACTGTGGGATGGACAGGGGGACAGATGGATGGACAGGGGGACTGTGGGATGGACAGGGGGACAGAGGGACTGTGGGATGGACAGGGGGACAGAGGGACTGTGGGATGGACAGGGGGACAGAGGGATGGACAGGGGGACAGTGGGATGGACAGAGGGGTGGACAGGGGGACAGAGGGATGGACAGGGGGACAGTGGGACAGAGGGATGGACAGGGGGACAGTGGGATGGACAGAGGGGTGGACAGGGGGACAGAGGGGTGGACAGGGGGACAGAGGGGGGACAGTGGGGTGGACAGGGGGACAGAGGGGTGGACAGGGGGACAGTGGGGTGGACAGGGGGACAGTGGGGTGGACAGGGGGACAGAGGGACAGAGGGATGGACAGGGGGACAGAGGGACTGTGGGATGGACAGGGGGACAGAGGGACTGTGGGATGGACAGGGGGACAGAGGGATGGACAGGGGGACAGTGGGATGGACAGGGGGCTCTGGGATGGACAGGGGGACAGAGGGATGGACAGGGGGACAGAGGGATGGACAGGGGGATTGTGGGATGGACAGAGGGATGGACAGGGGGACTGTGGGATGGACAGGGGGACTGTGGGATGGACAGGGGGACAGAGGGACTGTGGGATGGACAGGGGGACAGAGGGATGGACAGGGGGACTGTGGGATGGACAGGGGGACAGAGGGACTGTGGGATGGACAGGGGGACAGAGGGACTGTGGGATGGACAGGGGGACAGAGGGATGGACAGGGGGACAGTGGGATGGACAGAGGGGTGGACAGGGGGACAGAGGGATGGACAGAGGGATGGACAGGGGGACAGTGGGATGGACAGAGGGGTGGACAGAGGGGTGGACAGGGGGACAGAGGAGGGACAGTGGGGTGGACAGGGGGACAGTGGGGTGGACAGGGGGACAGAGGGGTGGACAGGGGGACAGAGGGGTGGACAGGGGGACAGTGGGGTGGACAGGGGGACAGTGGGGTGGACAGGGGGTCAGTGGGGTGGACAGGGGGTCAGTGGGGTGGACAGTGGGGTGGACAGGGGGACAGTGGGGTGGGGGACAGAGGGACAGTGGGGTGGACAGGGGGACAGTGGGGTGGACAGGGGGACAGTGGGGTGGACAGGGGTCCTCACTTGTTAGTAGGCTGTTGCCTGAAGCCTCCGCTCTCGCTGTCGCTCTTCGTGCCTCCTGTCTGCCACGTGAGGAAGACGTGAATCCGCGTGGGACTGTGCTGGAAACTACACTTCCCAGCATGCAGCGCGGCACACGAAGCCCTCCATCAATGACTGGGGTGGGGGAGGTGACTTGAGCGGAGCGGATATGCTCCCTGCCGAAGCAGAGTGGACCTGCCCAAGCCGAGCCGACCTGGCCCCGGCCCGAGCCTGGCCTGTGGGGAATCCGGCCCTGGGTGGGGTGGGCCGGATAAATGTCCTCGGCGGGCCGCATGTGGCCTGCGGGCCGTAGTTTGAGGACCCCTGCTGTAAGTGACAGATTCCTGGTCCTCAGCTATGTTCTGTGCTTCAGTCCGCTGGGTTCTACATCACTACTGTGCCTGCAACAACATGGGGATCAGCAGGACAAACTGCTGAGTGTAGTAGGAGACCAAAAAACTGACACTTCTGGAAGACCCAGTCTTTCCTAAAAAAAGAAGACAGGACATGCTAAACCTTTGTGTTGCTGGTGCTGCCAATCTCTTCAATGCTTTTCTTCTGAAGTCGGAAACAGATACTTTCGGGAGTGTCATTCACTATGGTCCCCTGAAGCTCCAACTGGTTCCTCCCTTTGACCTCCAATTCACTACTGTATCCTGTAAAGGGTAGAGGTCAGAGGGATGAACACCTAAGAGCTGAGGGGGACCAAGGAGTTCAACACCTCCAAAAGTGCTGGTTTCAGTGTGGATTTTGGCAGAAAATGTCTCAGTATTGGAGAGGTTATCAGCAGCACAGGCAGCAGGAAAGGTAAGTATGTCCTGTTTACTTTAACAGGTATGTGCTGGAAAGCTGTGACCATTATGTACAACAAAACGACAAAACTTGATTGATCGCTGATGTTTCTGCACTTCACACTTTGCATTTTGTCTTTTTTAAATATGGTTGATGGAATTATCACAAAATAGTCAAAGATAAAATGGATGGGGATAAGCAAAAACATAAGCCTTGTGATACATCAGGGTTTCTTAGCTCAGTGCCAAAACAGTGATCTTACTCCACGCCAGATATAGTTTTCAGGGCTTTCCTGCCCACTTTTATTCAAACGAACTTCACACAGGTATGTCTTCCCATGCAGGGGGTTCGCACCATCACTGCAAAACCTTAACATTCAGCCTCCTGGCTCTCTTGTGGCAGTTTTACTGCTCCAAGTACCTCTTCAGGGTCTTTCCTGAACATTAGTATCTTTGTGGTCCTCCAGACTATGTAACACATTCCAGCATTTATGCACAGAAGCTGCACCTCAGCTCTGCAACTTCCGTACAGCTTCCTAGCTGCTGTGTTCCTCATTGACTTTCTCTCAGGTCGGGCCTTCCTCTGTCCCGACCTGGACACCATGGTGCACACATGTACCCTCATCAGTGTCTCTTACAGACACTGACCCATTCGGGTGGGTGGGGCTCTGAGCTCTATCTCTGGCTCTCATATGAATGCAGCACACACCTGAGCCATTAGTGTGCTTGCTACCCAGAAAACCTAGTGTAAACCACCATTTTACACAGTGGCATAGGGTCACCATGCTACAGCCTATAAAAAGTAATTATGGCATGGAGCCTCCCTCGATGCCTCCCTCCATGCCATCATGGATGCGGAGCAGCCCGGAGAATAAGTTAAGAAGATGCCGGACGAGAACACCGGAGGAAGAAGCAGAAGAACCAGAAGAAGAAAGAAGATAGAAGAAAGAAGAAGCATTTAAATAAAGGAATTGTCAAAAACTGTCTTTTGTAATTTTTAACATTTTTGACACTTTTTTAGTGAAATGGTAGGGGTACGTACCCAGGCCCGGACTGGGACAAAAAATAGGCCCGGGCATTTTGGATTGAGCAGCCCATGACAACCGGCCCCTTCCCCACTCTCCACCCTGACAGATTCCCTGAGAGAGGGGAGGGGGAACCCAGCAGAGGTGTGGGGGGGGGGGAGGTGAGGTGGGACCAGGAAAGAGCATGGTGGGATGGAGAGCACAGGGAAGAACCTTGAGAACATGGGGTGGGGCGAGAGCACAGGGAGGAAGAGAAGAGCACAAGGGGCAGTGGAGAGCATGGGGGGAGGTTGAGAGCATGGGGGGAGGTGGAGAGCACAGGAAGGGCGGCGGAGAGCAAGGGGGGTAGGTGGAGAGCACAGGGGGGCTGGTGGAGAGCATGGGGGGGATGTGAAGAGCACATGGGGGAGGTGGAGAGCACAGTGAGGGCAGCGGAGAGCATGGGGGGAGGTGGGGAGCACAGAGAGGGCAGCAGGGAGAATGGGGGGGAGATGGAGAGCACAGGGGGCTGGTGGAGAGCATGGGGGGGTGTGAAGAGCACATGGGGGAGGTGGAGAGCACAGTGAGGGCAGCGGAGAGCATGGGGGGAGGTGGGGAGCACAGAGAGGGCGGCGGAGAGAATGGGGGGAGATGGAGAGCACAGGGGGCTGGTGGAGAGCATGGGGGGATGTGAAGAGCACATGGGGGAGGTGGAGAGCACAGTGAGGGCAGCGGAGAGCATGGGGGGAGGTGGGGAGCACAGAGAGGGCGGCGGAGAGAATGGGGGGAGATGGAGAGCACAGGGGGCTGGTGGAGAGCATGGGGGTGTGTGAAGAGCACAGGGAGGGCTGCAGAAAGCATGGGGGGAGATGGAGAACACAGGGAGGGCGGCGGAGAGAATGGGGGGAGATGGAGAACACAGGGAGGGCGGCGGAGAGCATGGGGGGAGATGGAGAGCACAGGGAGGGTAGCGGAGAGCATGGGGGGAGATGGAGAGCACAGGGAGGGCGGCGGAGAGCATGGGGGGAGGTGGAGAGCACAGGGGGGCAGGTGGAGAGCACAGTGAGAGCAGCAGAGAGCATGGGGGGAGGTGGAGAACACAGGGAGGGTGGCAGAGAGCATGGGGGAGATGGAGAGCACAGTGAGGGCAGCAGAGAGCATGGGGGGAGGTGGAGAACACAGGGAGGGCAGCGGAGAGATGGAGAGCACAGGGAGGGCGGCAGAGAGCATGGGGGGAGGTGGAGAGCACAGGGGGAGGTGGAGAGCATGGGGGGCTGGTGGAGAGCACAGGGAGGGCAGCGGAGAGCACAGGGGGGAGGTGGAGAGCATGGGGGGGGCTGGTGGAGAGCACAGGGAGGGCGGCATAGAGCATGGGGGGATGTGAAGAGCACATGGGGGAGGTGGAGAGCACGGGGAGGGCAGCGGAGAGCATGGGGGGAGGTGGAGAGCACAGGGAGGGCGGCAGAGAGCATGGGGGGAGATGGAGAGCACAGGGAAGACTGCGGAGAACATGGGGGGAGATGGAGAGCACAGGGAGAGCGGCGGAGAGCATGTGGGGAGGTGGAGAGCACAGGGGGGAGGTGGAGAGCACAGGGGGGCTGGTGGAGAGCATGAGGGAAGGTGGAGAGCACGGGGGGCTGGTGGAGAGCATGGGGGGATGTGAAGAGCGCATGGGGGGTGGCAAGCACAGGGAGGGCGGCGGAGAGCATGGGGAGAGGTGGGGAGCACAGGGGGGGGGCAACGGAGAGCATGAGCGGGCAGCGGAGAGCATGGGGGGATGTGGAGAGAATAGGGGGGAAGCAGAGTGCGTGGGGGGATATGAACAGCGCAGGGTGGGTGGCGGAGAGCACGGGGGGTGGCAGAGAGCACAGGGAGGGTGGCAGAGAGCATGGGGGGAGGTGGAGAGCAAAGGGAGGGCGGCAGAGAGCATGAGGGAGGTGGAGAGCATGGGGGGGTGGCAGAGAGCATGAGGGAGGTGGAGAGCACTGGGGGGGGGCATAGAGCATAGGGGAGGTGGAGAACACTGGGGGGGCGACAGAGAGCATGGGGGAGGTGGAGAGCACTGGGGGGGCAGAGAGCATGGGGGAGGTGGAGAACACGGGGGGCGACAGAGAGCATGGGGGAGGTGGAGAGCACTGGGGGGTGGCAGAGAGCATGGGGGAGGTGGAGAACACTGGGGGGCGACAGAGAGCATGGGGGAGGTGGAGAGCACTGGGGGGGTGGCAGAGAGCATGGGGGAGGTGGGGAGCACTGGGGGGGTGGCAAAGAGCATGAGGAGGCAAAGAGTATGGGTGGTGTGGAGAGCCTAGGGGGGGCAGCAGAAATAAGAAGGATAGGAGAAGCGATGGGGGCGGCTGCATATAGAACAATCATTCTCTCCATCTTCCTCCTGCAGTCTCCTGCTTCTCCTCTACCTCTCGCAGGCATTCCGATACTGCAGGAGGAAGATGGAGAGAATGATTGTTCTATATGCAGCCGCCCCCACCGCTCCTCCTATCCAGGTTATAGGTGGGTGGCGGAGAGCACGGGGCTGCACTCACTCTGTTATCGGCTTCAAGATGTTAGCAGCAGCAGGTGTCTGCTCTGGCTCCTCCCCCTTTCGCAGTCACGCCCCCTGGCACCGACGGCTGACGGCTGACCTATGCGGGCAACCGCAGAAGGCTCTAGCTCCACCCCCCTCTATGTTTACGTCCCCCCAGCGCCGATGGAGTTTAACTGGCAGCCGGGTGGCCGCGGAGAGGCTGCGTGAGCGGCGTGGGCTCAAAGAGCCTTGTGACCCGCAAGGACTTGCAGCCTGGTGGCCCAGGCGGCCGCGGCCCACCGGGGGAATGCCCGGTTTGCCCTATGGCCAATCCGGGCCTGTACGTACCCCCTTACCATTTCACACAGGGAGAGGGCCGCGATCTGGGAGTCCCCTTGTTAAAGGGGGCTTCCAGATTCCGATAGGCCCCGCGCCCGCAGACCCCCACAACCACTGGCCAGGGTTGTGGGGATGAGGCCCTTGTTCTCATCAAAATGGGGACAAGGTGTTTTGGGGGGCTACCCCAAAGCACCCTCCCAATGTTGAGGGCATGTGGCCTGGTATGGTTCAGGAGGGAGGGGCACTCTCTCGTCCCCCCCTCTTTTCCTGCGGCCTGCCAGGTTGCATGCTCGGATAAGGGTCTGCTATGGATTTTTGGGGTGACCCTACGCCGTTTTTTAAAAAGTTTTGGCACGGGGTTCCCCTTAAAATCCATACCAGACCTGAAGGGCCTGGTATGGAATTTAGGGGGACCCCCCACATCATTTTTTTTTTTAAATTTTGGTTCGGGGTTCCCCTGTGGGGAGTTCCCATGCCGTTTTTATCAATGAACTTTTATGTGTATTGTCGGACCGGCAATTCATTAATAGCCACGAGTAGTTTAAATGACTTTTTTTCCTTTGAAATGTCATTTTGCTGTCAGACTGTTCTAAACACGGGAAACATGCGCCCCTTTACAGGCATACTATAGACACCCCCCCAGGTACGAAATTTAAAGGGATATTACACTTTTATTGTTTCACTTTAAGCATTATTAAAATCACTGCTCCCGAAAAAACGTCCGTTTTTAAAACTTTTTTTTTGCATTGATCTATGTCCCCTGGGGCAGGACCCAGGTCCCCAAACACTTTTTATGACAATACCATGAATATCAGCCTTTAAAATTAGCACTTTTGATTATTCATGTTCGTGTCCCATAGACTTTAACGGTGTTCGCATGTTCGAACAAATTTTTTGCCTGTTCGCAAGTTCTGGTGCGAACCGAACAGGGGGGTGTTCGGCTCATTAGGACCTGTGGCTATGTTCGTACAGCCGCTGCCTCCCCTTAGAGTAACAGGCAGCTCCAGCCGTATGGGCAATCCACTCATTCACATGGCCAAAGTACCTATGTGAGTACGGTAAGTCCTTAGAGATCATAAAAAACTTGAGGCTGGGGAACGGTAAAACTCCACGGTTGAGCTGCGCTTTTACCACCCACCAACTGCTACCCGCTTTAGCATGGATTTTGGTGTATACATGCCACAGCCGTGATGCTATGCTTTGCAGCCATGGCAGAAATTATATCCCCGTAGAAAAAGACCCATTCTGCTCTGCAGGCACCCTGCAACCTCATGCAAACACATGGTTGCGGTGCGCTAGTGTAGGGTTAAAGCAGGTGGTGAAGAAGCAATATGACTCCTCACTACCTGTCAAATGAAGAGCAATCCAAAATGCTAACCGCTCTTGAGAGAGCAAAGCACATGTGAACTAGCTCATCATTTGTTTGTTTTTTCAGAAATTTTACTTACTATTTTTATTTTACTTTTACATTTTTTTAACTACCCTGTTTGGGTGGGGGGCTTTGGTGAAATATCAGGGGTCTTAACAGACCCCTGGTGTCTCACTTTTGAGGCAGAGAAAGGGAATGAGGACCTAGATTCTTCCATCCCCTTCTCTACAGCCTAAGCTGCACAGATGAATGAATTGGAAGGGCTCAGAGGCATCCTGTCAATTCACAAACTGAAGCATAGTAAATACAGTTTAGTATGCTTCAGTGATCAATGGACACAGGAACAATCGGTACAGATTGCTCACTGTATTATTTCAGGAAAGTTGGGGGCTATTAATTATGACATATTTTCCATCCCCCTTTCTCTTCATCCTACAATATGTGCCCTCAACAGCTGCTGACCGGAGGGAGGGATAGAAGGGAAGCCGGCAGTGCTGTGAGGAGAAGGGCACACAGAGGGGCCCGAACAGCAAGGGGGTAATCAGAGTGATAAGAGGGTGAGAGCGCAGATAGTAGAACTGATCCCCCTGCCTGAAGCAGTAGGGAGGGAGACTAGGAGGTGCAGGGGGAGCTACAAGAGGATCGCTGTCAGCTATAAGGCAGTACAGCTGGCCCTCCTGCTTGGTAGATGCCTGGACCTCCCTTTTGAACTGATAGGGGCCCAGGCCTGGTACAGGAGGGTCGGCTGTACTGCCTTATTAGCAGTCCTGCATGTACATTAGGCATGCTGTATTTTTTTACCTGCACCACTTTAACACCATGTCAAAAAAATCAAGCCCTCCTGGTCCTTGGCTATACCTACGAAACCAACCTTTCTCACAAAAATGCACTAATTGTGATGTAACATCCTAGTAGGAAAAGGACTATCGTACCTCTATTGTTCTTGTGGTATATGTTTTGCTCTGACATTTTGAGTTGTATATTGCCTATTCTATGTCTAGTTTTATGATAAACTCACAAAATATTCTTTTGTTTGTGAATTCGGAATAATAATACCAAAAATGTAAGTTCAATTTATGACACTTATTTATCATACTTCTATGTAGGTAGGATGGATTAGATTCATGCCTTATGTTTGCTACACTCCCAATTTTGTCTTAAAGTAGTGCATGGTTTTTTATAACATTGATTGATTGTAGCATGTGTAGCCTTTTATGTTATACTGTATTTACTATATAACCCCTCAAAATATATTATTCTTTTTCCCTCACTCAATAAAATCACAGTATACAAAAATATCATATGTATTGTTGTGTTCAATGCATACAGCATTAATACATTGTAAATCGAATACCCTACCACTTATTACCTAAAGGCATACCTCCCAACTATCTGGGAGAGGGACACCTTTTAGCACACAGTATGTAGGCAAATACCATGGCCCCGGTTACACGGGCCACAAATATCTAATATGCAGAAAATAATATGCCTCGCCTCACAAACTTAATTTTGACCTCTATTTTTCCTAGAGATACATTGGCTTTGCAAAATACAAATCCGATAGAGGCTGGCTAATGGGTTTAGTGCACTTTTGGAAGTAAAATAGTGAATTTTGTATAGAGATGTACACATTAGACCAAGATAACACAACTGAGCCTACACGAAGGACAGAGGAATTTGGTCTCTAAAGAGGGCTAGGCTCTCCAATTGAGGGTCAGTTGTTGGCTGTAAACTGTCTATAAAATCAATTTATTGGACATCTGTTCTCCTGATCAAAGTTAGCTTTTAGCTTCTTATATCCATGTTTGAAACATCACTTAACTCACAAAAAAATCTAAACTTCTGATTGGTTGCTGATGATTCTGCATGTCCCAGGTTGCTTTTTGCCTTATTTAACTGCTTAAGATCCACCCTATAGCATTTTTACTGCTACAGGGCGGCACCTCTGCGTTGGATCTTGTTTATACACTATTACCAAAGGTATTGGGACGCCGGCTTTACACACACATGAACTTTATTGGCACCCCAGTCTTGGTCCATAGGGTTCAATATTGAGTTGGCCCATCCTTTGCAGCTACGGACTGAGACTGGGATGCCATTAAATTTCATGTGCGTGTAAAGGCAGGCATCCCAATACATTTGGTAATATAGTGTATACGTGATCCGGCTCTTCCGGGTAGTGGAGCATGCATGCATGTTGTTGGTGGCTGGCTCTTGCTGTGATCACACACAGCAGGAGCCCAGCGGCGGGTACCACAGACTCTATGTCCCTCAGCTCCCGCCGATCACCCTGCAGAGAGGCAGAATGGCAGTCTGTCTATGTAAACAAGGCAGATCGCCATTCTGACAAGAAGGAAGACATGGATCCTGTGTCTCTGCAAAGCAGGGACTAGGATCCATGTCTTTCCCTAGTAAAAACACCTACCACAATAAATATAAACACTGGTCAGGCACACAGTTAACCCTTTGATCACCCCTAATGTTAACCTCTTCCCATCCAGTGTCATTAGTACAGTGATGGTGCATTTTTTTTTAGCACTGATCACTGTATTAGTGTCACTGGTCCCCAAAAAGTGTCAGAATGTCCACCGCAATATTGCAGTCCCACTATAAGTCACTGATCTCTGCCATTACTAGTAAAAAATGATAATTAAAAAATAAATTAAAATATCCCATAGTTTGTAGACACTATAACTTTTGCGCAAACCAATCAATATATGCTTATTTTGATTAATGATTTTTTTTTAACAAAAATATGTAGCAGAATACATATTGGCTTAAATTTATGAGGAAATTAGATTTAAAAAAATATTGGATAGGTTTTATAGCAGAAAGTAAAAAAATAATGTTTTTTTTTCAAAATTGTTGGTCTTTTTTTGTTTATAGTGCAAACAATAAAAAAAAACACAGAGGTGATCAAATACCACCAAAAGAAAGCTCTATTTGTAGGAAAAAAAGGCCATACATTTTATTTAGGTACAGTGCCACATGACCATGCAATTGTCAGTTAAAATAATGCAGTGCTGTAACACAAAAAAAAAGCCTGCTCATGAAGGGGGGTAAATGTTCCGGAAGTCAAGTGGTTAAATATGATTGATGAAGTCATCACACTAAAGGCAAAGATAAAATAGAAGAACATCTTTATAAACCTATAAAAATTGAATTATGGAACATGAAGTTTTCCCACCATAGTCAAAGAAAGAAGCGATAAAAACATTTTTATAAACCTATAAAAAGTAATTTTGGAACATTTTACTGTTACAGTGTCATCTTACAATATAAGTCAGGTTTAATTGTTGACAACATACAAAATTGTCATATTTTTAGATGCAAAATTATAACTCTACCTACTTCATGAACCTGGAAAAATCTCTGCATAAGTTAAAAAATTGCTTACCTGCGCTGCCTGTGACTCCGGAAAGGCTGTAAAACAAAGGAGAAAAAGTAGACTGTACTGAAATCCAGAGGTCATAGTGACAGATCTTCAGAGCAAAATATATTCAGGCTGGATATTAATAAAACCAAGTGCTTCTTTCTTGATGTTCCTTGTGCCTGAGTTTTCCTCTAGGAGTTGTTTTTTATGTACACCCAAAAATTCAAATAAGACGGTATGACCACTAGTAAGGCAGGATCAAGACTGCATGTTAATCATGCTGAAAAAGTGTGTAGCAATCCAGCAATCCACGCTGAGCCTGCTCCCAGAATACAGCCTTCTGCAGCAACTGTTGACACCTAAGTTACTGTTTGTACCTTACTGAGTCTCGCTATATCCCGCCCACATTTTTCCTCTCTTCAGGGATATTCAGTAGGTGGAAAAAGACACCGCATGGAAAGAGTACCCAGCTCCTGACAATGCCAGTGCAAGTTTCTACTTCTCCTCTCACATCCAGCATGAAAAAAATACCCTTGGAATTTAGTTCAGTCTTCTTGCATTTAAAGAGGAGAGACCGGATGTGTTCATTCATACAATCACACTCTCTGCTGAGCACAAACTATTTCATTTAAATGCAAGGAGCAGAAACAACTATTCTATTGCCTTGTTATGCTGCATAGTTATGCAAGACAATGTAATTCAGCAAGCTGATGAGTAAGACTTCCAAGCTATAAACAGTTAAAACTGAGAGAAGGGTTATAGCTTACGTATGGCTTTATTTGACTGGCATTGTATAGTCTTAGATTATTGATGGTGGTTGATTAAAGGCTGAAAAAAAGAGATGGCAACTCTGGTCCATAAGGCCTTCATATATAAACAAAAAGTGTTGCGCCAACAAAAATGCATAAAGTCAGTGTATAATAATCATAAATAATCCAACATGAAAAAAGTCCCACTAAGAAAATAGTGAAAGATATGTCGTTCCAACAGTTAAAAGATCGAAGATGGATGTTATCTCCTTCCCTTTACCAAAGAGGCCAATCACCAACACCCTCATAAGATGTCTTCTTACAAGAGCTGGTGGACCCCCTGAATAGGTGGGTCAAAAGAGCTTTTGGGGACTCGCTCCCTCTAGCAGTACTTAAACCGAAAAGCTCAAACTCAGGGATGATGTCTCAGGGTATATATCCAGAAAGATATCACCAGCTCCCAATACCGTTGTACATATAAATAAAGAGTGAAAAAGAGTGTGGCGCTAAAAAATGATTGTGATTAGACCAATAATCGTGATATCTTAAAAAGTGTAGATATAAGGCCCTGAGGTCTATACCCCATAGGGCTAGTGATAATAAAATAAAATGTGTGAAGAAGTAGTGACGGATCTTCAGCCATCACCATAAACAAAAAACTTAAAAATAAGACTAAAAATACAACGTAAGTGGACAAATGTGTGAACACATAAAAACAGTATAGGACATGTCTAAGTCCAATGGGTCACCTATGGGTGAAATACGATCAAAAAAATTGACTCAAAATCTATGACAATGAATAAATAGTAAGTAAACAAAATGACATAAAAAAGATTACAGCAATATGTTGTGCATTAACCCACAAATGGCCTGCTCCTCAAGGCCAAACCTGTGTGTAAAAACAAGAGTCCATTGGGATGGTGTATATATGTGAATTTTTACAGTCCAACACTGTGCATTAGGGTGATCTCAGGTAGCTCCCCGACTGTTTACATCCAAATTGTCGGGGAGCTACCTGAGATCACTCTAATGCACAGTGTTGGACTGTAAAAATTCACATATATACACCATCCCAATGGACTCTTGTTTTTACACACGGGTTTGGCCTTGAGGAGCAGGCCATTTGTGGGTTAATGCACAACATATTGCTGTAATCTTTTTTATGTCATTTTGTTTACTTACTATTTATTCATTGTCATAGATTTTGAGTCAATTTTTTTGATCGTATTTCACCCATAGGTGACCCATTGGACTTAGACACGTCCTATACTGTTTGTATGTGTTCACACATTTGTCCACTTACGTTGTATTTTTAGTCTTATTTTTAAGTTTTTTGTTTATGGTGATAGCTGAAGATCCGTCACTACTTCTTCACACATTTTATTTTATTATCACTAGCCCTATGGGGTATAGACCTCAGGGCCTTATATCTGCACTTTTTAAGATATCATGATTATTGGTCTAATCACAATCATTTTTTAGCGCCACACTCTTTTTCACTTCATATAATCACAATAGTCAGGTTGTTGTGTTGGCTGCTTTTCTTTATTTGGAGCTGGCGCAATTTTATCTTACCCAATTTCATATAAATAAAGAGCACTAGTTCAAGTCCCAAACAAAGTCCCTTGTTCCAGACAATGTTCCCCTCGTAACGGTAGTAGTCCATATAGCAGGCTCTAATGGCAGTGCTCTTTATTTATACGTACAACAGTATTGGGAGATGGTGATATCTTTCTGATATCATCCCTGAGGTTGTGCTGTTCGGTTCATGTACTGCTAGAGGGAGCAAGTCCTCAAAAGCCCTTTTGACCCACTTATTCAGGATCTATGATCTTTGGTAAGAGGACATCTTATGAGGGTGTTGGTGATTGGCCTCTTTGGTAAAGGGAAGGAGATAACATCCATCTTCAATCATTTGGCTGTTGGAATCACATATCTTTCACCAATTTCTTTGTGGGACTTTTTTTCATGTTAGATTATTTATGATTATTATACACTGACTTTATGCATTTTTGTTAGCGCAACACTTTTAGTTTATATACTGTATGTATTTTGGTGATAAATATCTCACTATTGTGTTTGCAGCTTTTTCATCTAAGATTTACAAAGTGCAGCCATTTTTTGATTACCATAAGGCCTTCAGCTTTGAGTGGCTTTGGAATGCTACTTGAGAACATAAGTGCGGTACAGATGGCTGTGGCTGGTCAGAAGTGGTGGGTAAACGAATCTACAACTTGTAATATCAAAACACAAATACTACTGAATCGCAGCTGGTGGATTTCAAATAGTCCATGAATTGGGGTATGTGATCTTGCTACTGGTGTAATATAGAGCAGTGTTTCTCGACCTTTTTTTCAGTCAAGGCACCCTTTAAAATTATGGACAGTCACAAGGCAACCTTTAAAATGATGGACAGTCTCAAGGCACCCCATTCTAAAATGTAAAAAACTATTCTAATAATTTTACACAATGCAGCATTGACACACATTGGACACCTAACATTAGAGGTGATTTATTCTTCCAAAGCAAATACAATTTTGCACACTAGTACTGTCTAGTATTCCAATGTTTCTCCTCTCCCTCAGTTTTTCTCCATCACTCAGCTAATGTAACCCCAATGCTGACGGAGAGGGGAGGGGCAAACAAGGATGCTTTGCAGGTGATCAACACCCTTCTTATCAACACTGATGACATCATTGGTTGTTAGGACGCCGGTAGCTGGAAGGTTGAAATGGTGCACAATAAAAAAACAATGGCTTGTGTAACTAAAAGGCAGGCTTGATCCACCTGCTGGCTTGTATACAAATTTTGGGCAATTTTTAGGCATTTAGCCAAGGCACGCTTAAAGAAACCTCAAAGCACCCCAGTGTGCCTGGGCACCCTGACTAAAAATGACTGATATAGAGGGTCACCTAATCCTGGCATGTTGCATCTGTTGCATATTATGCATTACACAGCAAAATGCATACTGGGATTTTTATCTGCACACTTATGCCCCGTACACACGGTCGGATTTTCCGATGGAAAATGTCTGATCGGAGCGTGTTGTTGGAAATTCCGACCGTGTGTGGGCTCCATCCAACATTTTCCATCGGATTTTCCGACACACAAAGTTTGAGAGCAGGCTATAAAATCCGTTGTCGGAATTTCCGATCGTGTGTATACAAATCCGACGCACAAAGTGCCACGCATGCTCAGAATAAATAAAGAGATGAAAGCTATTGGCCACTGCCCCGTTTATAGTCCCAACGTACGTGTTTTACGTCACCGCGTTCAGAATGATCGGATTTTCCGAGAACTTTGTGTGACCGTGTGTATGCAAGACAAGTTTGAGCCAACATCCGTCGGAAAAAATCCTAGGATTTTGTTGTCGGAATGTCCGAATAAAGTCCGACCGTGTGTACGGGGCATTAAAGTGTTACTAAACACACAATAGTCAAATCAGTGTGTATATGCAGTAAAGCGTGCTTGGTATATTCACTGTAGAACCTAAGGGGTTAATCCTCCACATTGTGTAAAAGGCTGTTTGATCCTGTCTTCTCTGATCCTCCCCAATTCATCTGCTGATCGAACAGAGACTTGGAGTCACTCTGCACATGCTCAGTTTGGTGTGTATTGCTAGAGAGTTGTTTTTTGGGAGGGTGCATGTGATCAGCACAGGGCCAATCAGCACTGTCTAGAAAGAAAGTTAGGGGTTATGCAGCTTCATAGGACAGTCAGAGCAGAATGAAAACTCCTCCTACAAGCTTTAACCAGTGCTCGACCAGACACTGATAGAAGTCACAAGACTGCTATATACTGCTGATGTGAAAAAGTATTTAGCAGTTTATATTTACTAAAATATTTGCATTTCCATGTTCTGTGTACTGTGGGAGACTAGATAGAGTGAATGCAGGGTCCTGGGTTTAGTAACACTTTAAAGTAATATTAAACACTCAGTGTTTTATAGTTTAATACATTGAGCACTATAAAATAAACATTCCCCATTAAACTATTTGTTAAATTATATAGCCAAGTACTTGCAGTTTGAAGCTTTCAATGCTGCTAGATCCCGCTCTCCCAGTGCTGCTTCAATGAACTTCTGGTCTTCACAGGAAAGAGTTGACAGTGGATAGTGCAGTCTCCAGTCAGTCTGTTAGCTTGGAGAAAGGAGGAGGAGCAGGGTAGTGCTTTGCCATTCTAGACTACAGGGGTGTGTGTTTCTATTGATGCACACAGTGTAGAGAGACACTCAGAGCTTCAAAGGATGCTACAAGAGAAAGGGGACTGTGCTGAATATGAAAACCTGGGGTAACAATCATGGCACTGGCTAACCATTTGTGCTCCAGAAGATTTACCCCCCTTTCATGACCAGGCCATTTTTTGCGAAACGACATTGTGTTATCTTAACTGGCAATTGCGCGGTCATGCTACGCTGAACCCCAAAAAAAAGTATGTAATTTTTTTCCCACAAATAGATCTTTTTTTGGTGGTATGTAATCACCACTGCATTTTTTAAATTTTTTGCGCTATAAAGAAAAAAAGACCAAAATGTAAAATATTTCTTCATGAATTTAAGCCAATATGTATTCTGCTACACATTTTTGGTAAAAAAAATTCCAAGAAGCATATATTGATTGGTTTGCACACTAAAAACAACGGGATATATACTGGAATTTGTATTTTTTTAATTTTTATTTTATGCTAGTAATGGCAGCGATCAGCAACTTACAGCAGGACTGCGATATTGCGGCGGACAGTCAGACACTAAATGACACTTGTGACACTTTGTGGGAACCAGTGACACTAATACAGCGATCAGTGCTAAAAATTTGCACTGTCACTGTACTAATGACACTGGCTGGGAAGGGGTTAAATGTGTGCCTAACCAGTGTTTGTGTGTACACATCGAGGTGTTTTTACTTAGGGATGTGATGGATTTTACTCCCTGCTTTGCAGAGAAATAAAATCCTTCACTTCCCCGCTGTCAGGACGGAACTCCATCCAGCCTCTCTCCTCGACGATCAGCGGGTGCCAGCAGACATCCATTGGCTGGCACCTGCTAATCGGCTTCTGCTGTGACAAATCATAGCAGAAGCAGCGCGCCCCTTACCCGTAAGTGCACAATCACGTATATATATATATATATATATATATATATATATATATATATATATATATATATATATATATATATATGTGTGTGTGTGTGTGATTCTGCACAGCTTGGCCACCCTGTACCAGTAAATCTGCTATGGGGCGGTCGGCAAATGGTTATATAGGCAAGGATTAAAATATAAAGACGCTACATAATCAGTAAGAATAATTAAGCTGCTCAAAGTGCTTAAAAAAAGGGTTTAATATAAATTTTCAAACAACAAAAGATTCCCCTTAATCCAGTGCTGGGGGGTGATAGCTACAAACCACATTAGGCATACCTAAAAAAAAAAGTCATAAAAATATCAATGCCACAGTTTTTGATTAAAAGATTTATCGTGAAATCAAAGTCAAAGGATTCCAAGAATGGAAAGGGTTAAAATATGGATGACAGACAATCAGTGTTGAGCATCATGCTTGATTATGAACCTTGATCTCACCCAAACCTTGAAAGACTGACTCAAGCAGATGTCGCATGGGTATCCACCCAATGGAAGGGATGACAGACCACTGGTTGACCCTGTAAGGGCCTCCAATGGACCAGGCAGAGGACTTCAAACCGCAGGATGGTGTAGTTGGGTGGTGCGCCGGATTGTGATGTCACCAACATGGAACAATGTTGGACTAACTCACCACAGCAAAGCTTGGGATGGAACGCAGATGCATTAGTAGAGCAGATGGAAGGCTGTCAGGCTGTCAAATCGGCGGGCACCAGAGGATATCGAGTGCCCGTCACCCGCAGATCAACGGTCCGCTGGCAGGATTATATATATATATATATATATATATATATATATATATATATATATATATATATATATATATATATATATATATATATATATATATATATATATATATATATATATATATATATATATATATATATATATATATATATATATATATATATATATATATATATATACATATACGTGATACTGTGCAGAGCCGCCACCCTGTAGCAGTTGCTACAAGGTGGTCAGCAAGTGGTTAAAAAAGCTGCTAGCTACTGTCTGAGCCCTGGCAATGTGACTGTACTCAAGTGCAGTGGCGTAGATCCAGGGTGCAAATTGCCACAAGGACGCTATCTCAAGGTCCCCCTATACTCACACAACACTTAGTTTTGTAAATTACAGTAAGTAGGGCCAGTGACAAAGAAAGATACACATTGAATCCAGTGCCTCTACTCCACTCAACACTTTTTATGAATTCCATAGTAACGTAGTTTTATTATCTGTTGACTCTGACAGTACACCCATAGCTCCCAACTGTCCCTGATTTTGAGGGACTGTCCCTGATTTGGAGCAATGTCCCTCTGTCCCTCATTCCTCCTCATCTGTCCCTCATTTTGGTCTGATCTATATAGTTGTATATAAAATGCACTTTTTATCTTTCAAATAGTGTTTCCCAGTGCTAAACCTTTCATCCAATTTCTAAATTGCTGCATTTGTAAATTTTAAAAGCCAATATAAAGAAATGGCAGTGGTAAAAAAAAAAGCACTTGTGGATTTAATTAACTTTTTTTTTTGGTGTTAATTCACCCTTAAGGGGGCATGGCAGGGGGGGGGGGGGGGCGTGCCCTATGCCTACATACATTTGCTAGTAGGTGTCCCTCATTCCCATCTCAAAATGTTGGGAGGTATGGTACAGCTATCATTTTTTAATTTGGCTCCTAACAGGCCAAGATGTCCAGTAAATGAGACAGTTGCCCTGGTCGGGATTAACCATATAGCACTGCTGAGGGGGCTTACAAAGGCTGGAATCTACTTTTATAGTTTAAACATTTTTTCAAAAACAATATAAAAAAAAATGATTGTAGCTGCTTAAAAAGTGCTACCTGGAGTTAGGATGTAATGTGTTTGTCTCTTTAAAGTTGCATGTCCATCTAAGACAACCATGCCCACAGGGTGACAATAATGCTGTGCGATTTCACTGCACAACGTACAACTTTGGCACCTCATTACAGGAAGTGAAACAATTCCAGATTGACAGCTAATAAAACTGTCAGAAACCTGCAGATTAGTAAAAGTTCTTGCCTGTGTCACTATGTTTCTTAGATCACAATTCTGCAATAACAGTGTCCACCAGCAGGTGGCTTCTAGCAGCCAGCAGAACCCAACATTAGGTTGCCACCTGAGTCTGATTGCTTGAAGACTATTTAGCTCCGCCCCAATGATCATTCCTTGCTACAGTATTTGTCCTATTTATACCCTGCACCTGTATCCAGCCTGATCCTAAACTATCTGTACCTGGCCTGTCTCTTTACCTGAATACCTCTGGCTACCCGGCTTCCCGGCTACTTGGTTTCCCAGCCACTGAGTATATAGTAAGGTTAGATAGTTTTTTACTGGGCATGTGTGTTTCGCCAGCTTTTAAGTTTAAGTTTGAGCCAACATCCGTCAGAAATAAATCCAGGATTCTGTTGTCGGAATGTCCGATCGTGTGTACGCGGCATAACAGTTTTTTTACCTTAATGCATTTTCTGCACTAAGTTTAAAAAAATTCTCCACTACCTGTCCTACCCACCCCCATCCCTAAACACCTGCCTCCTGTCACAGCTCCAGTGCGGTCTCTGGCTCCAGCACTGCTCCTGCACTTCCTGCTTTCACAGGAGAAACCGAGGGCAGCAGAGCATAGGCTCCTGCTGCTGTCAGTCAAACTTCTGTGAGGCGAGAACAGGGGCGTGGCTTACTGGTGCTGTGTGTATTTATAGATGCATACAGCCTGGCTCGGGAGTGTGCACGTACAGGGGAATCCTTAGCAGCCTGGCTTACTAAGGAGGCACCTTGAGTTGCCAGAAGAGGAGAAATAATAATTATCTCTTTTTTATTCTAAACCAAAAATAAATAAATAAATAAATACACCTTTAGGTAAAAAAAAAAAAAGTAAAAAAATTGTACATAATGTTTAAAAGCCTCCTACACAATATACATTTGAGTTAGTAGTGATAACAATTATAATCAATTTCATTCATTTGGGAAGGCTTTGTCTGACCTTACCCTTATGGGGGTCTCCATATGAGGTAAGAGGCAGCTTGAAGAGGTGGTGGAGCACAGCGGTGGAACACTGATTTTTGTGGATGCACTTTTTCAAGGTGTAGGATATAAACTATTATTGGACTTTTACTTTGAATTTATCATTTAAAAAAATGATCATTGTATTGGTGGGGGGGGGGGGGGTATATTGAGTTGCATGTTGCATAATTTCATGACTATTACTGTTTATTGTGAAAAATGTAATTATTTATCACCAGTATATATTGTACCATTTTAAGATTAGTATACTTTTTTTGGTTGCCTTGCACTATTACTTGTTACCAATTTGAGTGTAGTTCGTGAAGGCAAGGTTTTTAGAATTGAAAGGTTTTTAGAATTGAATAGATTAGTGAGGAGTTAGAGCCACTGTCTGGTTTTTATTGTGGTCTGTGTCTGTTAGGGAAATTCACTCTCTCTAATTGTTCCTATGACAGGGGAATGAAAATGAGGGTACATCCATAATTTTGAGTTGCCACCAGAAGAGGAATAGATGGTAAATCTTCAAACAGGGACACTTGTGTAAGAGGGGATTTCACTCATGTTGGAAAGATATCTTTTCACTCTACAGAATAAGTCTACAGGACAGGAAGTGAAAGGAAATCTCCTTAAAGCGGAGTTCCACCCAAAAATGGAACTTCCGCTTTAAGAGAAGGTGACCCGCTGACATGCCACATTTGGCATGTCATTTTTTTTTGGGGGGGGGGGCGGATACCCTCTTTTCAGAGGGTCCCAGCTTCCACTTCCTTCTGGCGCACCCTCGGCACTGTAACAGAGATCACCTCTCCCCCCTCCCTCTCAGCAATCATCTGGGACACGTCACAGGTCCCAGATGATTGTGCGGCCAGTCACAACGCGCGGCTCGCGCATGCGCAGTGGGTGCCTGGCTGTGAAGCCACAGCCGGGTGCCCACAGTTGCAATGGTGGCGCCGCAGAGCGGAGTGGGAGCTCCACTTTAATGAGACAGATACCCTAAAACTGCTGTCATTTTTTGCCATCAACATTTAAAAAATAAAAATGCCTATACTATGCTTGTAAGCCTTGTTCGTTCACCACCTTCTGGAGAGGTCAAAGATAGTCCCCATAGGCCAGTGATGGCGAACCTTGGCACCCCAGATGTTTTGGAACTACATTTCCCACATTTCCTATGATGCTCAACTACTGTGCAGAGTGCATGAGCATCATGGCAGGGGAGTTGCTAGGTGGCAAAAAGACCGGGGACATCAGCCAGAAGTCCAAGGCCTGCCCTGGGGGGGTGTGGTAGTGGCGCGGGGTTTTTTGGCTGGGCGGTGGGGTTGTGTGGTGGGGGGTAAGCTCACTAGCTGGTTGCCTGGCTTACCAGCGCCCACCAATGCTGACCACTAAACTCGCCTACCTGACATACACACACTGACCTACATGCACTAACATACACTGACCTACCTACCTGACACACACTGACCTATCTGACACACACACTGACCTATCTGACACACACACTGACCTATCTGACACACACACAGACCTATCTGACACACACACTGACCTATCTGACACACACACAGACCTATCTGACACACACACTGACCTTCCTACCTGACACACACACTAACCTACCTATCTGACACACACACTGACCTATCTGACACACACACTGACCTACCTACCTGACACACACACTGACCTACCTACCTGACACACACACTGACCTATCTGACACACACACTGACCTACCTATCTGACACACACATTGACCTACCTACCTGACACACACACTGACCTACCTATATAACACACACACTGACCTATCTGACACACACACACTGACCTACCTACCTGGCACACACACTGACCTACCTATCTGACACACACACTGACCTACCTATCTGACACATACACTGACCTATCTGACACACACACTGACCTATCTGACACATACACTGACATACACTGACCTACCTACCTGACATACACTGACCTACCTGACATACACTGACCTATCTGACACATACACTGACCTACCTGACATACACTGACCTATCTGACATACACTGACCTACCTGACATACACACATTGACCTACCTGACCAGGAGACAGACTTCATGTGTCCTGCAGCAGCAGCTCAGCTCAGCCGTGCTGTGTGAGGCAGCCAAAGCATGGAGGAGAGCCACCCGCTCGAGCGCCGAGCGGGGATCGCTGTGGCACGGCGGCCGCATTGTAATTCCCACCTTCTTGAGCCTGCAGTGCCTATGATGAACGTCACGTGTCCCGCCATTGGACCAGTGGGACGTCCATCATAGGTGCTGCAGGCTCCAGAAGGCGGGACCTGTTATGTGACTCAGCCGCACTCAGCGGCGCTTGGCGGCGCTCAGAATTAGATGGGTCCTCACTCTGCGGCGCTCAGGGCTAATAATAGAACAGTGTCCACCCGGGGCTTTTTGGGGACCCACTCTGGGCTTCAGCCACTGTGAGCCCCCCTGCCGACGCCACTGATCATGGGTAATGTAGTTCCAAAACATCTGGGGTGCCAAGGTTCGCCATCACTTCCATAGGCTGCATATATAACATTATACAGCTATTCCCTTTAAAGCAACCTAACATTTACAGGCTGGACACAGGACAACAATGCATGCCCCGCACATACCTTTAAGCCCCGTTCACACCGAATCCGGCTTTGAAATTGTGCGACTTCACAAGAAATAGCACAATTTCAAAGCTGCAGGTCAGTGCGACTTCAGGTGCAACTTGGCAGACATCTGTGCGAATTCATGCACAGGTGTCTATGCAAGTCCCACCTAAAATCGCAAAAAAAATGTGCAGGAACCTATTTTTTCAAATCGGTTTGACACCCCAAAGTCGGCTTTGAACAGTTCTATTGCCAACAATAGGGTGCGACTTGTCATGCAATTTGGACCTGTCAAATCGCATGACAAGTTGCACCGGTGTGAACTGGTATACTCAGGAGCCTCCAATTATTAGGCACTCTACAGCGCAACAAATGCATTGCAGTTTTAATGGGAATAGCAGTGCATCTCATATGTATAGGTGAAGCCAGCCTTAATTAATATCACTAAAAGTAATCAGTCAGTTTATACATTTCAGTGAACCTGTGCGTTGCATAACAACAATTAAAGCTGAATTTTAGGCAGATATAAAAGAACTGAATTTGACCTGCTATCAACCTCGTGCAGTGCCTGTGCAGCATGGCTGCAGTGTGAGAGGAAGAAGCAGTGCAAGGAGCCAATAAAGAAGCATACTGATAGGCAGCACAGCGGTCAGCACTTTCCCCCAGCAGCAAAATAGTCGCTGGTTCAAATCCCAACCATGACACTACCTGCCTGGAGTTTGCATGTTCTCCTTTTGTCTGTGGGGGTTTGCCTCCACACTCTAATGACATGCTGGTAGGCCAAGTGGCTCCTGTCCAAATTGGCCCTAGTATGTGTATGTATGAATGTGAGTTAGGGACCTTAGATTGTAAGCTCCTTGAGGGCAGGGACTGTCGTGAATGTACAATGTATATATAAAGCACTGCGTAAATGACAGTGCTATATAAGTACCTGAAATAAATAATAAGAATGACAGGAGATGGTTGAGGCAGGTTTAGGATGAACTAGGCTGAGAGGAAGATTGAATGATTCTGGCTAGCAGACTGAGGACATCTAGTGGCAGAAAAGAAAACTGCAGGGGAAATTTGGATTAAAGAGTACTGTAGCTAAAGCTGTTTTTTTTCCTCTTAAAAGGTTGTTCATTTTTATCTTGTTATTTTTTGCTAAAGTTCTGCTTTAACTGCCACCCTCCCCAGAGGCAAATTCTTGCCTTACTTTCACTCCTGCTCTTTTAAAAGGAGGAAATATAAAGCTTAAACTGTTTTGGGGGCCTCTGTACCTTTTTGTATGTTTGCTGATAAGTCTCTCAGTGCAATTGTAAGCTAGTAATGCATGAATTAGCAAAGATTTTAAAACTTAAAGATAGCCTGAAGTTAATAAAAATGTACCTAAACTTCTGCTAACAGATAATAGGAAAATAGCATAGCTCCCAACTGTCCCCGATTTGGAACAAAGTCCCTCATTTTGGTCCGATATATATAGTTGTATATAAAATGCACCTTTTATTTTGGAAAAAGTGTTTCCCAGTGCTAAATCTTTTATCCAATTTCTTAATTGCTGTATTTGTAAATTTCAAAAGTCAGTATAAAGGAATAGTAGTGGTAAAAAAAAAAAAAAAAAACTTGTGGGTCTAACTAATCTTTTTTTGTATAATTGTCCTTTAAGGGGGTGTGTCCTATGCCTACATACTTTTGCTAATAGGTGTCCCTCGTTCCCGTCTCAAAAAGTTGGGAGGTGTGCAATAGTGAGGCTTAGTAGAAATGGATAAACTTCTAACTAGGGATTCTGCATCAAAATTAGAATTCCAGACCATCCTGAGTGCTGAATAAGATAATGGACTACGCACTTGCAGTCATTTTTTTACTTCACTATCACAATGATAAACAAAACAATACTGGTCAATTTAGAGTAGATTCTTCCACCATGCCTGGGTGACCAGACGCACAATGCTAATTTAAAGTGGTTCTAAAACCTAAAGGTTTCATACCTTTAAGCGGTAGTAAACTGCAGTTGGTTAAAAAATAAAAAATTCCCTGCAAGGCAATGTCATAATGTGCTAGTATGCATCACATATTGGCACATTGTGAGAAACTTACCTTAGAGCAAAGCCCTCCAGTGCCACGCTGTCAGTTTCCCCAGGTCTTCCTTCCGGGTTTGTGGCCTCCGGCTACATGAGTGGCCAGGGGGCATGATAATGTAACTCTCGCGCATGCGCATGGAAGCCGCCGTTTACGCATGGGCTCTGAAGGTAAGCAGTGCAAGTTTAGAAGATATATATTCCAGGTACAACAAAATAAAAAAGGTGTGCCAATTCTTACAGGTAATTTTTCTTTAGAAAGCAGCCACAGCCTGAGAGGAAAGACCTGTCCCCTGCCAGCATGCTCTAGAACAGGTCCCTTGCTCTGAGTGTGGAAGCAGTGGTGTCTCTTCAGAGGTCTGACATGCCCCCTATTGAGTCAATGCTAGAGCTCTCCAATCAGCAGGAAGCTTACAAACTGTAAGGCTGGGTTCACACCTATGCCAATTGGATGCAGGTTTCCCCTGCATCCAAATTTGCATGCTAGGAGATTGTGACTGGCTCTCTATGGAGCCGGTTCACATATCATCACTGCGGCTCCTGTGCAAATTTGCACAGGAACCCTGTGCGTCTTTTGGTCCGTTTCAGGCTGAAATCAGACCTAAAACGGTGAACGGGGACTCACCGGACCCCTGCTGTAAGCCGCATGCGGCAATAGTGTGAGCCCAGCCTAAGACTTTGCACACCTTTGTTTTGATGCAACGGGAATGCATTTAGCTGATTTAGGCCAGTTTTGACACTGCTCTTTTGGGCGTGTAGCGCTGGTAGATTTCTAATCTACTGCTGATAGGTAAATCTAGTGGGTTACTTGTTAGGTGAAGTTAGATTTGCCTGTGTTCCAGCTTGGCTGAGTTGCGTGTAGTTCCACACTACACCAGTGGGTGTCGTTGTCACCATGGGCCAGTGTTGGAAAGGCAACATGTTGAAGCGTATGAGTGCTCCTCTGTCCCAGAGACAACTCGGTGGAGGTGGTCCTCCGAGTTGCATTCTGGGAGAGGGTATTTATGGGACAGACGCCATGTTTAGGGTTTTTTTTTCAGCCACCTGCTTGCCCTCCTGGCCGACAGATATGCGTTAGGAGTACCACCTCGTGGTCCTCCGATCTGGAGGCCCACGTCCTTGCAGCGTGTGGGTGGGCCTAGAAGCCTGTCTGGGGCCTACCACAGCGGCAGAGGAATGGTCCTGGGCTGTCTATCCTGTGTGAAGAAGCTGGACAACTGAGGAGATCCCAGGGGAGGACCCGTCATGGAAGGATCATGCAAAGTGCTGGTCTGTAGAGGGGCCTGGTGACTCAGTTGGAGGACGTATCCTGAAGTAATCTTACTGCATAGTACTGCCGGGTTGGCTTAAAGGTTCAAGTGCTGTGTCTGATATTCACCGTAAACCATTACATCCTGTGGCAGAGGATCATATGGGTTTTGCTCCAAACAAGTCTGTGGCAGAGACTTTTGTTCGTGCTACGTACTGGCTGCTAGGCGAGTGAGAGAAACCTATCCAGGCGGGCAAAGATTGAATCCCATAAGGGGAGTATATTCAGTTACAAGCGTTCAATTCCTAATGATGTACCAAAGAATACTAAGAAAAGGTATTTGAGCATCCCTGCAATTTTCCTTCTGCCTCTTTCCTGCTACTTCCTTTATTACCTGTTCATTAAAGCATTGGAAAAGATACTCAAGTGTCTGGTGTACATTGTCTGGTGTACATTGTCCAGAGGTAAACTCAACGGGACCCTAGACCCGGTGCCGGTGAAATAGAGGTGGTGAAAGTGAAGGCAACAGCCCGTTTTAAACCAGCAGCTCCACCGAGAGTTAGTGCTACATGTGGGGGCGTCGTCCGGGATTTGTTGGCCATCAACTTCCCGCAACCTAGAGAAGTGTTTCACCGGGAGTTTACGGTAAAGGCTGGACTTTGTCAATTTCTCAGGAGAAGAAGAGGTTAAAGTTGCAGGACTTTATTTCTGACTGCGTAGGCGGTGGGCGCCAGTAAAACCCCGGGAGCTACGTGATCAGAGGAACAAGTGGGAGGAGCCTAGCCTACTTGATACCGCGTGGGACGCGTGTATGTGTGTTGGCGCCAGAGAAGAAGAGAGGCCTCGTGATCGTGCTGAGAAGATCAGAGTACAGCCATGTCTTTTTCGGTGATGCAACCAACTATGGGACCTAAGATGTTTCCTACCAGCACCACTGCGGGTGCTATGCTGACCTGAGCCTTGCTTACGGATACCGGCATTCGTCTGAAACTGCAGGGGAGGTTTGTTCTCTATACAGTCGGAGATACTGAAAGGCTGGGCATGCTTTGCCACAAGTGTGAGGGACTGGCCATACATCTCCGTCCATTTGTTCGCTGCTTGCAATGTGGAGAATATTTGTTTGTAGTGGAGCAACTTACCATGTCGCCACGTGCTTATCGTACGGACTGGGCTACAGGTATTGCCACAGTAGAAGCTGCTACTACTGCAGGCCGTGATTTCGCCTGTTGTCACCGAAAGTGTTCCTGAGAGAGATACTGCGGTAACTAACTCATCAGCGGACATTACTTTGATTTCCACGTCCACTACGCCTATCCCCGTTGTACCTGTCCAGAGGAAGGTGGGATATGAAAGGCTTCCCGCGGCCGTGGTCGAGGCCTACCCCAGAGACTACCTGAACTGGATCCTGAGGATTCCACGTCAGGAACGGGTGAGAGATCAAAGGGGAATGTATCTGGGACTTTGTGTAGATATTTGCCAGCGAGAAGAGTTGAGAGATTCGGAGATAGATTCCATGTCCGATCTCTCCGGTGATGATGACCTGTTTGAAACGATGTCACAGGAAATGTTATGGGCTCAGAGTGAAGATGTTGCTTCTGGCTTAACTTTCTCGGAGTGGACGGCTCTGAGTTCTGGGAAGACATCACCTTGTGTGGAGCCGCACAGTACTGTAAATGAGACATTGTCTAAAGTTGCTAGTTTGCTTCTGACACCCGTCGGGTCTATGGTGAGCAAGTCATTGAACTCGTGTGTGCCTCCTGGTTTAGGGAAAAATAGATCTTTGCCAAAACTTGCACGTTTGCAGAGAGTGCTTAACAAGCATGTGGCCACGGAATATGGTCTGGAGTTCCCCTATGTTACTAAGGACATTATGCAAGAGATTGAAGCCAACCGGGAGCTTTGGTACAGTGAAGCTGTTTGGGACTATTTGTCTGTGCCTAAGCCTTTCCGGAAAACTGGATTTTCTGTTGCCATGGATGAACGCTTCAGTGGATGTTTCCTACACTGGAACTATGGTCGGCACATTCATGCTGACAAAGTGGTCATTTGCAGACCTGGAAAAGATGACATTGTGTACTTTATTACTACAGTGGATAAACTGGGAAAGAAATTGACATTGCCAGATCCTCGGTTTTATTGGTAATTATGGACAAAGAACTGTGGGGTATGTAGATAGACAGTGTCAGTGTTTAGAGATCTTCGTGATCAAGATTTGATGTTCATCTCAGTGTTTCTAAATCCAAGGACTTTTTGCTAGCCGGATTTTCTTCGTTTAAAAGATGTGATATACCTAAATATATATATAGGGATGGACTCCTCAAGTTATTTTAGTTGGTTCCTTAACCACTTGCTTACAGGGCACTTAAACCCCCCTCCTATCCAGACCAATTTTCAGCTTTCAGCGCTGACGCACTTTGAATGACAATTGCGCGGTCATACAACACTGTACCCAAATGAAGTTTTTATCATTTTTTCAGCACAAATAGAGCTTTCTTTTGGTGGTATTTGATCAACTCTGCGGTTTTTACTTTTTGTTAAAAAAAATGTAAAAAACTGAATTTTCTAAAAAAAAAAATGTTTTTTTTTTTATATTTTGTTATAAAAAATTTTAAACGGGTAATTTTTCTCCTTCATTGATGTACGCTGATGAGGCGGCAGTGATGGGCACTGATAGGCGGCAGTGATGGGCACTGATGGGTGGCAGTGATGGGCACTGATGGGTGGCAGTGATGGGCAGCACTGGCAGGTGGCACTGATTGGCACTACAGGTGGGCATTGATAGGTGGTACTTGTGGGCATTGATAGGTGGCACTTGTGGGCACTGTTAGGTGGCACTTGTGGGCACTGTTAGGTGGCACTGTGGGCACTATTAGGTGGCACTGTGGGCACTGTTAGGTGGCACTGGGGGCACTGTTAGGTGGCACTGTGGGCAGTGTTAGGTGGCACTTTTATTGGGCACTGATGAGGCAGATGTGCCTCTTCCACTTCGGGACCGATGTCCCTTACATCCGAGCCGGTGATCGGCTTTTTTTTTCTACTTAAAAAAAGAGTAAAAAAAAAAAAACGATTACCGATGTTTTGTTTACATCATGTGATCAGCTGTCATTGGCTGACAGCTGATCACATGGTAAGGGGCCGGGACCGGCCCCTTACACGGATTGGTGATCAGCCGAGTCTCAGTGACTCGGTGATCACACCGCGCCCGGCGCGCGCCCTTCAGGGCGCGCGCAGGGAGTGTGCACAGGGGAGGCCGTCATATGACGGCCTCCCGGGAATGCAGGTCCGCGCTGTGGCCGTCATTCGGCCATAGCGCGGATGTCTACTGGTTAAAGGAAATACAAGAAGGATTATGGGAAGAGAGTTTCATTCCTCTTTCGGAATGAGACTTTGCTCCTAAACTGTATATATCTCGTGTGTGCATTTCACTTTGTTTCTTTTCAGGGGCAAGTGGATCTCCTATCAAGCTGTTAGGCTTTTCAGCTAGATAGATAGTGGGGCTGCAACAGTCTCAATGTGGTTTTGTTTGCAGATGTGAACATATTGTTTTAAAAATTTTGAAATTGTAATGTCTTTCTACTGTCTTTCTTTCTTCTTTACTTTAATCCAAGTTTTAAGTTCAAATACCTACTCTCAGGCTTGGGAGTTATTTTTGACAGACGTTGAGGACAACGTCTATTGTAGTGGGGGGAGTATGTAGCGCTGGTAGATTTCTAATCTACTGCTGATAGGTAAATCTAGTGGGTTACTTGTTAGGTGAAGTAATGGGGGGTACACACGGTCGGACTTTTAAGAAAGCTAGGTCCGACGTACTTGCCGCCAGACTTCCGGCGGACTAACGCCAGACTTTATGAACGGCCGGACTTGCCTACACACGGCCGGACTTTCCGGAATCCGGTCTTCCCGACGGACTTCCGCCGGACTTTCAGAATGAACGGACTTTCCCACACACGGACAAGTCCGTTCATTTTGAACGTGACTCGGGTACGACGGGACTAGAAAAGGAATTCAATCTCGCCGCTTTTTTTGGCGAGATTGAAACCTTGCGAGCCCCGTCGCAGGCATCCCAGGCCCTTAAGTCTGGTATGGAACTTTAAAGGGAACCCCCTACGCCGAAAAACCGGCATGGGGGTCCCCCCAAAATCCATACCAGACCCCGATCCGAGCACGCAGCCCGGCCGGTCAGGAAAGGGGGTGGGGACGTGCGAGCGCCCCCCCCCTCCAGAACCGTACCAGGCCGCATGCCCTCAACATGGGGGGGTGCTTTGGGGGAGGGGGCGCCTTGCGGTGCCCCCCCACCACAAAGCACCTTGTCCCCATGTTGATGAGGACAAGGGCCTCTTCCCGACAACCCTGGCTGTTGGTTGTCGGGGTCTGCGGGCGGGGGCTTATCGGAATCCGAGGGCCCCCTACAATAAAAGGGCCCCCAGATCCCGGCCCCCCCACCCTATGTGAATGAGTATGGGGTACATGGTACCCCTACCCATTCACCTAGGTAAAAAGTGTCAATAATGAAACACAACACAGGTTTTTAAAATAATTTATTAAACAGCTCCGGGGGGGGGTCTTCTTCCGTCTTCGGGGGTCCCTCCGGTTCATCTTCTCCCGGCATCCGGTTGGTTCTTCTCCGCTCTCTCCGGCCTCTTCTCCCGGTGTCCCAGGTCTTCGGCCGGCCCCTCCGCTGTCTTCAGGTAGCTCTATTGCCAGCGGAGGTCCGGACTTCTGGGCTTCTGGGCTTCTTGTCTTCTCTTCTCTTCCCCCAGATGTTGACACGACGCTCTCTCCGGCTGGACTGGTCTCCGAGGGCTCCGTTGTGACTTATATAGGCGGAGACCCCGCCTAAAAACCTGTGTTGTGTTTCATTATTGACACTTTTTACCTAGGTGAATGGGTAGGGGTACCATGTACCCCATACTCATTCACATAGGGTGGGGGGGCCGGGATCTGGGGGCCCTCTTATTGTAGGGGGCTCTCGGATTCCGATAAGCCCCCCACCCGCAGACCCTGACAACCAACGGCCAGGGTTGTCGGGAAGAGGCCCTTGTCCTCATCAACATGGGGACAAGGTGCTTTGTGGTGGGGGGGCACCGCAAGGCGCCCCCTCCCCCAAAGCACCCCCCCATGTTGAGGGCATGCGGCCTGGTACGGTTCTGGAGGGGGGGTGCTCGCTCGTCCCCACCCCCTTTCCTGACCAGCCGGGCTGCATGCTCGGATCGGGGTCTGGTATGGATATTGGGGGGACCCCCACGCCGGTTTTTCGGCGTAGGGATTTCCCCTAAAAGTTCCATACCAGACCTAAGGGCCTGGGATGCCCCCCGCGCTCGCGGCAATGGGAAAATTTGTTTTTCATATTGCAGCAAGCGCGAGATGCAGTAACCTGCTCCTCCGTCGTATCTGGTCCGTCGGACCAGCATACAGACGAACGGGCTTTCCGTCAGGAACTGAGTCCGGCGGAGTTACGACGTAAAGATTTGAAGCAAGTTTCAAATCTAAAGTACGTCGGATTTCCGACCGAAACGGTCCGTTGGAAGTCCGATGGAGACCACACACGGTCGGATTGTCGGATTTTGCAGGTGAAAAGTCCGACCGTGTGTACGCCCCATTAGATTTGCCTCTGTTCCAGCTTGGCTGAGTTGTGTGTAGTTCCACACTGCGCCGGTGGGTGTCGTTGTCACCATGGGCCAGTGTTGGAAAGGCAACGTGTTGAAGCGTATGAGTGCTCCTCTGTCCCGGAGACAACTCGGTGGAGGTGGTCCTCCGAGTTGCATTCTGGGAGAGGGTATTTATGGGACAGACGCCATGTTTAGGGGTTTTTTTTCAGCCGCCTGCTGGCCCTCCTGGCCGACAGGTATGCGTTAGGAGTACCACCTCATGGTCCTCCGATCCGGAGGCCCACGTCTCTGCAGCGTGTGGGTGGGCCCAGAAGCCTGTCTGGGGCTTACCACAGCGGCAGAGGAATGGTCCTGGGCTGTCTATCCTGTGTGAAGAAGCTGGACAACTAAGGAGATCCCAGGGGAGGACCCGTCATGGAAGGATCATGCAAAGTGCTGGTCTGGAGAGGGGCCTGGTGACTCAGTTGGAGGATGTATCCTGAAGTAATCTTACTGCATAGTACTGCCGGGTTGGCTTAAAGGTTCAAGTGCTGTGTCTGATATTCACCGTAAACCATTACCTCTTGTGGCAGAGGATCGTACGGGTTTTGCTCCAAACAAGTCTGTGGCAGAGACTTTTGTTCGTGCTACGTACTGGCTGCTAGGCAAGTGAGAGAAACCAATCCAGGCGGGCAAAGATTGAATCCCACAAGGGGAGTATATTTAGTTACAAGCGTTCAATTCCTAATGATGTACCAAAGAATACTAAGAAAAGGTATTTGAGCTTCCCAGCATTTTCCTTCTGCCTCTTTCCTGCTACTTCCTTTATTACCTGTTCATTAAAGCCTTGGAAAAGATACTCAAGTGCCTACATTGTCCAGAGGTAAACTCAACGGGACCCTAGACCCGGTGCCGGTAAAATAGAGGTGGTGAAAGTGAAGGCAACAGCCCGTTTTAAACCAGCAGCTCCACCGAGAGTTAGTGCTACAGGCGTCCTGAATTTTTTTTTCTTCTGCCTCTAAGGACCAGTTCACACTACTGCGATGCGGGAACTCTGCAAATCCACTGCATGTCTCCAGGCGGCAGTTCACACTGCCTTATGCGAACTGCTGGGAGTGTCAATTAAAAGTTAATGACACCCCCAAATCAGTTCACATATCGCAGTGCGATCTGCAAATTCGGTCAGGAATTGGATCGCATGGGTGTGAACACCCATGCGATCCGATTCAGCTGCAGACCAAAAAAAAGGGTCCTGTACGAGTTTGGTCCGAATGCGATGCGAATTCAGCCATACTATTTGTATGGCTGATTCGCATCGCACGGACATTGCATGTGATTTGCATTGCAGTACAGTGCCAATCACATGCGATCTTGAACCACAAAGCAGTGTGAACCGGTGTTGTAAAAAAAAAAAGCTATACCCATGCAAAACCTCGACCGTGTCACTTCTTCCGGTGCGGCTACGTCACGAAACAGCTGATCGCGCAGCTCTACTGCGCATGCGCTGCTTCACCGTTGCTATACCGCACATGCGCAGACGCTATTTTCAGACTCAAGCGGGCAGGCGGAGGCGGTGCGAGTTGCTTAATTAAATCAGCACCGCCTCCAGCCCCGCCCCTAACATGCCCCTAGCCTGCTCTGGAGAGCACAAGTGGCTGCATATGATGGATACAAGTGGCTGCATTTGATGGGTACAAGTGGCTGCATTTGATGGGTACAAGTGGCTGCATTTGATGGGCACAGTGGCTGCATTTGATGGGCACAGTGAGGCTGCAATTGATGGGGGGGGGGGGGGGCTGCAGCTCTATGTTTTTCCTAAACCACCCATACACACACACAGTACTATTATGCATGGGGCCCACCCCCCTTCTCCAGAGCAGGCTAGGGGCGGGGCTGGAGGCAGTGCTGCCGATTATGTAATTAAGCAATTCGCACCGCCTCTGCCCGCCCGCTCGAGTCTATAATTTTGCTCGACCGAAAATAGCATCTGCACATGCACGGTATAGCCGCCGTGAAGCCGCGCATGAGCAGTAGAGCCGTGCGATCAGCTGTTTCGTGACGTAGCCGCACCGGAAGTGACGCCGTCGACGTTTTGCGTGGGTCAAGCTTTTTTTTACAACACTGGTGTTCCGTCAGATTAGGCGAACCGTCAGAATTGCTAACGGAAGTGATGTCCCGTCACCACCATCTTGCTACACCCCACACTCCTCCATAGCAACGATACACCAAGAAGGGGCTAAGCGGACATCTTGTTACAACCACCAGAGTTTTGCATCTCACAGTTATTTTTATGAGAAAACGGAGCTATAAGGTAAAATACAGTATATAGAAATCTGACTGACTGTTTAGAGGTTGAATTTCCGTCGACGTTCCGTCGCCGCCATCTTGCTACTATCCCCACTCCTCCACAGTAATGATACACTGAGAAGGGGGCAAGCGGACATCTTGTTACACCCACAGGAGTTTTGCATTGCACAGTTATTTGTAACAGGAAACGGAGCTTATAAGGTAAAAAAAAGTATATATAAAAATCCGAAGGACTGTTTAGATGTTGAATTTAAAAAGCAGCAGCAAACCTGCTGATCTCACAGGTTTGCTAATCTGACAGAACACCGCTGCTTTTATAATTCAACATGTAAACAGTCCGACGGATTTCAAACTATTTCACCATATATGCTCAGTTTCCTGTTAAAAATAACTGTGGAATGCAAAACTCCGGTGGGTGTAACAAAATGTCCGCTTGCCCCCTTCTCACAGTATCCTTACTGTGGCTGGTGTAGCAAGATGGCGGCGACGGAACGTCACTTCCGTTACCAATTCTGACGGAACAGGGGGCAAGCAGACATCTTGTTACACCCAACGGAGTTTTGCATTTCACAGTTATTAACCGCGTCTCAGCTTCATTAAAACCGGTAATACGACTGTTGAGCCACCTGGTGCTGCGGTGCCTACAGTTTTTACAATACATTTTTCTGTATGCAGTGCATCTCCCAGGGGTGGATAACACTTTGGGTGATGCTTTGTCTCGCTTTCAGTGGGAAAAGCTCAAAGAGCTGGCTCTGGGGGCGGACCGACAAGGCTTGCCGTGTCCCCAATGGCTGTAGGAGATCTCCTTGGAGTCCTCACAGACTGGATAAGGAGGTCGGCGAGTATGTCCACATGGGTTGCTTACGAGAAGGTATGGCAGGAATGCTGGGCATTGGTCAGGCAGGCCAGAGGGGATCAGGACGCCGTTGAGGTAAGGTTGCTGGTTTATTATTTTGTCTCAAGGAATTTGGAACAAGGGGTGTCAGTGTCGGCCATGGATCGCATACTAGCGGGGCTCGCGTTCTTGTTTAAATTACAGGGTGGGGCAGATTTCACAAAGCATATTTGCATCCAGCAGGCCATGAAGGGTTATTGTCGTCAACATAAACGGAGGGATTCCAGGAGGCCGGTGTCTTTTGACAACCTGCGGTCGCTGTTTGTTCAGTTTGGTGGTGTGTGCTCTTCGACAAATGAAGGGTACCTTATTAGAGCGGCTTTTTCGCTGGCCTTTTTTTGAGCATTCAGGATCAGTGAGCTGGTCAGCCCTTCCAAGAAGGTTTCGGGGAGTTTACGGGTTCAGGATGTGGTGTGCAAAGGGGGGTGCATTGAGGTATTGTTATGCAGGTCCAAGACGGACCAGGGTGGCAAAGGGGTTAAAGTACAGCTGTATTCATTACCGGACTCAGTGGTATGCCCGATAGTGACAGTGGGGGAATTTTTGGGAGTTTGCCCTATTGCGGATGGGATTTTGCTGGTGCACAGGGATGGAGCCCCACTGTCTAAATTCCAGTTTGTGGCCGTTTTTAAAAAATGCCTGAAAGCTGCGGGTTTGGATAGCTCACAGTATGCTTTGCACTCCTTCCGCATTGGCACGGCAACAGAGGCCGCGTGATGTGGGTTGGACGAGGCGGCTGTAAAACAGATCAGTCGATGGGAATCAGGGAGATTCCGGACATACATTCGACTGCATTTGTTGGTTGAGTAAAGTGGAGAAAACACGGATTTGGGTATGATATAGGGGGCGTGTGATTGTGTTACTGAAAAGGCATGTATTTGTAGTGGTATTATGGTTATCCTGTGGTTTTCTTCCTTTCTTTCAGGTGGAAGCCAGATGCGCCTCGTCTGGATATTGGGCCACTCTTACATGTTTTGGGGGGCCAGGAGGGCAGACGTTAGGCCTAATGGCAGGCAAATGGGGATTCCCAGGGGGGAGGCATGTATACGTTGGTCAGGCCGCTCGGGCATGTTGTGGAGTAGGGTTCTGCCAGAGGTGCATCGCTTTGTGCCCCTGGACAGGCCTCCGGACGTTTTGGTTCTCAACGTTGAGGGTAATGACTTTGGGGGTCGTTCCATTCGGGTGCTGATTAAGGACATAAAGTTTGATTTCCTTTGGATGAGGACGACCTTCCCTAACATGTTGATCGTTTGGTCGGACATTGTAGCCAGGACGACTTGGAGATTGGAAAGGTCGGTGGATAAACTAAATAAAGCCCACATAAAGGTTAATAAATGGTGGGCCGTTTCGTGGTTCGGTATGGGGGCTTGGTGATCCACCATAGGGAATTGTAAAGGCATGTTGGGCTGTATCTCAGAGGGGACGGGGTTCACCTGTCAGTGGCGGGCATTGATCTTTGGTCCCTGGGTCTGCAGGATGGGATACAGCGGGCTTTGAGAGTGTGAAGGGACTCCCAAGGGCAAGGGGTCACCCTTGTTAGCGGTGGTGGACTTTGATGGTGGCAAGTAACCTATGAGATTGAAGTGTGGGGGACCCATCGGTGGGATGGCCCCACGGTGTATTCAGTTAACACGGGTTGACTGGATGATGGTAATGGTAGCACTGCGGGAATGGGTTTGTCTCTGAGCTGGTGTGACACGGCTGGAGGCCTAACACACAAAAGCCCGCAGTGTGGAAGTGGAACGGAGTTATGTTGGGAAGTGCCGTCAGAGACCACCGGGGGGGAGCAACTGATATTCTGCAATTTTATGTTACGGTTAAAATGTTTATATATTTTGAATATTTTGTGAATAAAAAGGCTGCTATTGGTGTTGTGTCAAAACAGCAACTCGTCAAAATCTCCAATTACTGATGGTTTACAGTAACCGGAAGTGAGGTCATTGGAGATCTCGATGAATTGGCTGTTTTGACGGAACACCAGTGTTCCGTCGGATTAGACGACCCGTCAGATCTGGTAACAGAAGTGACATTACCAAAAATCACTGTGCTTGCATTAGGTTTCCTATTGTCACAGAACACAAAGGCAGCAATGGCCATCTTGTTAGACCCAGGCAAGTGAGTTTGCCCTTCAGCTCTGGAGATGGTGAGGCTCGCTGGCCTTCTCCAGTTGCTCAATCCAATGCTGTTGAAAAAGAACTGGACAGTAGAGCAAAAATTGAGTAACGGAAGTGACGTTACCAGTAAAAATTGCTCACTGTGCATGTGCAATGTGTTCCAGCATAGCTGATATGCGTTCCAATAGGTTTCCTTTTGTGACAGAACACAAAGGTGGCAGCAGCCATCTTGTTACACCCAGGCAAGTCTGGAATTTCACTTGTTTTAGCAGTAAAGTCAGCTTATATAGTGGAATACAGTATTGTAAATCTATGATAGTGTTTTCATGTTAAATTTGAAAAACAACGGCAAGGCTGCAGTCAGAAAGTGCCGACGGCCATCTTGGTACACCCCACACTGCTCACCGCCAAACTGATAGTCAGAAGAGTCCAAGGACATTTTTGGACACCCTCAGTCCGTTGCGTTGATATACAGTATTTGACTATATGTAAGCACAGTTTACTGCTAAAATAAGTGTGATATTCAAGAATTGCCTGGGTGTAACAAGATGGTCGCTGCTGCCTTTGTGTTCTGTCACATTAGGAAACCTATTGGAACGCATAGCGGCCATGCTGGAACACATTGCGCAAGTGCAGTAAGCAGATTTTGTTGGCAATGTCACTTCTGTTACCAAATCTGACAGGTCGCCTAATCTGATGGAACACCGGAGATATTCACACAGTACCTACAGATGGGTAAACAGAGTTTCCTACCACTTTAATAGAGAATACAGGTAAGGACAGGGCCTCTTTCATAGTGAATAAATAAATATAAATGATCAGATTGGGGGATTTTACCCCCAATGGCTTTATTTTTTTATTTTTGGTGAAATCAGTGGGTGGGAGGCGCAGCCGGCCTAGATACGCCCATGGTTTCCTCTGATCCTTTAGTAGAAATATCTGACTGGGCTTCAGCAAATGCCCGCCCCTCTCTCTCTCTATAAATCCCCTGGACTAGGAGAACGGTCACGTGGTTTCAGTGGAGTCAAAAAGAAAAGAAAAACAAGGGCGCACCAGCCTTGCGCATTATCCTTTGGATGTGTTTTATTAAAAGTAGATAAAAGCAAAACTACTCACAAACATCTTTAGCAATCTTGCAATGTAAATAGTCTACAAATGACAGCAATAGGTATAGGACAAATGATGAACTCCAGAGGTCACAGAGGAGATAACAGGGACCACTGCTGACTGACGCGTTTCGAAGGATAACCTTCTTCCTCAGAGCCCAGCAGTGTGACCTCCTTCAGCAGTCCTTATATACAGACATACAGACAGATATGTCTGTATATAAGGACTGCTGAAGGAGGTCACGCTGCTGGGCTCTGAGGAAGAAGGTTATCCTTCGAAACGCGTCAGCCGGCAGTGGCCCCTGTTATCTCTTCCGTGACCTCTGGTGTTCATAATTTGTGCTATACATATTGCTGTCATTCGGAGAGAATTTACATTGCAAGATTGCTATAGATGTTTGTGAGTAGTTTTCTTTTTATCTACTTTTAATAAAGAACATCCAAAGGATAATGCACAAGGCTGTTGCGCCCTTGTTTCTCTTTTCTTTTTGACTATTAGGATACCCCTATCCTTGAGGGCAGCAAGGCCTGTGACATTTATCATCATGATGCATAGACTGTCTGGTTATCCACTTGTGCGCAGGAGCGTTTGTTTTCTGCTATCAAGATTTCAGTGGAGTCACCTGACCGTAAAGTCAGCAAGGACCTTGGGCTTGTTTGGAGCTCTCAAGTGAATTTGCCCTTTAAATCTAGCAATGGTGAGGCTCGGCAGCGTTCTCCGGTTGCTAAATCCAATGCTGCCGAAAAAGAACTGGACACTAGAACAAAATATGGGTGTCTAGATAAATATGGCCTACGCTGTGAGCGCTTGGGTTTGCTTCGGGTGCCTCATTTACAATGACCTCACTACGGAGAAAGAGGAAAGCTCACCAACAGATGGTGAGGCTGTATTGCTGGAGGCGCCACCTAGTATCTGAAAAGACATATGGCCCGCTAGGCTGGTTTCAGTAGCTGGAACTGTTCTGACAGCTGGGCACAGTCACGTGGTTTGACGAACTGCCCTTCCTTTTTAGTTGGTGGCAGTTTTCCTATAAGGCCTCATTCACACCTAGCATGGGTGAAACAATTGTTTTTTGTTTTTTAAAGCGGTATGGGGCAACCCATTGATTTAACCTCTTCCAGACCAGGCCTTTTCATCTTTTGTTTACATGCAACCATTAATATTTTTTGCGTGAAAATTACTTAGAACCCCCAAACACTGTATGTATATGTTTAAAAAAAAAAAAAAAAAATATATATATATATATATATATATATATATATATATATATATATATTTATATATATTTTTATTATTATTAAAGCAGAGGCCCTAGCTTAGAGAATAAATTGGGTTTTGCATTTATTTATTTCATTTTTTGTCACTAGCTATTGCACAGGGACTTCTCAAACGCAATTGATTTGGGAAAAATACACTTTATTTAAAATTTGAATGCAAAAAACCTAATACATAATCCAATTTTTTGGATGTCACACTCACATGCTGATACCTCACATGTGTGGGACCTTTGTGCGAGAGGACAGGGGCACTTGAATTTTTTTATATTTACGCTGTTGTGCCAGCAATAGGCATGTGACAGGTACTCTTTACAGAGAGATCTTGGGTCTAAAAGGCCCCAAATCCCTCTTCTGCCCTTTAAAAGCATTTAAAACACCAAGATCTATGTTTTCTTTTTTTTTTTTTTTTTTTTTTCGTAATTCCTTTATTTTTTCAAAAAAATGTTACAGTTCAGTGGACAAAAAACACAAGACAGTGTATATGAATATAGTAAAAACAAAAACAGAAACAAGTCACTTAAAGGGTTAGATGCCATATTAGTAGTGTAGAGCAACATTTCCCTCGATTATACAATCTGCAAAACATATATAGGGAATGAGCCACGCGAGATAGCTGTCTGTGTGACAAACCGGGGAAGTTTCCTGAGAGTGACCCTATTTACTCACTTAGACTGTATAGCTATCAAGGCCAGACAGTGGATAAAATATTTTCAGCTGATTAGGAGGGATACCCCCTAGGGGACCAGCGGAGTTCAGTTATGGGATACAACCAAAACGTAATGCAAACCATGATATTCATCATATCTGACTAAACCTTCCCAAAACTGGGGGATTGTGAAGGGACACATAGAAAAGGGGATGGAAGAAGAGGGGAGGGAAAGAATTCCCGCAGAAGGGGAAGTGAAATAGGGGAACGGGTAGACAGGTAGTGAACGGAGAAGGTTAAAAGGGAGGATGGATGTGGAGGGTAAAAGGAAGGAAGGAACGGCGGTGGAGCCCCCCGACCAGGAGGCAACCCCAATCCAGGAGTCATTCAGTCTGCGCCACCTCAAGGAGGTATGCCTCAGAGTAGATATAATGTTGCCATGTTGCCTTTTCCCATTTTTCATCTCAAAGGGTAGGGATTGTGCTCCGTTTATTCTGATAGTTGCTGTTGGATGCTGGTATAATGTATCAATCCACTGGATCATTCTGGGGCCAATTCCCATAGTTTCTAAAGTCTGTATCATGAGCCCCCAGTCTACCCTGTCAAAGGTCTTTTCGGCGTCTGTTGACAGGAGTAGGCCTGGGGGCCCACTTTCTTTTACCCTCTGGAGGAGGAGAACTGTTCTCACTCCATTATCCCTTCCCTGTCGTCTAGGAGTGAAGCCCACCTGGTCCGGATGGACCAGGAGAGTCATCACTTCTTTTATCCTACCTGCCAGTACTTTAGCGTAAAATTTTGTGTCTGCATTTAGCAGCCAGATTGGCCTATAGCTGGAACACATCGTCCTGTCTTTCCCCTCCTTCAAGATGACTATAATAATGGCAGACAGGGACTCTTCACCCATTTCATATTCTGCCCCCAAGCCGTTCATATATTGGCATAACCTTGGGATAAGAATTTCTTTGTATTTTCTATAGTAGTACGTTGTGAACCCGTCCGGGCCGGGACTTTTCCCTTGGGCTGAGTCCGAGAGGGCTTTGTTTATCTCCGCCTCTGTTATTGGGGACTCTAAAGTTTCTCTCAGGTTCTCTGGGATTTTGGATAGTCCAGCCTTTTTAAGGAAGTCGTTTATTTCTCTTTTTTTATCTCCTGCCAAGCCTCCAACCGAGGGTACCGAGTACAAGTCTTGGTAGTAATTTTTGAATGTTTCCACTATGCTCTTGGTAGAATAGACCATTTCCCCTCCTTTCGTTTGAATTTTTTCTATATAGTTTATAGCTTTTTTCTTTTGCAGCATCCGGGCAAGATGTTTACTAGACTTATTTCCCCACTGATATCTTTCTTTTGCTATTCTATTGAAAGTTCTAGTTGTTTCATGTTCCATAAGATCCTTCAGTTCGTCCCTTTTTATTATTAACTTTCGATATACTTCTTTCTGAGTGCCCTGTTGTTTCTTATGTTCTTGCTCTATTCGAAAAATCTCTTCTGTCAATTCTTTCATTTTCTCAGTTCTCTCTTTTTTCCTTCTCGTACCTACTTCTATGAGGATCCCCCCTATGAAGGCCTTGTGCGCCTCCCATAGGGTGGACCCCGAGACCTCCCCTGTGTCATTTGTTTCAAAATATTGTTCTAATTCCTTTTTCACAAATTCTGAAGTCTGCTCGTCTCTAATCAAATCTTTGTTTAAACGCCAGGCAAATAGTTGTCTATGAATACCCGGAACTACCATTTTCATTTTTACTGGGGAGTGATCCGAAAGTGTTGAAATTTCTATAACGGAGTCCTTCACCCACTCAATCATTCTATGTTCGACCAAAATGTAATCTATCCTTGAGTAAGTCCCGTGTACAGGGGAGAAAAACGTGAAATCTTGTTTTTTAGCATTAAGGATCCTCCAAATGTCAACTAGTTGACACGCATGCAATTTTTGTTTTAACCTTTTTAATTGTACGTTATTTGTCCCCTGCACACAGGACTTACTATCTGTATTTGGATCCATGCAGAAATTCAAATCTCCCATCAGGATCACGTACCCGCTCTTAAATTCCATCAACTTTCCCTAAATAACCATTAAATACTCAATCGGATTCTTATTTGGGGCATAGATTTTTACCAATGTACACTCCATTTCATCTAGTTTGCCTTTTAGGAAGAGGAATCTCCCTTCAGGATCTGTCAGCCTATCCTCCTTTCGCAAACCCTATTGCAACACCTCTAGCTCTCTTTGTGATTGTATCCCCGTAGTACCAAGTTGGAAAGTTGTCGGAGTATAATTTCACATTAGATTCGTGGGATAGGTGGGTCTCTTGCAAGAAGACCACTCCTGCCCCATATCGTTTAAGTTCTTTAAGGATCTTATGTCTCTTAGTGGGAGTATTTGAGCCTCTAACATTATAAGTCATAAAGTTTATCGTTGTCATTTCTTCTATCCTATTTTTATAAGCTGGGAACTCCTTACTTGTCTGTCTCGGGGCTAGACGTTCTTATTTGCAAAATACCAGAGGTAGCCTCACATACCACCTTCCACTTAATTACCGCCCTCCCCTGTCCCCCCGACCTCACTTTGGCCTTGGTATCACAGTCAGAGGTCCCTTCAGCTCTCATCTAGTGACTCCCACCATTTAGGGTGTGACTCTGACAGCGGCCCCCTTTATCCGTATCCCTCCCCCCCTCCTTCACTCCAAGGGGGATAAGGGATCGGACCAAGCCCACGGAAAGGAGCCACAGCGCCCCGGTGACCTCAAACCACTCGGACTCCCCACATAACTTTTTAGGGTCTCGCCCCCCCATCCCCACCACTCCGACCAATAAATATTTCGCTATCGATTAGGTTCTCTGCCAGTGTCCCTCTTCCCCCGTCACTTTTTCCTGTTCTTGTCTACCAGGGAGGTTTTGAATTGGGATCTCAAGTCTTTTACAGAAGTCCTGAAGATCTAGAAATTTTAGACGCACTGTCCTTCCCTCTTTCTGTACTACAAGTGAGACTGGGAACCGCCAATTGTACTTGATGTTAGCTACTTTTAATTGTTCTAAGAGGGGTTTAAGTTGTCGCCTTCGTGCTAAAGTTCCAGCTGATAAGTCTGTGAAAACCTGGAGATTTACTCTCTCATTGTAATGGGGGTGCTCTTCTCAGTTTGTTCCATATTCTAGCTTTGTCCTCGTATTGATGGAATTTTTTTATGACATCTCGGGATATCTCTTCTTTCAAACCCGGGGGTTTCCTTACCCTATGAAAACGGTCTATTTTTAAATCTTCTTCTTCTCCTTTACCCAATACCGGGTTAAATATGTTTTTCATTTTCCTTTCCAGGTCTTCCCCCTGCTGTTCTGGTAGAGGTCGTATCCTAAGATTTTGATGTCTGTTATGATTCTCTTGGTCCTCTAACTTATAAAGAAGATCTCTGTGTTCCATTTTCAGTTTTTTTACTTGTGCCTTTAACTCCCCAATCTCTTGGGCTTGTTGTCCTGTTTTTTCCTCAGCCTCTTCCACTCTCTTCAACAGGTGCCCCATATCCCCTCTTACATTGGTAATCTCGCTTTTGATGGAGTTTTCAAGTTTAGCAAACATTTCCATCATTTCCATTTTTGTAGGCATTTGGGCCATGTTACCTTGTTCGTCGGGAGTATTTTGGTTCTGTGCTATGTCAATTCCAATACCTTCCCTATGTTTATCTCCCTGGGCCCCTTTTGGTTTTGTCACTTCCTTCTTTTTTCCTTTTGTGCTCTCCTGCTTTTTCTCCTCTCCTGGGCTTTGGGGGCTCCTCTCTTTTAAATACTTCTAGATTGTACTTGTATTTAGACTTTCTCTGGGGGTCTTAGGTTCAGTTGCTCTCTGTGTCCTCCCTCTCATGCTTCTTGTTTCAACTCCCCAATATAGGATTTTTCTCACAAGTCCCCAGGTAAGGTATATCTTTACCCCATATTCTCTACCGTATTAATCCCCCTTGAACCCAGAAAGTGTCACGCGGTTCACTGTTTGTGTACAGTCCAAAAGGAGGCCCAATCAGGAAAATAAGGAGGATAAGTAGATGCACTTGTCAGTTTAACCACTTCCCACCCGGCCACTGCACATAAACGGCCGGGTGGGCTATCCCTCCTTCTGAGTGGACGTTCAGGAACGTCCCTCAGAAGGAGCGGGATCGCGCACGTGTGTACCTGCGCACACGCGCACCCGCGCAGCGGCGCAATCCCGATGCGCTCGTGTCACCCGGACACGGCGCATCTCCGATCGGTAGGAGGGCTCTGCGATTGGCCCTCCTGATCACATGACGGCCGTGTCGAATCACAGCCGTCATGTGATGTAAACACAGAGCCGGTTACTAGGCAATCTGCTTTGCTCTCCTCACACGGAAGTTGTCAGTGAGGAGAGGAGAGCGGATCGCTGCAGCCGGCTGGTGATCAGTGAGTATGAGCTGTTTTTTACAGCTTTTTACTCACTGATCACCAGTCTAGTGTCCCCACAATGTAAAAAAACACAAAGTAAACACACAATGTCCCCAAAACACGTCCCCAAAATACATGTCCCCAAAACACATGTCCCCAAAACACATGTCCCCACATAGTAAAAACACCTGTCCCCCACATATGTCCCAGTAAAATCACATGTCCCAATGATTATCTGCACACATATGTCCGTGATCACCTGCGCACATCTGTACATGATCATTTGCGCACATGTGTCCGTGATCACACGAACCAATTATTATACACTTAACAGGATTTTTTTAAACAAAAACATGTAGCAGAATACATTTTGGCTTGAATTTATGACAAAATTTGATTTTATTGGATTTTTATTAAAATAGAAAGAAGAAAATATTGTTTTTTTTCCAAATTTCCGCTCTTTTTTTCGCTTATATCGCAAAAAATAAAAAACTGAGTCACAAATAAATACCACCAAAAGTAAGCTCTATTTGTGTGAACAAAATGATAAATATTTCATTTGGGTACAGCATTGTATGACCGCGCAATTGTCATTGAAATTGTAAGAGCGCTGAAAGCTGAAAATTGGTCTGGGAAGGAAGGGGGCGAAAGTGCCCAGTATTGAAGTGGTTAAATATTCTTACCCAGTTAATTGTTGTGCCCAGCCTGGGCACAACATATAAGCCTGGGCAAAACATATAATTGCCTTTTATAAAGCATCTTATAAAAACAAAAAAACAAAAAATTATAGCATACGGGTTGATCCCTCTTATAATATTGACCAGCAACAGAGAAGAGTAAATCCTTCAACCAACTTTATACAGTTCAATTTCTCCCTGAGCTGCACATATCATTACCCAACCGTTCGGGAGTCTGTTACCTGGAGGTTGTATTTTTTATTCCCATCGCAGCTCGGACGTTATTACCTGACCCACATAGGAGAACTCCTTCCAGCATGTAGTCCCATCAATTTCTGGGGTGGAAGAATGGCTCCCTGGGCGGCTCACTTCATTGGTCTTTTCCAACTTTGCTTACTCCTACCACGCCTGGCAGGGAGACAAGTCAAGGCAGCCGAGCAAGGAATGGGAGGGGGAGGAGGGAGGGGAGGGAGAGAGGGAGGACAGCAGGAGCTGACCGCTCCGTAGGGCGACTGGCGTGCTTACACCCGTCCGTCTCTCACCTTGCCAGACTGCTCCGATCCTCCCTCCGCTGCTTGAAACGCTGTATGCACCGTGGCCGGTGCGGGCAGGTCCAAGGGCCTTCATCCGCCGGAGCTCCACGGTCTTACACACCACTCGGCTCTCGGCAGTACACCGGGACCTCCTCCATGGGCTCGCAAAGGGACCGCGTCAGGCCACTCCCCTCAGACATGCATACGCATCACATCCCAGCCCTGCCGGGCTAGGAACTGTTTCTTAACCACCTCAATACAATGCACTTACACCCCCTTCCTGCCCAAGCCAATTTTCAGCTCTGTCGCTGTTTAAATGACAATTGTGCTGTCATGCTACACTATACCCAAACAGAATTTTTATCATTTTGTTCCCACAAATAGAGCTTTTTTTTGTTGGTATTTAATCACCTCTGGGGTTTTTATTTTTTGCTAAACAAATAAAAAAAGACCTAAAATTTTGAAAAAAAAAAGTTTTTCTTTTGTTTCTGTTATAAAATTTTGTAAATAAGTACGTTTTCTCCTTAACTGATGGGCACTGATAAGGTGGCACTGACGGGCACTGATAAGGCGGCACCGATGAGGTGGCACTGATGGGCACTGACGATGGCCACTGATAGGCGGTACTGATGGGCACTGGTAGGCGGCACTGATAATTGGCACTGATATGCAGCACTGATGGGCATTGATAGGTGGCACTGATGGGCACTCATGGGTGGCACTGGTGGGCACTGATGGGCACTGATAGGCAACACTGATGGGCACTGAAAGGCTGCACTGATGGGTACTTATGGGTGGCACTGATAGGCGGCACTGCTGGGCACTGATAGGTGGCACTGATATGTGGCACTAATAGATGGCATTGATAGGCATCACTGATTGCACTTGCACTGGCAGGCATTTGGGATGGGCACTGATTGGCAGCTGCCTGGGCACTGATTGGCATTTCCCTGGTGGTCTACGGTGGCATACCTGGTGGTCCAGGGTAGTGCCAATCACAAGTCTGTCAGACGCCAGTGAGAAAAAGCCGATCAATGGCTCTTCCTGTTTACATTGTGATCAGCCGTGATTGGACACGGCTGATCACGTGGTAATGAGCCTCCGTCAGAGGCTCTTTACCAAGATCGGTGTAGCGGTGTGTCTGACTGACACGTTGCACCACCGATCATCGTGATGCGCGCGAGATCGGTCGTTCTGGGAGGACGTCATATGATACCCACTCAGAACAAGAGCTGCACCGCCTGGCCGTCATTTGACGGCCGGCGGGCTTGAGGCGGTTAATGATATATTGAAATGGCAAACTACTATACCATAATGGAATATGATTAAAGAAAAGTTTATGCATTTTAAATATTCCTTATTTAAAAGCCAATGTGGCATGAATAGCAAGTAATAGTAATAGTAGTAAGTAAAGAAATTTTTTTTTTTTTTTTTATATCTCTGGATCACAGTGGGGCTCGGGTAAGTGTTGGGGGGATAGAATGCATGAAGGTAAAAAAACCTCAAGCCTTTGGAACAGGGGTAGGCAACCCCCGGCACGCAAAGCCTCTTTTGCCGGCACTCGACTCCCTCCCCATCAGCAGAGCAGCGCAGGGAAGTGTCAGTGAGATCCTAAAGCATTCCAATTTCAGAATTCCCCACACTGTACCTGCACTGAGGGGGGAGGCACTGTGCCCCCACACATTGTAAAAGATGGGAAATATTGTTTGGTTCTCTAACTTTGCTGTAGCTGCGATCGTCAGCTTTTGTGATGGGGAAGAGATTGGGTGCAGTTCTGCAAGGGGGGGGCGGTCCCTGTTTCCAGGAGGAGGAGGACTGTTATTGGCCACTACTAAAGCCAATCACAGTCCTGCTAGCCCCGCCTGCCATTTGGAGGAAGATGACTCGCTTGGTTGCCACTACCAATCTCAGAAAGAAGGGATTTCACTGTGATTGAGAAAACCACAATCAGGTGACAGTTTGTGGAATTACTGTTGAGCTTCTGGGAACTTTGTTGAATTTATTCCTGAATCTTTGTGTCAGTTAGTACTGAACCCCTGCACTCTGTGTCCCTTTAAGCCACAGCCAGTATTCAGCGCAATGAAAATCATGCCCACCTTTTGATGCGGGGGCCCAACTTATGATCCTGCACAGAGGCCCACTGCTTTCAGAAAATGCCATAACAAAAAATAATAGTGCACTAAATTTTAAATATAAGCTTCATAATAAACTCCAGTGAGTATGTGACAAAACGTGATCTTAAAAGATAAATGAAAAAAGTCCACATGCACAATAATATAAATAAATAAAACTGTTGATTGCTGAAGAAACGTAAATAAACTCAATCCGTGCTCTGTGACTCCAGGAATACCAGGACACCGGAAGTGTCATCACCGGCTCCTTCTGACGCGTTGCGTCACAGGTCACGTGACTTAAGGGAAATGACAAGAAAAACGTAATTTCCCTTGAGAAAGTGACGTGATGCAGGGAGGATCCGGTTACCCTGGATGTGTAGCGAGGAGGAGAGCTGTCCCAATACCAAACTGATCGTTCAATGCAATTGTATTTCTGCTCAAATGTGAGTGCATATGATGTTATTTATTAAAAGCAAGTATTTTTAAGCAATCTTGCGCGATGATTATGTTTTATTTGCTTTGAGAAACTGTAATTTGGATAAAGAAATTGTCTGTGGAGAAGTCCTGGTATTCCTGGAACCATTAGCTGTAAACCTGTGTACGATCGAGCTGACCCGTTTGTGGATTATTATTAAAACTGCCAATAGACCTAGGGGGGTCTTTAATTGAGGTGAGCAGGCATTGCACACAGAGGTGGTGGTGATTACCTGTCAGCACTTATTATTTGCAGAGACTGTCACAGAGCATGGATTGCGTTTATTCACGTTTCTTCAGCAATAGAGTTTTATTTATTTATATATATATATATATATATATATATATATATATATATATATATATACCGTATATACTCGAGTATACGTCGAATTTTTCAGCACATTTTTTTGTGCTGAAAGTGCCCACCTCGACTTATACTCGAGTCAAGCACTTTTCTGCAGCAAAAAATTTCATTTTCCGAACCAATTTTGGGGCCCCGCATCTCAGGGCCACTTAGTGCTAGGAACCCCAAATTTGGTGTGCAAACCCAGTGGAACTGGTACCATAACATATCCAAAGCTGGGGTTCCTAGCACCAAGTGGCTCTGAGATACGGGGCCCCAAAACCGGTTCGGAAAATGTCATTCTCTGCTGCAGAAAAGTGCTTGACATTTTCTGAACTGATTTTTGGGGCCCGGTATCTCGGGGCCACTTGGTGCTAGAAACCCCAGCTTTGGAAATCTTATGGGGCTAGTTCCACTGGGTTTGCACACCAAATTTGGGGTTCCTAGTACTAAGTGGCCCTGAGATACCGGGCCCCGAATTTGGTCAACTGTGTCCATCTGCAGCAATATCATCTCGGGACCCTTTGGGTTCAGAGACCCCAAATTTTGGCTGCAGCTAGGGGGCATCTATGAACCCTTAACTACCGAGTTTGAAGTTCAGGGGACCTATGGCTGCAAATGGGCACAGTGAGACATGCAAATGGGCACAGTGATGCTGCAAATGGGCATTGTTGACCCTCTTTTCCACTTACAGTAGCTGTGCATTTCTCACCCTCGTCTTATACTCGGGTCAATAAGTTTTTCCCATTTTTTTGTGGTAAATTAGGGCCTCGACTTATACTCGGAACGACTTATACTCGAGTATATACGGTATATATATATATATATATATATATATATATATATATATATATATATATATATATATATATTAAAACATATATATATGTGGACTTTTTAATATATCTTTTAAGATCACGTTTTGTCACATACTCACTGGAGTTAATTATGAAGCTTATATTTGAAATTTAGCGCACTATTATTTTTTTGTTATTCAATTATATATGTGGTACCAGAACACATTTTAAATAGCTGCAGCTGTTTTTCATTATCAGTCACATTATTTATAGTTTTTAGGTTGTTTGTTACTCTTATCAGCGTTTTAATAATATATTTCACATTTTCAGAAAATGCCCCTGACGTGAGCTCATCATTGCGCATCCATTCTAGATGCTTGTATGTAACATCACATAAGAGCATGAGGGCTGGATGCGAGAGGTGGATCAGCAGAATGAGTGTGCCAGGACAGGTAGATGTCTCATCTCTGCTTCCTTTTACCACTCTGCATATCACGCATATAATAGATGAGAAGAGGGTACAGCAGTGGGGCAGATGTACATGGGAGGTACTGTGGTGGAAGAAATGAAAAGGGGGTTCAGTGTTGGGCCAGATGAGAAGGGGGTTCAGTGGTGGAACAGAAAATCAGGGGGGTAGAGCAGTGAGCCAGATGTGAAAGGAGGTTTATTGGTGGCACAGATGAGCAGGGAGTTACAGTGGTGGGGCAGGAGAGCAGGGGGGGTCAGAGGTGAGACAGATGTGCAGGAGGTACATTGGTGGGGGAGATGAGAAAGGGGGAACATTGGTAGGGCAGCTGAGCAGGGGGTTACAGTGATGGGACAGAAGAGCAGGGAGGTACAGTGGTCGGGCAGATATACAGGGGGTTACAGTAGTGGGGCAGATGTGCAGGGGGTACATTGGGGCAGATGTGCAGGGGGTACATTGGGGCAGATGTGCAGGGGGTTACAGTGATGGGGCAGATGTGCAGGGTGGTACAGTGGTGGGGCAGATGTGCAGGGGATTACAGTAGAGGAGAGGGGTGTGCAGAGAGTATGGCGGTGGGTTGTATGTAGAGGAGAGGGGTGTGCAGAGTGTATGGCGGTGGGTGGTATGTACAGGAGGGGGGGCAGGGTGGATGGCGGTGGGTGGTATGTACAGGAGAGGGGTGCGGAGTGAATGGAAGTGGGTGGTATGTACATGAGAGGGGTGCGGAGTGTATGGCGGTGGGTGGTATGTACAGGAGAGGGGTGCAGAGTTTATGGTGGTGCGTGGTATGTACGTGAGAAGGGTGCAGCGTCTATGGTGGTGGGTGGTATGTACATGAAAGGGGTGCAGAGTGTATGGCGGTGGGTGGTATGTACATGAAAGGGGTGCGGATTGTATGGCCGTGGGTGGTATGTACAGGAGAGGGGTGCGGAGTGTATGGCGGTGAGTGGTATGTACATGAGAGGGGTGCGGATTGTATAGCCGTGAGTGGTATGTACAGGAGAGGGGTGCGGAGTGTATGGCGGTGGGTGGTATGTACATGAGAGGGGTGCAGAGTGTATGAAGGTGGGTGGTATGTACAGGAGAGGAGTGTGGAGTGTATGGCGGTGGGTGGTATGTACAGGAGCGGGGTGCGTGGTGTATGGCAGTGGGTGGTATGTACATGAGAGGGGTGCGGATTGTATGGCGGTGGGTGGTATGTACAGGAGAGGGGTGCGGAGTGTATGGCGGTGGGTGGTATGCAGAGGCGGCTCTGGGCTTTGTGAGGCCTTAGGAAAAACTTAGACATGAGGCCCCACTCATGCTCATAATGGGAAAAATAATTCAAGCAATAAAAAACAGCCTCTGTCTCCTGTTCGTTCATCTGCAGTGCAGCTGAGGCTACAGAGAAATGAACTGGGAAATGTGTTTGCTCAATCCCTTTCTCTGTCACAAAAGTGAGACTTCAGGGATCTGTTAAGACCCCTGATATCTCACCAAAGAAACCAAAAAACTCTCACCAAAAAAAATGTAAAAACAATTAAAAAACTAAAATAAAAACAGTAAAAAAAAAAAAAAATCAGACTACAATTTCTAATCAAACTAAAAAGCCATGCCCAATATATAGCATAATTTAGCCACACTCATTGTTTTTTCTGTGTGCCACAGGTCACCATCTCCTTAGTAGCGGCCCCAGTGTATTACTTTGCCCATGATGCTATTATGATGGTACTGTACAATGGTGGTAAACCCGAGTAGGAGAGAAAAGTGGAGGGTATGATAACGGATAGTATGTACATGAGACGGGTGGGGAGTCTATGGAGGTAAGTAGTATGTAAAGGAGAAGGGTGTACAGAGAGTATGGTGGTGGGTAGTATGTACAGGAGAGGGGTGGGGAGTCGATGGAGGCAAGTAGTATGTAGAGGAGAGGGGTGTGCAGAGAGTATGGCGGTGGGTAGTATGTACATGAGAGGGGTGCGGAGGGTATGGAGGTGGGTGGTATGTACAAGAGAGGGGTGCGGAGTGTATGGAGGTGGGTGGTATGTACATGAGAGGGGTGTGGAGTGTATGGAGGTGGGTGGTATGTACAGGAGAGGGGTGCGGAGTGTATGGCGGTGGGTGTTATGTACAGGAGAGGAGTGTGGAGTGTATGGAAGTGGGTAGTAGCAAATACACCATTGGCCACTGATGCATTGGTGAGCAGTGGCAGTTAATTAACCCCTTTGTGCTGCTATAGTGGCACCAGTGTCAGTGTTCATGAACTCTTTCATACCGCATCATATAGGGGTTAAAAAAACACTGAAACTGGTGCCACTATAGCAGCATAAAGGGGTTAATTAACTGCCACTGGTCACCAATGCATCAGTGGCCAGTGGCAGAACATTAACCCCTCCATGCTGAATATTACAAATACCATTGTAAATTAACCCCCCCCCCGCCAAAGTGTTAATCACTTCAAGAAGTAAACATAGCTGAGCCTCTGTGACACAATACTATAGTGCCTTAGGTTAGGTTTTTAGCCCCTGCAAACTCACTTGCACTGTTGCACGGGGCTTCACTGGCTCCTCGCAGGTCTTAGCAGCAGCACTCTCCTCTGCTCTTTCATCCCACATCCCAGCCTGTAAATGACATCATGCCGGGCGGGACTAGGGGGAAGCTCGATCCGCCTGACAAGGAAGTGACTGCATTGGCATACTCGCACCGCTCTGCTGCAGATATAACAGGGTAGCGGCAGCCAGCGGGTCTGTCTGCAGCGGATCGGAGCAAGCAGCATTTTTCCGAGCCATCAGAGACCTCCCTGCCCCCTGGCCCAGTCCTCCCCTAACTCCTGGCAGGTTCAGCAGCAGCCGGCAGCTCCGCCTCCACCTCTGTAATGAAAAGCTTTATATAGTAGAAAAATCTTTCAATAATGATGACTGATTGTGAGACAAATTTCCTTAATTATGTCTGTAGTACATTCATATTCATAATTAGTGTCTCTTCATATATGCAAAAATGGTCAAGTATAGTTCATTTGTTTCAAAGATCTGAAAAGAGTTCTTAAAGTCATTAAACCATGTGCTTTTCTTCTTTGTCTTGGCTTTTTAAAATGGCCGATAAACCTCATGTCTCCTGAAAGAAAATCTGTGTGCTGTAGATGTTGTTCTGAAGGCAGGTAAGATGGAACAGACTGAACAGTTTTTTTGCTTTTGTCTATATGGACTTACCGGTAGTCTTTTCAAATTCGCGCCCAAACACAAACCCCTCCCATAATCACTTCCCTTTTTACAAGGGTGGGGGCAAGAGTAGATATCTAAGCTCTCAACATCTGGTTCATCTTAAACAGACCTTCTATACATAAGACGGGATATGTGGGAGAGGGGCAATCAGACCAAACATCAGACCACTTAAAAAATGCCTCTTTCACACAGAATATCGGTTACATAGGAATACCTTAAAGACATATATATATATATATATATATATATATATATATATATATATATATATATTACTTACAATATCCATCAAAATCCTGACAGGTTCTAGATTTGCAGTCTCAGCTAATAAGTCACCATTTGGATGTTATTTAACTCAATGTTTGCCATTCATACAATTATAGGGAATGTATACTCTGTATAAAGCCAATTAAAATTTAGATATTAAGAATATAACATCCCCCTCTGAAATATGAATAATATTCATGGTTTCAAATTTTAATTCATTCATAACATTCAGATCACATTCTCTCTGACTTTGATCCAATAACTCCAAATGTATTTCCATTATTAACTGAGTTTGCAATACCAAAACCCATTTTTCTTTTAAGCTTATTTTGCAATAAATCATCTCCTTTCCTAATTTCATTTCTAATTCGATAATATAACTTTTTCATTCTAAACATCAAACATAACTGGAATATAATGAATAACATAATAATAATAAAAAGAATAACTATAGGATGTGATAAAATATTTCCTGCTGCTGAGGTTATTGAAGTTTTTCTCCAAATTTATACACTATTACTGAATTTTTTCCACCAATTACTTCCTGAAAATTCTGACCATTGATGAGATATCTCTTGCAAATTACCTTGTTCATGTTTAACCGCTTCCCGACCGCCCACTGTATATTGACGTCCTGTGTTTTAAAGATGGATATCTCGGTAACGGCAGCAGCTGCTGCCACAACCGAGGTATCCATCTTTAGGGCCGGCGATTCTACACACGATAATGGTGGTCTATGCGGCGGGTTCGCCGCGAGATCACCGTTATCGGCGGCGGGAGAGGTGCCACCCCCCCTCCCGCCGCTCTCCCGCACCCTCCGCCGCTTACCGGAGCCGTCGGTAACGGCGGAGGCGATCGGGTCCTTTCACTTCCTCGGTACTGAGACGAGTGAGGCCAAGATGGCCCCCACCCGTCTCTATACCATGTGACGGCCGGAGCGACGTCATTACGACGGCTCCGCCCACTTCTCTTAAAGGCACAATTTATTTTGTGTCATTTTTTAAACGACTTTTTTTTTTTTTTTTTTTTTTTTTTTGCATTATAGTCTAAATATGAGATCTGAGGACTTTTTGACCCCAGATCTCATATTTAAGAGGACCTGTCATGCTTTTTTCTATTACAAGGGATGTTTACATTCCTTGTAATAGGAATAAAAGTGATCCAAATTTTTTTTTTTTAAAAAACAGTGAAAAAATAAATAAAATAAAGTAAAATAAATAATTAAAAAAAAAAAAAAAATTTTTTAAAGCGCCCTGTCCCGACGAGCTCGCGCGCAGAAGCGAACGCATACGTGAGTAGCGCCCGCATATGAAAACGGTGGTCAAACCACACATGTGAGGTATCGCCGCGACCGGTAGAGTGAGAGCAATAATTCTAGCCCTAGACCTCCTCTGTAACGCAAAACATGCAATCTGTAGAATTTTTTAAACGTCGCCTATGGAGATTTTTAAGGGTAAAAGTTTGACGCCATTCCACGAGCGGGCGCAATTTTAAAGCGTGACATGATGGGTATCAATTTACTTGGCGTAACATTATATTTCACAATATAAAAAAAAATTGGGCTAACTTTACTGTTGTCTTATTTTTTTTTTCAAAAAAGTGAATTTTTTCCAAAAAAAGTGCGCTTAGAAGACCGCTGCGCAAATACGGTGCAAAAAAAAGTATTGCAATGACCGCCATTTTATTCTCTAGGGTGTTAGAAAAAAAACAATATATAATGTTTGGGGGTTCTAAGTAATTTTCTAGCAAAAAAACCTGTTTTAAACTCTTAAACACCTAAAATCCAAAACGAGGCTGGTTTTGAAGTGGTTAAACAATATTTCTGCATTCTGAAGTTCCTTAGCTAAAGCTATCAATAAACCTTTATCCGTTTAATTACATTTGCCCATTCTTTCCAAGGAAATTCATCTATCTGAGATATATTATATTGTGTGGGAAGAGCACTTATATTTTTCATAAGAATATTTGTTAAATTTGTTCTAAACCCATTAATAGCCTTTGCTACAATGTCTCCTTCTATACAATACAAGCCTTGATTTAGGTTTTCTGTATTTGTACAAGAAGAAAAAAAAGTTTTAACCCTTTCTGTGTCTGACATGATCTGAAAGCAAACCTTTTTATCTACACAAGTAATTAATTCAGAAATTGTTTCAACTTTTTCTATTCTTGCTGAACATAATGTATGATTATGATAACAAGAATGAAAAATACTTTTGTCTTGATTAGGTAAACAGATAACTTTAGACTGAAATTGTAAACATGATGACAGATCTAATTGTTCTAATTCAGAATTTTCATTGTTAAATGCAAAATCTGTATCCTGTAATTTATAGTATAATAATTGTGTATTGCTGATAGGTAATTCCAAGACAGTGATTGGAACCAAAATTTGTTCTTGTCCCGCTATTGGAATCATAGAAGAACTATAACAAACATCCTGTTTGCATCCTATCCATTTATTTACCCATAGATCTGTATGATTTATAGCATATACATATTCTCTGGGTAAATTCTGTAAAATGCCAAGAGGGGTTATTCCACTTTAAAATGCTTGCGCAATTATTTTAAAATTAGTGGAATATTCAGTCTGGATCTCTAAGCATGCTCTGGCTATATGAGAATGTTGTTCACTTGTCATTAAATCAAGAGTAATATTTTGAAGATGTAAAATAGATGGACCCATTATATTAGCTGTTTTAATAACCGTATTTGATAAAATTTCATTTAAATTTCTCTGTATTTTAATCCTGTTACTACCCACTAAACCAGCTGTTTCAAGATCAGACTTTAAATTATTAATATCCATACTATTTGTTATACTCCCAATTGTGCCAATCCCTCCTAAAATACCTTTAACAATACCACGCTTATTTCTGTTATGATTTCTACTATTAATTCCAAACCATCTTTCAATACCCAATTCCATATTAACCAAATGTCCTTGACATTGTGGAAACCTTGTAGAAATTTTCCATTCTGAAACATTAAAGTTCCACAATATAATGACAAACTTTCCCTCTCTCAAAAGAGTTCTGGATTGAAAAAGGTTAATCTGAAATGGATTTGCCGAAACACTTTTCTTACCAATACATGGATTTTTGCTAGGAGACATAACAACACTTGCCTTCGCACATTTCATCGGATGATTTACTATTGATATGCAACATTCATATATACCAGTATCATTCAAAGATACTCTCATTTGTTGATAAACAAATGTATTATTGATCCAATTCACACTACCAAAAATTCCTTTATGCATTATAATAGTAGAACTGTGAAGAAAACTTCCCAAAAATTCATCGTTCCTTTTCCAAGTTACCAATGAATCTTGAGGTAAATATATTTCTGTTTTACATATCAAATGTAAACTATCTTTGTCTTCAATAATTTTTAAAGATTGTGGGAAAATATACATTTCTGGAATAATTATGTTGACCACAGAAATACTAACTTTAACCCTTATTTGAGTTAATTGTCTTGTTACTTTAAAATCCCATGTTCTTACAACGTCCCCTTTTTCATCTCCAATTATATTTAAATGTTCTGGATCTAATATGTTTACAAAACTTTGAAAAAGGTAATAAAATTGATCTAAGGGATAAAATACTTTCCCAGATCTTGACATAGTAATAGTAACATCTCCAGACCAAATTGTTGAATCATTACCCTTTAAATATATAGACCAGAAACTCCTCAACAATATATTACATTCAAAAGTTCTGGTTTTGTTGTTTAGTCTATAAGATCCCTGCATTTTAACAAAGTTTGTTTTAGATTCTTTTTTAACGTTGACTTCGATATTATTGCTATGAATGAAATACAATTGCATACAGCAATCATATCCCCGTCCTACGCATACAAATCCATACAAATCTTCAGCTGTATTAATATCAACGTATCTAAAATCATGATTTCTGTCATATGCATTATTATCAATAATGCCGCGTACACACGGTCGGACTTTACGGCAGACTTTGCCCAGCGGACTTTTCGACATACTTTACGACGGACTTTCTGAATGAACGGACTTGCCTACACACAATCCACCAAAGTCTGTAGAATTCGTACGTGATGACGTACGACCGGACTAAAACAAGGAAGTTCATAGCCAGTAGCCAATAGCTGCCCTAGCGTGGCTTTTTGTCCATCGAACTAGCATACAGACGAGCGGACTTTTCGACCGGACTCAATTTCGACGGATTAATTTAAAACATGTTTCAAATCTAAGTCCGTCCAACTTTTGAGAAAACAAAGTCCGCTGGAGCCCACACACGATCGAATTGTCTGACGAAATCCAGTCCGCCGGGCAAAGTCTGCCGTAAAGTCCGCTCGTGTGTACGCGGCATAACTCTCTCATTTTTGTCCTTTGTATTGATATTAGTGTTTTTATCATTTTGTTCCTCTGTATTGATATCAATGTCTACATCTCTTTTGTTTCTGAATAATGTAATGTCTTTTTTGTGTAATTCTTCAATCCTGTTAACCTCTGCATAGCTGGAACAGTTTGTGATATATTTTACCACAGATAAAATTATCACTAGAGAAAAGATGAATCCTGTGATAATGATAAGTTTTCTCTTTTTAAAACCTTTCTTTTGTTGAGCTGACATCTTTTCTTCCTTTTGGAATCCACAGTTTCTTCAGGTTAAATTTTTACAATTCATTCCTGGAAAAAGAAATGCAGCATCATTATCTTGGATTATAAAGTTTGCATTTATCAGTGTGTACCCACGTTTTTTGTTGTCTATGTGCATTTTTCACTGAATTGAGGGGCCTTTGTACCTGTACCATTACCCCTTGAACATCCAAGATGTCAAATGGACCTTCCCAATTACTTTGTAACGGTCCACTTTTCCTAAAACTTTTTACCATGAGCTGACCCCCTTTCTCAAACTTAGAAGTGTGTGGAGGGACCATTTTTTGCATACAAGTAGCTGCATGTGGCAAAATACTGTTCAAATTGTCCTGCAACATCTGCAACCATTTTGACTTCTCTATTGCCTCCCTTTGGGGTGTAGACAAAAAAGGTTCATGGGGAAACACAAGCGGCATTTTCCTTCCTGTCATTAATTCAAAAGGAGAATACTTTGTAGCAGCAGAAGCTGTGGTGCTTACACTCAATAAAATGAATGGAACAACATCAACCCAAGTATTGTCTAACAACCTTTTTGCAATTCTAGATTTAATAGTCCTATTCATCCATTCAACAATTCCTGCAGACTGTGGATGATATGGTACATGAAATCTCTATTCAATTCCCAAAATTTTACACATTGCCTGCATGATTTTACCTGTAAAATGGGATCCTCTGTCACTACTGAGGTTTGCTGGTATACCCCAAACTGGAAAAACATGATTAATCAACATCCTAGCAGTTGTTAAAGCATCATCTTTGCGTACTGGAAGAATCTCGATCCACTTTGAGAAAATGTCAACTAAAACCAATGCAACCAAGTTCCGTCTGCTGGAGGAATTCTTTGTAAAGGAGGTTTCTGACCCTTTGGTCTAGGATTCACTTGTGCACAAATCAGACAGGATTTGATTACACTGTCTTTTTTCACCCCCTTTGTAAGTACCGAGATATGTTTGTTTTTTGAAATTGTAACATTCTGCATTTCTATTTCATTCTCTAAATGCTCAATATACATACAAAAAGTTTCACAATTTGAACAACTAGGTTCAATAGGTACATTCTCTTGTGTTTGCATAATTTCCGTTACATTTTGACTTGCTGAATGATTCACTACACAATTCATTTGTTTATCTGTCTCATCAAAAACCATTGTATTGAAAACCGTAACTAACTTCATTACATTACGTAATTTTTTCTTTGTTTCTTTGCATTGCTGAAACATAGATTTCCCTAACTTAGCATCTGAAATATGACTGGCTAAACCTTCAAATTCTAAATTGCTTTCTTGTGCGATCACATTTAGAAATTCCATATTTTGGTACTCACCGAATATAAAACTCTTCTGTTTTCCGCTGGACTCGAATTAAACCGTCTGTCAAGACTTCTGTATGTCTAGAATTCTCTGTTCTTTCACAATCATCAATTAATCGATTCTAGGTTCTTTCAATATTTGCGAAGTTATTTTCTGTTCATCACTTTTCCCCTCTGATCAACGGAAGAAAGTGAAAAAACTTCTGACGATTGATACTGGCTCGGCTAGCCAATGTAATAAAAAGCTTTATATAGTAGAAAAAGCTTTCAATAATGATGACTGATTGTGGGACAAATTTCCTTAATTATGTCTGAGTCAGCTTAGATCAAACTGTGTGTTTTATTATACACACAAAAACTTGGTAAATACTTACAAAAATAGTACATTCATATTCATAATTAGTGTTGCTTCATATATCCAAAAATGGTCAAGTATAGTTCATTTGTTTCAAAGATCTGAAAAGAGTTCTTAAAGTCATTAAACCATTGGCTTTTCTTCTTTGTCTTGGCTTTGTAAAATGGCCGATAAACCTCATGTGTCCTGAAAGAAAATCTGTGTGCTGTAGATGTTGTTTTGAAGGCAGGTAAGATGGAACAGACTGAACAGTTTTTTTGCTTTTGTCTATATGGACTCAGCCTTTTCAAATTCGCGCCCAAACACAAACCCCTCCCATAATCACTCCCCTTTTTACAAGGGTGCGGGCAAGAGTAGATATCTGAGCTCTCAACATCTGGTTCATCTTAAACAGACCTTCTATACATAAGACAGGATATGTGGGAGAGGGGCAATCAGACCAAACATCAGACCCCTTAAAAATGTCCATTTCAAACAGAATATCGGTTACATAGGAATACCTTAAAGACAAATATATATTATTTACAATATCCATCAAAATCCTGACAGGTTCTAGATTTGCAGTCTCAGCTAATAAGTCACCATTTGGATGTTATTTAACTCAATGTTTGCCATTCATACAATTATAGGGAATTTATACTCTGTATAAAGCCAATTAAAATTTAGATATTAAGAATATAACAACCTCTACAATTTGTCTGCAGCAGGCAGCGCTGTATACGAAAGACTGTGATCCTTTACCAGCCCGACCCGCTCACCCTGCCAGCTTGGAGACACTGACCGGGGACATTCCCTCCCATTCTCCCACACACACATCAGGCAAATTAGGCGGTTGTGAGGCCCCTGGGAGCGCGAGGCCTTAGGCGGCCTTTTTTGCCTAATTAGAGAGCCGCCTCTGCCTATCTTTGACTAAAGTCTCTCCCCTTTTCTCTCCTGCCTCTGAGTGATTACACTAAGGTAAATCAGGGTTCTCAGAGCACCCCTTACTTCAGAGTTCCCCTTTACACCAGAGGCCACAGTGTTTCCCCTTACATCAGAGTCCTCTCCGTATCAGAGCTCTCAGTGTTCCCCTCTAAATAGGGTTCCCAGTGTACCCCTTATGTTAGAGTTCCCAGAGTCCTCCCTTACATCAGAGTCAGCAGAATCCCCCCTTACAGTGCAAGGGAACTCTGCGAGTTCAGATGTAAAAGAGGAACTCTGTGGATTCAGATCTAAATGGGGAACTCTGTGGACTCTGATGTAAAGGGGGACTCTGTGGATTCTGATGTAAAGGGGACTCTTGTTATTAACTTTATATGATTAGGAATGTTATTTAATAGCAAATATATGTATAATTTATACTATAAAAAAAATTGCTGTGCGCCACTAAAGTGTTCGGGTTTGACTTGAAGAAAAAGTGGCAACCCTAAGTGGCAAGCCTGCTGATCTCACAGCTTTGCTAATCTGACAGAACACCACTGCTTTTAGAATTCAACATGTAAACAGTCAGACGGATTTTTAAATACTGTATTTCACCATATAAGCTCAGTTCACTGTTAAAAATAAGTGTGAAATGCAAAACTCCGGTGGGTGTAACAAGATGCCCACTTGCCCCCTTTTTAGTGTATCCTTACTGTGGAGGAGTGCGGGGTGTAGCAAGATGGCGGCGACTTCCGTTACATATTCTGACAGGTCACCAAATCTGATGAAACAGGGGAAGGTAAAGCACTGCTGATTCTTGTGAAATGCTGCATAGGAGTGTGTTTGCATGTGTTGGAATCATGGAAGTGTGCAATGTGGCCATTAATAAAAAGACTTTTATGGGGTCATGCACTATTGAGGTTTTTATTTTTGCATGTGCCCCCTGTGATTGGTTAGTACCATGTGATGACCCTGGACCTGACATGTCACAGCTTAGATGACTTGCAGCAGGACCTATTAACCATTTGGAGTCTGGTTAATAAGCCACTAGGATGGCTTTTACATTGCAGGGAATTACGAGGCGAAAACAAAACATATCTGCATGATGCCTGTAGCTGCAGCTATCATCCAGATATCTCCACTCAACGTCATGCGGTAGTTGTTAATCAAAAATAAAATATGTTTGGGCCTATATGAGGGGCCACATGTTCTGGTAATCACTCTGTGTGCTCACTGGTTTGGTGGAGGTGCACTGAAGTGGTTGCAAAGAGTCGATGGGAGATCAGTACTAGTTTACATTAGTCAGATGAACTTTTTTGGACATTTTTTTACTTTGCAAAAGTCACTTTATAGTGGATGAGTGGTGAAGTAGCGGTCAATTAGGAGTAGTGGATCCGCTTCTCTTCACAACTCACATATGAATTTTATGTTTTATATATTTTTATGTTATTTATTATTGCACTTGTTGGGGGACTTTGCACAGTATTTATGAATATTGCATGGATAAATATTTGCACATTGTACTGATTGGAGTATTTATCGCATCTATTTAGTATTGGATTGTTTCTGAAGTTTTTGTGTATTATAGTTTGCTGCTTTCTCACTACTTTAATAAATATTTTTTTTTTTTGCACTTAGGCTAGGTTCACACTTCTGTGTGTGTGGCTGTGATTCTCGCACCCACCCGCAGTGAAAATGCCGTGCTCTGCAAAAATGCCCAGGGCTGAACATTCATTCTGAATGACACCCCTACACATGTAAAAATGTAGTGCAGGAGCTGCAGGGAAATCATGCGGTCAAAAAGACCATGCGATTTCCCTGCAGCCATGTTTTTGAAGAGGTGCATGCACCTTTTTTTGCGGAAACTCAGGCATGGCAGCCCATTAATTTGAATGGGCTAATTTACCCATAGAAAAATGCATAAGTGTGAACCTAGTGTAAGTGAAGAAGTTTACACACACAGAAGTGTATGTGCATTTTATTACAGGTACTTATTACGCTGTCAATTTACATATATTATACATTCACATCAGTCCCTGCCCTCAAAGAGCTTTTAATCTAAGGTCCCTAACTCACATTCATATATACACATACTAAGGACAATTTAGACAAGAGCCAATTAACCTACCAGCATGTCTTTGGAGTGTGGGAGGAAAGTGGAGTACCTGAAGGAATCCCACGCAGGCACAGGGAGAACATACAAGCTCCAAGCAGTTAGTGCTGTGGTTGGGATTTGAACCAACGACCCTAGTCCTGCTGTGCGGAAGTGCTAACCACGGTGTGTGTTTTTATACCTGTTTGCATGTATGTGTTTTTGTATGTGTATGTAGTGCCAGGACTACCAGGGCCGCAAAGGTTGCACTTGCAATTGGGCCCTAGACTACCGTCACTGTGGGTGGCCCCAAGAAAGCAGGAACATTGTAAAGGGTCCCACTGCAGATCAGTGGGAAGGACCCCGAGCTTCAAAGGGAAGGGTCCCGGGATTGATGGGGGGGGGGGGTCTTCATGGTTTCTTGCATCAGATAGTAGCAGAATACATTTTGGCCTGAAATAAGCAAAAAATAAAAGATCCAGTGGTGATTAAAAAAGTAAAGCCAAAGCTCGTTTGGCTGTACTTCTCCTGCGGATCACAGGAGTGCAGTTCGTTCTGCACTCCTGTGACCCCTTTTCAGCTGACAGCGGGCTAAAGCCTGCTGTCGGCTGATGTCACAGAGTCGATTATGGCTGGTGAATGATCCTGACCATGTGGTTGAGATCCACCTAGGAGCCTGGATTTTTTTTGCAGCAATTTGGTGCACACCATCGGCCCCAGATCAGATGTACAGCTTTCCTCCACCTGGCCCAGCAGGCGTGACAGGTCTGTCCCTTCCATAAAATCGCAGCACTCCCTCTCCCCTCCCCAACCTTATTCACACAAGACGGGAAGCATGGTAGGTCTGGACAAAGGGTGGGACTTTTCAATTTAAGAAGCGGGTGATTGGTTACTAGACAGCAGAGCGTCCCACCACTCAATCACCTGCCTTTCACATGAAAAGTCCCGCCCTTTGTCCTGTGATGCTTCCTGTCTTGTGTAAATAAAGGAGGGGAGTGCTGCGATCTTATGGAAGAGGCAATCTGTAATATCAATGAAGGACTGTGATGAGGGGGATCTGGGGTGGGTGGGGAGTGTCTGTAAAAGGGGGATGGGGTCTGTGGTGAGGGGTGTATCTGAGCAGACAGAGGTGACTGAAAGTCATGACTCTCTGCTCAGATTGGCAGGGAGAACTGAGCTATCAGAGGTGTTTGATCACTCAGTTCTCAACCTTAATGCAGGCGGGGGACATATGTAGCATCAAATCGACACTGGTTCCACTTAGATAAGTATGATTTTTTTTTTAAATCCCAAACTTCTCTTTTAAATACCAAGTAACCTCTATCTGTCTCAAAAAAATGATACAAATTTATTTTGAGCATGTGTTGTATGACTGAGTAATTTTCATTTAACCTGTTACCATGCTGGAAACTGAAAATTGGCCTGGGCTGGAAGGGGGTAAAGGTGTCCAGTATTGAAGTGGTTAATTATGCCTGCATATTACCTTACCTTTTTTGTCTTGAATTCTTCATAAAAAAAAATAGATGTGAACATTCTAGTATGTGTAGGTGTCAGGCACTTCTGTTAGGTGGCCTCAGAACTGTACATCTGCAGCGCAAGATTATCTAAGGCACTGCTGACTTGTCTCATGTGATTTTTTTCTACTATACGGCTTGCTGGAGTGGACTCTGGACTCTTCACTGTATCTTCTGCTGCTGCTTCATTCATTCTGTGGATTTGTTCTTCTTCCACCTCTTGTGCAGCCTCTTCAATATTCTTTCACCAGTCATCAGATCACCAAGGTGGGCTCTGACGAGAAAGCAAAGCCCTCCCTTTTTTTTATTTTTTATTATGCTCTCTTTTATTATATAAACAAAGATCAAAGATACACAAATACATATAGTAAAAATCACATTCCTATGTCAAAATTCCTCATTACAAAGATTACTTACAATATACAGTTATTCTCCATATTCCCCTAACAAAGCCCTACCTCTAACATGATGGTCACCTCCACAAAGAGAAATAGTGCTGAACAAGTCTTTTACAATTCTTTTACGTCTATCATTTTCTTGTTATTCAATTAGAACTTTTCATAATGGGCAATGGTTTCCCAAAGCACTATGGTTAGCTAAAGAGACAGCACGGCAAACAGCTTGCTTGGCTGTTCCCAGTGTCTAATATGAGCCATCTCATATGGTAGGAGTCACGTTTGTGATGCGATCATGCTAATGATGTTAAAAGGACACCAGAGCTCTACCTCTCTGTCCATTTTTGACATTCTAATCTCAGATCTGTGACATCTTTATCTGTTGTAGTATTGCTGACCTCTTCTGAAAATGCTATTTCCTAGTTGTCTCTTGCCTTAAAACGTTCTGAGTGATTAACATGCATATAGCAGGTGAAGTCAGGACAGTCTGCATCCTTTTTAATGAGATAGAAAACATTAAAGCCATTGGATCCATAGGACAGCCAGGCAATTAGTATGAAAGGAATATGGGGATAGCCATTGCTGAACTCTTTCTGGAAAAGCTATTTGCTTGGCTGTCATGGTTCAGTATCTTGAAACGCTGAACCCATGCAAATATGAAGAACTTCTGACTTTCTTGGTCAGAATGACAGTCGGGACTTGCTGTGTAAATACAGCAGCTGGCTGTAGCCACCATTGTCAAAAATGGACCTTCTAATCAGTGTTTGTAAACATTGTTCAGTGACATGATTCAAAAGCACAAAGAAACATTATCATTACCCTCCTCATCCACTGCACCCCCTCTGCCATAGAGACGGAGGTTCATCTCTCTTCTATCTACCATTTGGTCGCTCAGTACTCCATGGGACATAATCTGAGTACTGATGAGAAGGATGACCTTACAAATGTTTGGAATACTTGGAGGTAGAACTACAGGCAAAACTTTTTTTTTTTTTCATTTCGGATAGAGTAAGGGAGGGTTATAACCCCTGTGAGATTTTATTTTATTTTTTGCCAACCATGTTCCTTTGCGGAGATTTACCTTCACTTCCTGTCCCATAGCCAAACAAGAAGTGAGAGGAAATCCCTGCAAATTTAAGGAATTCCTTGGGGACCCCCAGGTCACCAGAACTAGTGTTCCTATTGTAAGATTTCCCCTTTATTACTTTTCTGGGGACAACCCAAAAGTTGGGATTTTCTTTTATTTCAATAATAACGGTAAGCAGGAAAAATGGGCACAGACAGCAATAAAAACTGACAGGGGTACTAATCCCCCTTCAATTTATGCAAAACTAAAAAACAAGTTTTGCCTTTAGTTATACTTTAATGAGATGCCTGTTGTATTGTACGGCTCAGTTCACACTACTATGATTTGTGTTTCATGCACTTTTCACTGCGAATATCTAGTGTGACTTTGGATGTGGTTACCATATTCTATGGAGCCAAATCACACTGAAATTGCACCAAAGTAGCACAGGAACCTTTTCCAAAATCACACCGCACAGAATTGAATTGAATTGAACAGGCACCATTGAAAATAATATGATTTCCCTTGTCATGCAATTCAGTGTGACTCAAGTTGCATCAGAAATTGCATCAGTGTGAACCAGCCCTTAGTGTTACTATGTGAGAAACAATGTGATTGTTTATCTTGAAGAAGGGAAACGGTTTGCAAAACACATAGAAAATCGGAAGCAGACATTTAGGTTCCAGCTATTAATGTTGATATCAAATGTAAAGTACATGTATCCCATATTACAGGTTTGTGAGATTATAGAGGAACGGCAGTCTGCTCACATAATTTGTAATGAAAACATCTTTGCCATTCTGAAGCTTCCCTCCAACCACTTTGCATATTATTTCATATACAATGTGATTCTGTACTTGCCAAATATGCTGCACAAATCTCCCTCCACTAAGTCTGGCTGCATCCATTGTAACTATAGGCTGCTGCCTGTTCACTTCCTGGATTTACAGACACACACCTCCAGCTCTGTAGCCCTGCAGCTCTCATTGGCCCTCTTATGACTCATCCCCCCTCCCTTGCTGGCAAACTCTCACTAGAGTTAGAGAAAGAGCTGGGCATAATGTCTTAAGCCTAGGCTAATGACCAGACAAGAAACAGGAAGTGGGCTGTATAAGGTATTTACTGGCAGAAAAAACAGAAAAAAATGTTTTACTATCCAAAGTTAAAACAACAAGGGCAGAAGATTTAATAGATGGAAACTTAAGAAAATGAGAAATTATTAAAAATTCTGGAACAATGTATGTAGTTCAAAATGTCATGCATTAGGGCAGGGGTCTCCATACTTTTTAAACAAAGGGCCCTGTTTATTGTCCTTCAGACTTTAGGAGGGCCAGACTGTGGCCAACAGAAGCAGAAATGTTCCTGGTATCAGTGGGAATAAATATGGCCACAATTGGTACTAGGGGAAGGAATAGTGCCCCATCATTGGTATCATAGGAAGGAATAGTGCCCCATCATTGGTATCCTAGGGAGGAACAGTGCCCCGTTATTGGTGTCAGATGGCAGAACAGTGTGTCATAGCAGTGGGAGGAATAGTATCTCAAGGGCCAGGTAAAAGGAAAGCAAAGGGCCGCAGTTTGGAGACCATTGCATTAGGGCATGGAAACATCATCGTATTGCATTTACCTTGAATCATGCTTCACCGCCTTTATGACCAGGCCTTTTTTTTTGCTATTCGGCACTGCGCTAATTTAACTGGTGATTGTGCAGTCATGTACCACTGTACCCAAACAAAATTCATATAATTTTTTTCACACAAACAGAGCTTTCTTTTGGTGGTATTTGATCTCCACAGTTTTTTTTATTTTTTGTGATATAAATGGAAAAAAGACTGAAATAAAAAAAAAAAAATTTCTAGTTTCTGTCATGAATTTAGCCCAAAATGCTGCTACATGTCATTGGTAAGTAAAAAATTCCAATAAGTGTCTAGTAAAGGAGAGGTATAGCCAAAGCTCCCTTGGCTGTACTTCTCCTGTAGATCACAGGAGTGCAGTTTGTTCTGCACTCCTGTGACCGTGTTCAGCAGATAGCAGGCTGATGTCCCAGAGCTGGTGCAGGCTCCGGCAAGATAGTGACAATGAGGTCGGGGGCCGCCCACATGCCTGGAGCGGCACCTGGCTCAGTCTCAGCGAGCCGCTGAGAGCCTGAGCCAGCCACCCCTGACAGTCGCCAGCTCTCTGCTCAGGGAGCTCTGAGAAGCGAACAATCAGCGGTGTTAGATCGCTCGCTTCTCAGTGTTAGAGCTGGCAGGGGACAGATGTAGCATCAGACCGATGTTGCATCCACCTAGGCAAGTATGACGGCGAAAAAAATGCAATAACTGCCTATCACAGGTGCTAAAATGCCAGGACAGTACAGACAACCCCCAAATGACCCCTTTTTGTAAGTAGACACCCCAAAGTATTTGCTGAGAGGCATGTTGAGTGCATGGAAGGTTTTATTTTTTCAAGTTTTTGAAAAATTTAAATTTTTTTTTTTACACAAAGTTGTCACTTTAATGAGATATTTCTTACACATTCCATAGGTATATGTGGAGTTACACATGGCAACACCACATGTGTGAGACTTTTTCGGGGGTCTAGCCATGTACAGGGGTCAAAAACCAAGGTCTAGTGCTAGACTGCTCTCGATCTGACATTTGCAGTGATACCTCACATGCACAGTGCAGTCGCTGTTTACATACCAACAACAGACCGCTGCATGTCTTTGGGGGAGTGCTTATTTTTACACTGTACCTTTTTTGTTTATCACATTTATTGTTATCACAGGGGATGTAAATAAACCCTGTGATAGCAAAAGGCAGTGATAGGTACTCTTTTCTGATAAATCTAGTGTCTATTAGACTCTAGATCTCTCCCCTGCCCTTAAAACATCTAATCACACCAGGATGGGGGATGTAGGAGGGGGGGAGGTATGGAAGACTGCCCCAAAAAAAACGGCAGCCTGGGAAGGGGTAGGTGGGGGTGGACGACTGCTCTAGAAAGGGCAGCCAGGGAGGGTAGGGGTGGGAGATGGAAAACTGCCCTGAAAAGGGCAGTCTGTGAGGGTGGGAAGGGGGGTGTCACGCTTACCCCTAATGTAGGTGGTCAGACACTATCGCTAGCTTCTGTGTTTTTCACCTTTGGCAGCCCCCTTTGCCATAGGGAAAGCAGGCCTACCGGTATTTGGTTGCCCCACAAAGCTATAGTGCCTGGGTACCACACCGGGGCAGGCGCGAACTGAGTACAGCAAACAGGTACGTGCGGTTGGCAGACAGATAGAGTGGTTAAATGACAGTCCATGTTTAAGGCAGGTAAGGTTCACAATAGTTGGGGTCACATACGTAGGCAGGCAGAGTTCAGAGAGTAGTCGATATCCGATCCAAGGTCGTAAACGTGGAATCTGATCTAGCAGAGAAAAGAAGACAGTGACGTGTAACAAACACAATATCACAAGCATGAGTCTGCAGGCTTGGATGGCTTAAAGTAATACTAAAGTCTCAGCCGGAAGTAAGAGCAGGTACCTGTCAAGATCAGATACTCACTCCCCCCGAAAAGGTTCCAAATGTGGCAGCGAAGGGGGGAGTAGGAAAACAAGCGGAGCTTCCCTTTTTGGGTGGAGCTCTACTTTAAATCAGGTTGTCCCCATCAGAGTCCTCCCTTAAATCAGGTGTTCCCATCAGAGTGCTCCCTTAAATCAGGTGTCCCCATCAGAGTGCTCCCTTAAATCAGGTGTCCCCATAGGCATGCCACTTTGAATCAGGTGCCGCCCTCGGTCGGAGTGCCTGCTTAAATCAGATGGCCCCATCAGAGATGCTCTGTGCAAAACCATTACACAGAGCAGGTAAGTATAACAAAGTTTGTTATTTTTTAAAAAAAAATTACTTTTAGTATTACCTTAATCAGGTGTTTTCAATGGAGTGCACCCCTTGCAGTGGATGTCCCCATCAGACCTGGGAGGAGGGGCACAGCCCCCTGCCCTGGCTGTACAGCACGTGATATAAATGTATAATATTAATATGAATGTTGTGCACACTGCTCCTCTGTACTCAGATCAGTTCATATTCATGTCACACAATCATTTCGGGGAATACTTCACCACCTCCATCATATGACACCGCAGGCTCCGCCCGCCAACAACATATCCATCCTCTCTGAGTTCTCCCACCCCTGAGCAGAGCGCCGTGTGAAGTAGTTGATAAAGGGGCGGGACACTCCACACGTTCGTCCTCCCGAACGCTCAGTCCCCTCCATGTGACGTTAAACCAAAGGGGCAGGTGTTCTGTCGAATTATGCCTCCCGTCGAAAAATGCATTCTATGCACTACACATGCGCAGTACGTCAGGTCACTCCAGCTGATTTCCTGATCAGCTGGTGTGACGTATCGACTGGACATGCGCAGTTCGTCGAAATGCATTTTTTGACGAGAGGCAAGCCACGGGGAGCGCTCAGGGAGAGAATTTAAATTTGAGATTCTACCTCGCTCTCTGTGCAGCTCAACACTGATGTAAGGGAGAACTCTGCTTGGAACACTGATGTAAGGGAGAACTCCACTTGGAACACTGATGTAAGGGAGAACTCCACTTGGAACACTGATGTAAGGGAGAACTCCACTTGGAACACTGATGTAAGGGAGAACTCCGCAGGGAACACTGATGTAAGGGAGAACTCCACAGGGAACACTGATGTAAGGGAGCAGCAGCGATGCACAATCTGAGAACTACTGTCTCCCCTGCTGTTTGTATAGGTTTAAATTGTGCCTGTGAAATGGTATCTCCCATCGAGAGATACCTCCTACGGTGTGCGCATGCGCCCTGGTTACGTTAGCTCAGCTGATCGGCAAAGCAGCTGTTGTGCTGTTCCGTACGGCGCATGTGCAGTACATACTGGGCACTAGTCGATGGGGGGCACTTCTCGACAGAACACCAGCCCTCAATGTCCCTGCATGTTAGCCTATGTACACATAGGCGTTTAGAGGCAGAGAAAAAAAAAACTTGATGCACGTAAACACGTGAAAAAACACATCCAAACGCAGATTGATGCTAGGTACATTTAGTGCTTGATGTGTCTAAATGCATTATGTGAGTTTACAAGTGTTTTTTTCTGCAAAAACACCACTGCCAGGAGGAAAAGCGTCTAGGAGAGTTAGCAAAAACATCCAGTGTGCACGAGGCCTTATAATGTACTGCAATACGTCAAAAAATAAATGATAACTACTATGTCAAAAGTATAAGGTATTATATACAAATAAAAAACATTGTCTGACCAATCAATGAAACACATTTTTTTTTTTAAATAAAGGTTTTGGCGCCATCTACTGTCAAGTCAAGTGCAATGAGTGCAGGTGGTTCCCAACCTGTTCTATGCCCCACACCTCTAAGAAATGTTAGATTCCTTTTCACACTCCCTACAAAAGTAATGTCACAATTGAGGATGATTAAGTCTAATTTCTAACTTTTGAACAACAAATTAAATCACATACAATACTGCAGGTGCACAAACTGAAAAAAAGAGAAGCTTTTAACGCTTGTAAATTAAGTAATTTAGATTCTAATTTATTCAGAAAAAAAATTGTAAAAAAAAAAAAAAAAAAAAAAAAAAAAGGTAAAAGTGACTTATAAAAGGAAATACAAAGCAGGTTTATAAAACAAATCATACTGATATGGCATTCTCTGTGAAAAGTGGTTGATTTCTTTTTATGACAGCAGAGTGAGATTTAGAAATTTTGCACTTCAAAGTCAGAATTCAAAACTTTGCAATATTTGTAAGGCAAACAGTAAATCACGCAAAAACAAACTTGAACATTTTGTTTCTTTATCTACTTTATGCATGTAAATAGCAAACTGCATTTATCTGTATACAAATTGTGGGTTGTACTTGGCCAAAAGCCCGCTCAGGTGATTTGTTAGCTCTGTACTGTATCCTCTACTCTTTTTGTCTGTCGCTGCATCGGTTCTTCCTTTTACCTTTTTTTTTTGACAGTAAGAGTTTTTATTTATTTAGAAATCATAAAATACAAAACAGCAATAACATAAACAGTACAGTATTTGCCACCAGATTACATCTCTATTGAATGTAGCTATTGCCAGGCGGTAATGAAGTCAGGTTACCCAAAGGTGAAAAGCAGCCTGTAATATAAGACTATGTCTATAGTTCAATACAAACATCAAATAATACAGTACAAGAAGAGGGGTGTGTATACTCTATAAAGCAAATGGTAGTCCTAGATTAATCCTAACGTTCCTCTGCTGGAAGTATAAAGAGAGGGAGGTATTTTCAGTTGGGGGGAGGGAAAGGGGAGGGGGAGAGGGAGAGAGCGGGGAGGAAAAAAGGAGGGGAAAGAGAGAGAGGAGGAGAGGAAAGAAGGGGGGGGGGGGCGAGGGGGGGGGGGAGGGGAAGAGAAGTCAGTGGACGACTCCGCAATTACTCCCAGCTTCCTATTAGCTAATATATACAATGCAATAACATTTGCATATAATAGGAGTTCACTCAGGCATCAGACCAATGTGACCATATTTTTTCAAATTTCGCAGGACAGTTCCTACTTTCATATGTAATCTTATATAATGGAAGGACTTTATTAATTGCACTTCGCCATGAGGCGACTGTAGGGAGTTCTGTACCCTTCCATCTCAACAGGATTTCTCTCCTAGCATAATAGAGGGCAAAAGTCAAGCATAATTTAGTATAACGGTCACCCTCCACGTCCCCAAGGTAACTGAGCAAAAAGACAAGAGGGTCCAGTGTCAGTGTGCAACCGCATACTTCTGTTAATACCTTCGCTACCCCTCTCCAGTATGGATGAATCTTATTGCAAGTCCAGACCATATGGAAGAAGGAGCCTTGCTCAGTGGAGCATCTCGTGCACAGTGGGCTGAGAGAGGGGTAAATAGAAGCCAACCTTTGTCGGGTATAGTATGCCCTATGTAAAAATTTTAATTGCACAAAACGGTCTCTAGAGGCTATCACAGAGGGAATAAATGTAGAGACACACTCTTCCCATATGTCTTCGTCTAGGTTGGGAATATCTTCCCTCCATTTGGCCAGCACATGTGAAGTGTCCGTGTCATGAGCCACTGTGAGATACATGTAGAGGGTGGAAAGAGGTTTGAGCAGGAACTCCGAAGTGAGAAGTCTCTCAATAGAATCTGAATTTAAAGTGATTGGGCCAGGGAACTGGGCGGTAAGGGCATGTCGGAGCTGCCAGTATCTAAACTGAAAGGAATGAGGGAGTTTAAATGTTTGTCTTAATTCTAGAAATGTTAGGATCTTACCACTTGGCATTACTTGCTTGAGGGTAACAATACCCCTCGTTGCCCACGCCGCCGGATCAGGTATTGTATTCAGGTGGGGAAGAAGGGGATTGCCCCATAGGGGAGTGTGAGGGGAGACCTCCAAGGGATCACGGTGGGCTGCCCGGGAACATTGCCAAACCCGAATTGTGGTCCTCATAGGGACCATAACACCCGGGTGTGCTTTACACCCCCTGAAGACTAAGTTAGAGAGGGCTGCATATGAACCAAGGATTGCTGCTTCAAGGGTAACCGCTGGATCCTGTCTGGGCTGGGAGAACCACCAGCGGACGGTAACCAAAACCGCCGCCCAATAGTATATAAGGAAGTTCGGTAGGGCCAGACCACCCCCAGAGAGGGGAAGATAAAGGGTCCGTCTGGCCACTCTAGGAGGTTTACCCGCCCAGACAAAGTCACTCACAATGCTGTCTAGTCTCCGGAACACGGCCCGGGGTATATGGACAGGGGTGTGACGAAAGAAATATAACAGTTTGGGTAAATACACCATTTTGATTAAATTCCCTCTGCCCACCGGCGTAAGAGGAAGTTTACGCCAAGTGGAACATTGCTTGGTAAATTTGTCCAACACCGGAAGTATATTACGGTCCAGATATCTGTCCAAAGACAAGGCTACCCTTACGCCCGAATATGTGAATTCTTCGACCCATCGGAGAGGGGTTTGGGTATCAATACGAGGCATGGATGGGTGAAGTGGGAAAAGGACCGATTTGTCCCAGTTGATACGGACTCCTGAAAAACGGCTGAAAGTATCAAACTGAGACAAGACAGCCCTCAGGGATTCAGAGGCATCAGCCAAATAAAGGAGGGAGTCATCGGCATAAAGGGACAATTTCTCCTCTAACGGGCCTACTTTAATGCCCTTAATAGCTCGATCGCTTCTAATATGAGCCATCAATGGCTCTAGGGCCAAGGCAAATAATGCCGGGGACAGGGGACATCCCTGCCGAGTCCCCCTCTCCAAGAGAAAGGGCTCCGACAGAGTACCACCCGTGCGTATGCGAGCCCTAGGTTGTGCATACAACATCTGAATCCATGAGAGGAAGACCGGGCCAAAGCCAAATCTAGAAAAGGACCCTCCACAGGTAGCCCCACTCGACCGAGTCAAAAGCTTTCTCTGCGTCGAGTGAGGCTACCACCCCAGGGTTCCCCGGGTCAGCCACCACAATGTGAGTATGTAATCTACGTATATTTATATCTGTGCCTCTTCCGGGCATGAACCCCGTTTGGTCCGGATGGGTTAGGGCCGTGATAACTTTGCTTAGATGGTTGGCTAGGATTTTGGCAAGGACCTTTGCGTCAACATTTAGGAGAGAAATAGGGCGGTAAGATGCGCAGAGGGTAGGGTCCTTCCCCGGCTTGGGGATAAGTACTATAACCGCCTCACTCATCGAGGCCGGGAGGGTCCCAGTTTTTAAAGCTGAAGCAAAAACCGTCTGCAATCTAGCGGCTATCTCTTCCATATAAATCTTATAGAACTCCACCGGGAATCCATCCATCTGCATCATTTTGAGGGCTTTTTGTATCTCCTCTAATTGAATGGGGGCGTCTAGTGTATCTGCCGTGGCGGGTGTAAGGACTGGGATGTCAATTTCCTCCAAGTAATCAGTAAGGTCTTGTTGATCATATACTACTCGTGAGCTATATAATTGCTGGTAATAATTGGTGAATCATCGATTAATTTCCGCTGGGGAAGAGTGAAGTGTCCTGTCCTGGTCACGAATCTGCGCTATTGCAGTCACCCCAGAATGTTCCCTGGACAGCCAGGCCAAAAGACGACCTGTCTTCTCCCCCTGTTCAAATATGTGCTGGGATTGGTATAAAAGCTTTTTTTGTGTCAGGGAGGTCTGTAGCAGTAAGGTTTGTTGGATAAGAGATTGAAGTGTTGTATAATCTCGTGGATCACGCAAATCCTGATTCATCACAAGCCGTCACAGGGAATGCCTGAGGTGAACCAGAGCCCGACATCAATTTAAGTAAAAAGAGCAAACACAGTACTGTCAAAAAGTATAAAACAAAAAACTGGGAGCCAGAAACACGGCTCAACATCCCCAAACCACCCCCCACCCGACCCCCAAAAATGGAGGCAGGTCAGTGTCCCAAAACTTGCGTCAGCCCAAAGGCTGATCATGGAGGCAGTGAACTAGAGACAACCAACCTCTGTGAATCAAAGAAAATCAAGTGTACTTTAAGTTCTGGTAAGGAAGAAAAATGGTGTGGATCACCCGGAGCCCCGGGGGCACAAAACTTGCATTAGTCGATGAAAACCCCCGAAACCATCCGGGATCGAGGCCGTGCTGGAAAAAATAGCAGGGGAAGAAGGGGGGAGGAAGGAAGCAAAAGAGAGGTAACCATACGGGCCCAATCCGGTCCCATTGAGGATAGGATGCCATATCTGCATCCGTAGTGGCATCTCAGCATAAATAGAAGTTCCCATCTTATCTCCAGCAGTAGACAGCATTAGTGAAGGAAGTCCATATGGGAGTAAAATTCAGGGCTTCAAACCAGATATCTCGTCTGATTCCATGCTGGGAATTGAAGATACTTGTGTGCCAGTGGGTATGCACTTGAGGGGGAGAGCGTGGGTTAGTTCCAAAGTCAAAGAACCGGAGGGAGTGTTGAACAGATAGCCCATGCTTGCCCTTGATGATATGAGAGGTGTCCGCAGAGGCACCCAAAGGATCAGACCCTCCCCTCCACAGATAAATCCCTTGTAAAATCTCCAGCAGTATACCCACAGTTTCCCAGAGGAAGTCACCTTTGGATATTGTCAGCCCACGCGGCTGCTTCTCTGGGAGAAGTGAAGAATTGCACTTTTTCGCCGTCCTGCACGCTCAGTTTGGCTGGGAATAGCATGCTATATTTGATCCCTTTCTCTCGCAGCATGGCACGGACATGATCAAAAGACTTCCGCTTCCTCTGTGTCTCTGCAGAATAGTCCGGAAAAATAAGGCGTTTCGTGTTCTCATAGTGTAATTCTCCTTGCATGCGGGCAGAGCGGAGCACGGTGTCCCTGTCTCTGTAATGCAGGAGTTTGAAAATAAATGTGCGCGGCGGCGCTCCCTGCGGGCCTCTGCTGGCAGGCATTCGATGGGCGCGTTCGATAGAGAAGTGCGGGGAAAATTGCGCTTCCGGGAGAAGAGTTGGGAGTAGTTTCTCCATAAAACCGACCGGATCCGTCCGCTCTGCGCCTTCCGGGAGGCCGAGAACCCGGAGACTGTTCCTCCGGTTCCGGTTTTCGGCGTCCTCGGCCCTGAATTCAGGTGCTTTCACCTTCGATTTTAGGATCTGTATGTCCTCATGGTGTTCTCTCTGCACATCTTCTGTGGTGGAGATCCGCCGTTCCGCCTCCCCCACTCGCTCCCTGAATCGATCCATGTCACGTCGAATGAGGGCAGTCTCCTCCTGGACATGGTCTATCTTGATGGTGAGAGTGGACTGGCAAGTGGAGATAGCGTGCATCAAAGCCTCAAATGCCTGGGATCCAGCCTGGATCGCGCCATCCGGCGGGGCAGAGGTCTGCGTCTCCATGTGGCGGGCCTTAGGAGGGGAAGGCCCAAGCTTCGGTGGCGTTCGTGTATGCTCAGGAGCTCACGGTTTCTGTGCCCCTTTTTTGTACCTGCGCATTCCCTGAGTCACCGGGGGCCTCTGGTTGTATGTGGCAGGGAATTAGATGCAAAATCCACACAAGGATATTAGAAGGAGATAAGTCCGGAGTGGGAGCTCTGGTACTAGACGTCCGCTCCCAGCGCCATCTTGGACACGCCTTCCTTTTACCTTCATAGTGCCTCGTGTCTCAGCTAAATTTTAATAAATTTGTTTTTTTTGGTTTTTTTTTACAATTTATATGGAAGATCTCCAAACCGTGGCTGAGCCGGAAAATCCTTTGTTGTCCAAAAGCCCGCTGAGACGCAGCCCTACTAGACATTGAGCTCTATCATAAAGCAGCTAATTAGACCTTTGCTAATAGAGGATACTAGGGTTGCACCAATATCGACTTTTTTTTTTTTTTTAATCGGCAAGTATAAGTACTTTTTGCCAAGTACTCATTGATACCAAGTACCGATACTTTGCAGTGCGATCTGCGGTGATACAAAATAAATTGCACTGAAAAAAATTGCGTGCAATTTCCCCCCCAGTGCGTGTGTGTGTGTGTGTGTGTGTATAGAAAGGGAAAAGTGCCATCTAGTGGGCAGTTTATTTAAAGTATTAGAACTCACATTAATACACATCTGGTCAAATGCAAAATCTGCATGGGTGTCCTGGTCCTGCCGATGATAGAAAATCACGGCTGCAGGAGAATTTCCTGGACTCCGTGGGTATAAGGAGGAAGTTATGTCAGCTTGGGGGCGAACCGCCTATACATCTCCTTCAGCCCTGCGAGCACCTCCAACGGCCTTGGTTTTCTATCGTCGGCGGGACCAGGACACCTATGCAGATTTTGCATTTGAACTTACTTTTTTAGAGGTAAATATAGTTTTTATTATTTCACATAAAAAAGGTATAGGAAACTTACGATATGCATGCAAAGTTCAATGTTATGACATTGATATGTTGGCCCTAAAACAGGTTAAGACTAGAATATTTAACCCTACAAAAGGGATTATAACACGAGAATAGTCCGTTGTATTTAGCATGTATACATGTTAGATAGAATGGCCAATAGGGAGTGAAAAGAGGAGGATATTAGTCATAATTCAGATTAACAACAGGGAATGAAAAAGGAGCAAGGGGAGAGAGAAGAGTGAAAGAGTAGAATAGTATCCCCGAAAGATTCCGTGACTCTGGAATTGTACATCCAGTATAGGAAAGAAAGAAAAAAAAAAAAAAAGATTCGTAATTTACCAACCACAACTTACAACAGAGCCTTAAGGGTATCGGAGGTGGAAAAATCTATCCCGACACACAATAGAGTTTTAAACTTTTCAAAAGGAGTCATTGTCCATTGCTAGCATCTCCTCCATCCGCACCATATCACTCACCAAGGAAACCCATAAAGTCAAAGAAGGAGGCACATTTGCCTTCCAAAATAAGGGGATCAACTGTCGGGCTGCAGAGAGGAAGAAGCGAAGCAGAATCTTTTTTTGGGAGGCTATCCAGCCAGGGAGTACAGATGGCAGCGTCACTTCAGGCAAAGGCTGTAGGGATGTATTGTACATTGAGTTGTATACAGTGAAAACTTGGGACCACAAGGGTCCTATCCTGCTGCACTCCCACCAGATGTGTATATACTTCCCTCCTGCCGAGCCACATCAACAATTATCAGGTGTGGATGGAAATATTCTATGTAGGGAGGAGGGATCGCTATACCAGCTAGACATAAGCTTATTTTTTTTTTCCTGAGCATAGCAGGAGATTGTGGATTTGTGAGTAAAATGAAAGAAGGTCAACCAGTCAGCATTTGTGAGCTCCTTTCCCAGGTCCGCGGACCACATCCTCATGTAAGTAGGGAGAGCTCATCATTTCTCAATGCGTGGAGTAAGGGATAGATTGCAGATAACTGGGCATTTCGGGAAGAGAACAGTCTTTCATATTCAGTAAGGGGACGGTGTACCTGGGTAGAGTGAAACAGTCCAGTACAGAAGGTAGATAGATGAAGGGCGGTGTACCTACTGTAGGGGAACCCAAGCCCTGGGGGAAAGCAGGGTTATCAAATAGGGCCGTAAGGGGGGGAAGGGTCAGAGGACAAAAGGCGCTGAAGGCCTTTCCGATACCACACCTGTAATGCCAAACAGGTTAAAGGGGAAGAGAATTGCAGTCTGGGTAGGTCCTGTGAATAACCCCAAAGAAGAGCCCTGAGGTCCAGAGGGGACAGACCATGTTCCACCATGACAGAAAATTAAGTAAAGGGGCGAGGGAACCATTCTAACACCCTTGCCAAAATAGTATCTTTGTGGTAGAATTTGTAGTCCGGGAGTCCCACCCCACCCTGTAGCTTGGGAAAGGTAAGCAATTTGTGGCGTATACGAGAGAAACCCCTATTCCAGATAAAACGTATAGACATAGATCGTAAGGCAAGGAAGAACTGTTTAGGCAGTAGTATGGGAATGATTTGAAAAAGGTATAACAGCTTGGGCAGCGTGTTCATTTTCAGTGTGTTTATGCACCCAAACCAGGGCAAGGGACTGGATCCCCAAGAGTCCAGATCTTTCCGTATACGAGCTAGTAATGGGGGATAATTCAGTGTATAGAGATTGGAGAGATTAGATGGAATTAGGATGCCTAGGTATGAGATACTTTTAGTGGATCATTAAAAGGGGAAATTAGAACGGAGGTGGGAAACAGTGGCAGCGGGTAAGGAGATGTTAAGGGCCTCCGTTTTGGACATATTCAATTTAAAATTGCTAAATTCCCTGAATCAGCGGGATTCGTGTAGTAGGGACGGGAGGCATATGTGGGGCTGTTGAACATATATTAGCAAGCCAGCAGCATATAGAGAGAGTTTATGATGGGAGGATGGGGTCTGAATGCCAGCAATCGAGGCATTTTGTCTAATAGCAGTGGCTAGGTGTTCTATCACTATGACGAAGAGGAGGGGGGAGAGGGGACAGCCCTGTCTCGTGCCGTTGGAAATATTGAAAGGCTCGGATGTGGAACCATTAACTAATACGGAGGCTGAGGGTTGGGCAAACAGAGAAATAGTCTTAGTTATGAAAGCACTGCTAATACCAAGCTGTTCCAAGGACAGGCGTAGGCATTGCCAATTCATGCGATCAAATACCTTTTCAGCGTCAAAGGAGAGTAAGCCAGCTTTCAGACCATGTGTCTGGATGTAGGAGATGAGGTGTATGGTTTTCGTACAAGTAAAAAGGCGCAAAGCACAGTTACCTTGAAAGTAAAACCGATTAGTCCAGAAACTGAAAACTGTAAAAATGCATGTGTAAGTTCATGCATATATACTGGGAGTATATACAAGAGGTCAGTCAGGGCGGCCACCAAAGGAACCAAAAGCAGGGTCCAGCAAGCTAAAACAACAACAAGGAGAGGGGCGCCTCTGAGTATAAATCATAAATACATTTTATTAAAACAACAATATCCACTCACATGGAAGTTGGAGAAGTTGCATTAGGGTCAGTTGGCTGGGCTGGAGAGATGCGGTGGAACTACAGGTCACAGCGGTTCCTGCAGGGCATGCCAGGTCCAAGGAGGATTAGTTCTTGCAGCCGGGTGCAGTCTCTTGCAGCAAACAGTCCAACACAAATCCTGCTGAGTTGGGAGCCAGGTTATATCCCAGATGCACAGATAGTGGTTCCAGGGAAGGGAGAGATGTGTAGGACGCCAGAGCATCCGTTCAGCCGTGCTGCTGCTCACTGGTGGAATGGTGAAGCCTCTAGGAAGGGAAAAGGCCGGCCGAGCCGAGAATCTCAAACGAGGCTTGGAGAGCAAGTACAGCGTGGCGCCCGGTGATGACGTCACACTCATGCGACGCGTTTCAGAATAGGCTTGCCATTGGTGGACGAATGGCCGCATTCCTTTCTCAAGCATAGGGAGAGGAGGACACAGTGGGCTTAAATAGACTGAAGAGAGGGGGGGGCGGGGCCGGAAAGTCCGTGGTTTGCATAAAAAATAGGTAATGGGCGACATTAGATGGCAGGGGGGATAAAAACAAAAAGGACCTTACAATGACAGTGCAGAAAAAAAAAAAAAAGGATATATGTATACAATTTTACAACAGGGCTCCAATTGAGACAAAACATTGTGAATAAAACCAGGTAAGGTAAGATAAATTCAGGAACAAGCATTTAAAACATGAGGAAATAAATCATAAGGTACAGTGCAATAAAATAGATCAAATTAAATATAAATAAATATACAGTAAATACAATAGACTGCCATAAGATGTTATGTATTGAGAGTGGGAGATGACTGTCAAGGATAGGGGATTAATAGTTATAGTCTGCACAGTCTAGCGTGCAATATGGAATAAAACAATGTAAATTTAATTAATAAATTATAAATTAATCCTGGGACTATGATAACAGAGAATATGGAAATAAACACTGATGGATTTTAGTATTTCGGGGTAAGTGGGGGGAGGGGGGGGGAAGGGGAGATATATACATATATATATGTGTGAGGGGAAGATGCATATGCACATATATATGCGTGTGCATCCACATTCTTGCGTGTACACACACGCGTAACTACAACTAGGGAAAACATGAAGAATGGGTTATATGATACTGATTGTATGTGTGTGCACCAACTTTAAAGAAGGGAAAGGGAAGGGAAAGGGGAGGAAAAAGAGAAGGGAAAAGGTAATACCCCTGGGGAGGGGGGGGGGAAAGGGCAAAAGAATTAAGTGTGGGGGGGGGGGAAGGGGGAGAGGGAAAAAAAAAAGGGGGGGTAAAAAAAAGGGGGGGTAAAAAAAAAAAGAAAAAAAAAAAAAAAGAAGAAGGAGGGGGAGAAAGGGAAAAGGAAAAGGGACCACTGGAATAGCACCGATACTTACTAGAAAAGCGAACCCACCACCCCCATGTTTAGAAAAAAGACAGAGGACCTGTGGTAAACAGATGATGACAAGGGTTAAATATAACATTAGAAGAGATACATATATATATACACATATATACATACATATATACATATATATATACACACCTAAATACACATACATCCACATCGAACCAAATAGTAAACATGATAGATATAATCCCATATAATTATGGACATGTTGGTGCACCTATGGAGAGCTGCGTATACGTGCACACAGACCTGCAACTGAGACAAAATTTCATGATAGCTGTAAAGTGGTAAGAGGAAAGGTTGTTATAGGACTGTGGATATCTCTATTCCTTCATTGAGGCCGCCAGGGGAGAGTACATCTAAGCAGTATATCCAGAAAGTCTCTCTGGCGCAAAGCTTTTTGAACCGTTCAGCTTCTGACATGTGTTTAGGGATTTGTTCAATGACCCAAACAGACAGACCGGTGGTAGATTTGTTGTGACAATCGGCAAAGTGCCGAGGGACACTGTGTTTGTCCTTACCACCCTCAATGAGTCGTCGATGCTGGCCGAACCGCTGCCTGAGTGGGCAGATAGTTCGCCCAACATAGATTAACCCACAAGGGCACGTGAGGCCATACACTACAAAATTGGACGAGCAGTTATAGAATTGTTCCAGTGTATACATTCTGCCTTTAGATAAAAAAGATTTTTTGCCATGTTCCACAAACATACAAGTCTTGCAGCGGGCTTTCTTACACTGATACATGCCGACTAGTGGTATGAGGGTGGTGGGGTTGGAAGTGGGCTTGTCAATGGGCAATTTACTAGGGGCAATCCTATTTTTGAGACTCGGAGCCTTTCGGTACGTGTAAGTTGTATACTCATGGTGTCATAGTCGCTGTCTAGGGTACTGTTCTGTCGTAGGCGGCAGAACTGACCTTTAGGTATGTTTTGTGTCCATTTTGGATAGTGGCAACTCCTATAGTGCAAATAGGAGTTGCCAGCGGTAGGTTTGATGTGGTTTTTTGCGATAATCATGTTGTCTAAATGACCCAGATCTAGATCTAAAAAGGCCAAATTAGTAGGATCGACAACGTGAGTGAAAGACAAGCCGTATGGATTGCAATTGCAATGTTGGACAAAAAGGGAAACTAGGTCGACAGGGCCATCCCAAATGATGATTATGTCATCAATATAGCGGCCAAAAAATACAATGTTGGCACAGTGGGGGTTGTTTTGTATAATGAAATTCTTTTCCCAATAACCCATCGCCAGGTTGGCGTAGGAGGGAGCGAAATTCGCTCCCATCGCAGTTCCCTTAGTTTGTAAGTAGAAGTCGCCATTGAAATCGAAATAGTTATGGGTGAGGCAAAAATTAGTTGCCTCCTAGATGAATGCAGCTTGTCTGGGGTTGATAAAGGGATCTTGTGCGAGAAAAAATTCTAGCGCAAGTAAACCAAAAGAGTGTGGGATTGAAGTGTAAAGTGATGTGACGTCCAGAGATAACCAGAGGTAAGATGGTTCCCACTTGTAAGATGCAAGTAGTTCCAACAAGTGTGAACCATCTCTGATATAGGACGGTAATTGTTTAACAATGGGCTGGAGATACAGGTCAATATATTGACTAAAACCGGTAGTAACACTCTCCATGGCAGCCACAATGGGCCTGCCAGGGGGAGAAGTGAGACTCTTGTGGATTTTAGGTAAGTGATAGAAATATGGGATCTGGTAAAAGTTTTTGGTAAAGAAAGAGGCTTCCGTTTTGTCGATCACTCCGCCATCAAGAGCTGATTTTACCAAAATGTTAACTTCAGCGGCAAATTCAATGGTGGGGCCCTTGGAAAGTTTTTTATACGTAGTCTCATCTGAGAGGAGTCTAAGGGCTTCGTTAATGTAATCTACCTTGTTTTGCAGGACAATACCTCCCCCTTTGTCCGCTGATTTGATAATAATGTCAGCCGAGTGTGTTAGGGAATCCAGAGCCAAATCCAGGTTGTGTATATGAGAAGGTATTGTGGTAGAAGTCTGGCAAAGTTTCAGGAAGTCAGCATATACACCCTGTAAAAACTTTCCAGGTAAGGGCCTTTTGACTGGGCCGGATAGAAGATGGATTTAGGTTTCAGTGATGAGTGTAAAATAGGTGGTGACGTAGCAAGGTGTTGAGTAAAGAGACTAAGAGTGTCTCCTTCATTCGTTATGGAATCTAGTATGTCTATGATGTCCCCATCATATTCAAACATATCTGTGGAAGGACTGGTGGGAAGAGGGTCCAAGCACACTTCAGTAGGTTTGTGTGATTTGGCATGGAAAAACCTTTTGAGGGTCAAGTTGCGAATGTATCTGTTTAAATCTTTAAATAAAAGAAAGGGATTGGGCTTATTAATAGGGGCAAAATTAAGGCCTCTGCTAAGTAGGCTGATGTCTGCGGGGGAGAGTTCGAGAGATGATAGGTTGAAGATTTTTACAGTTTGCGGAGCTTCGGTGTATTTGTTTCGGGACTTTTTTCGTCCTCCTCTGCAGCCTCTCCGGTGAGTTTTCGTTTTCTCCGGTTGGCTCGAGGAGGACTGGGGACTAAAAAGTGTTGAGCTCTGTGATGGTGGGGGAACCCGATGTGTGAGGTTTAGGACATTCAGTCGAAGGTTCGATGGTAACAATGGGGGTGTTGGAGGCGGATTGGACATCCATAGCTAAATCTAGTGATTTCCTAACTGAGATAGATGTGGACATCATTTTGGAAACAGGGTTGGGCACAGAGGTAACATCATTTGTGATGTTATCATGTCCCCTTCCTGCATGGGAGGGCCTGTTATAAAAATTATTAAGATCATTAAGCAGTTTTCTGGATTTGGTTGTTGGGATTCTGTTAGTTAGATGACTAATGCGAGTCATAGGAACAGTACCAAGTGAAGAATTTCTATAGGGAATAGAAATGCTCATAAGGGGTGGAGGCGGATGATTTTGGGACAGGGGTGTGGTGGGAAGTAATGGGCGGGGGGGACAGGTGGGTCTGTGGGAAGAAAGGGCCAAGGGGGATGGGAGGAAGAGGGTACAAAAGGTGGTGGGTTGTTGGTGGACGCGGGGGGGGGAAAGGGAGGGAGGGGGACAGGGTAATCTGGTGTCAGATGGGGGAGGGAGTTGTTGAGATTTAGATTTCCAGTTGAAAATTCTATTCAAATTAAAGTCATCTAGATCTCTTTTGAATTTGCCCAATTTTGTTTGAATCATATAGTCCTCATCAGATTTGGTGTTTTTCTTGAGGACATCAAGCCAAGAAAGTGGGACTGTAACCCTACGATCTGTGATCTCTGTAGCTATAGTGTTAGCTTCAAGTTTAAGTTTCTCGAAGAGATGTAATCTATGCTCAATGAGTATTTCCATCCATTTGGATGTACAAAATTCAGATATGGTTTCCCATTCTTTTTTACTGGTGGAGTTTAAAAATGGGCAGTCTTTTGTAATTCTGAGGCCTCGAGGGGAGATTTTGGTCGAGATATATTTTTCCAAGAAAAACTTATCCCACCATTGCTGATTTAGGTTTTTGATGATTCTCTCCAGGTGTTTAAATTTCCCGCAAAGGGTATATCTAGTGGCACCTGTTAATTTTATATCGTTAGAGAAAATGGTAGTTGGGAGGATGGTGTACATATCCTCCAGGACATTGTGTCTATATGTCTCTATGTCTTTAAGAAGGTCCATGATGCAAAAATAAACTTTAACAATAAAATATTGGTATGTTCAACTATATAAGGGATTATTATAAATAGACCGGAGGGATAGGGGAAAAAAAAAAAAAAAAAAAAAAGGAGGGGTAAAAAAAAGGGGGGTAAAAAAAGGGGAAAAAAAAGGGGGGGGGGGAGGCACTTAGGATCAATATCTGTGGGGGTAGTATTAGAAGGAAAATTTACCTTATAAACAGATATACAAGTGCAGTTTCAATATACGATAAAACAACAAGGAACCATTTGTTGCAGGTATACACAAAATTATATATACACAGAATTGGAATAACAAAAATGGTGGTGGTACAGATTAATATTGATGGACACGGTAAAAAATATACATATACATATATATATACACACGTATATTCCTTTGGCAATTGTGCATGCAGCACTTAGAGCTTCTGAAAAAAGAATAATACAAGTAAAAAGGCGCAAAGCACAGTTACCTTGAAAGTAAAACCGATTAGTCCAGAAACTGAAAACTGTAAAAATGCATGTGTAAGTTCATGCATATATACTGGGAGTATATACAAGAGGTCAGTCAGGGCGGCCACCAAAGGAACCAAAAGCAGGGTCCAGCAAGCTAAAACAACAACAAGGAGAGGGGCGCCTCTGAGTATAAATCATAAATACATTTTATTAAAACAACAATATCCACTCACATGGAAGTTGGAGAAGTTGCATTAGGGTCAGTTGGCTGGGCTGGAGAGATGCGGTGGAACTACAGGTCACAGCGGTTCCTGCAGGGCATGCCAGGTCCAAGGAGGATTAGTTCTTGCAGCCGGGTGCAGTCTCTTGCAGCAAACAGTCCAACACAAATCCTGCTGAGTTGGGAGCCTTGTTGTTGTTGTTGTTTTAGCTTGCTGGACCCTGCTTTTGGTTCCTTTGGTGGCCGCCCTGACTGACCTCTTGTATATACTCCCAGTATATATGCATGAACTTACACATGCATTTTTACAGTTTTCAGTTTCTGGACTAATCGGTTTTACTTTCAAGGTAACTGTGCTTTGCGCCTTTTAACTTGTATTATTCTTTTTTCAGAAGCTCTAAGTGCTGCATGCACAATTGCCAAAGGAATATACGTGTGTATATATATGTACAGTGCCTTGCGAAAGTATTCGGCCCCCTTGAACTTTTCAACCTTTTGCCACATTTCAGGCTTCAAACAAAGATATAAAATTTTTATTTTTTGTGAAGAATCACCAACAAGTGGGACACAATTGTGAAGTGGAACGAAATCTATTGGATTGTTGAAACTTTTTTAACTAGTAAAAAAATGAAAAGTGGGGCGTGCAAAATTATTCGGCCCCCTTGCGTTAATACTTTGTAGAGCCACCTTTTGCTGCGATTACAGCTGCAAGTCGCTTGGGGTATGTCTCTATCAGTTTTGCACATCGAGAGACTGAAATTCTTGCCCATTCTTCCTTGCAAAACAGCTCGAGCTCAGTGAGGTTGGATGGAGAACGTTTGTGAACAGCAGTTTTCAGCTCTTTCCACAGATTCTCGATTGGATTCAGGTCTGGACTTTGACTTGGCCATTCTAACACCTGGATACGTTTATTTGTGAACCATTCCTTTGTAGATTTTGCTGTATGTTTGGGATCATTGTCTTGTTGGAAGATAAATCTCCGTCCCAGTTTCAGGTCTTTTGCAGACTCCAACAGGTTTTCATCCAGAATGGTCCTGTATTTGGCTGCATCCATCTTCCCCTCAATTTTAACCATCTTCCCTGTCCCTGCTGAAGAAAAGCAGGCCCAAACCATGATGCTGCCACCACCATGTTTGACAGTGGGGATGGTGTGTTGAGGGTGATGAGCTGTGTTGCTTTTACGCCAAACATATCGTTTTGCATTGTGGCCAAAAAGTTCGATTTTGGTTTCATCGGACCAGAGCACCTTCTTCCACATGTTTGTTGTGTCTCCCGGGTGGCTTGTGGCAAACTTTAGACGAGACTTTTTATGGATATCTTTGAGAAATGGCTTTCTTCTTGCCACTCTTCCATAAAGGCCAGATTTGTGCAGTGTACGACTGATTGTTGTCCTATGGACAGACTCTCCCACCTCAGCTGTAGTTCTCTGCAGTTCATCCAGAGTGATCATGGGCCTCTTGGCTGCATCTCTGATCAGTCTTCTCCTTGTCTGAGCTGAAAGTTTAGAGGGACAGCCAGGTCTTGGTAGATTTGCAGTGGTCTGATACTCCATCCATTTCAAAATGATCGCTTGCACAGTGCTCCTTGGGATGTTTAAAGCTTGGGAAATCTTTTTGTATCCAAATCCGGCTTTAAACTTCTCCACAACAGTATTACGGACCTGCCTGGTGTGTTCCTTGGTCTTTATGATGCTCTCTGCGCTTTCAACAGAACCCTGAGACTATCACAGAGCAGGTGCATTTATACAGAGACTTGATTACACACAGGTGGATTCTATTTATCACCATCAGTCATTTAGGACAACATTGGATCATTCAGAGATCCTCGCTGAACTTCTGGAGTGAGTTTTCTGCACTGAAAGTAAAGGGGCCGAATAATTTTGCACGCACCACTTTTCAGTTTTTTATTTGCTAAAAAAGTTTAAAATATCCAATAGATTTTGTTCCACTTCACAATTGTGTCCCACTTGTTGGTGATTCTTCACAAAAAATTAAAATTTTATATCTTTATGTTTGAAGCCTGAAATGTGGCAAAAGGTTGAAAAGTTCAAGGGGGCCGAATACTTTTGCAAGGCACTGTATATGTATATTTTTTACCGTGTCCATCAATATTAATCTGCACCACCACCATTTTTGTTATTTCAATTCTGTGTATATATAATTTTGTGTATACCTGCAACAAATGGTTCCTTGTTGTTTTATCGTATATTGAAACTGCACTTGTATATCTGTTTATAAGGTAAATTTTCCTTCTAATACTACCCCCACAGATATTGATCCTAAGTGCCTTACCCCCCCCCCCCTTTTTTTTTTTTTCCCCTTTTTTTACCCCCCTTTTTTTTTTTTTTTCCCCTATCCCTCCGGTCTATTTATAATAATCCCTTATAGAGTTGAACATACCAATATTTTATTGTTAAAGTTTATTTTTGCATCATGGACCTTCTTAAGGACATAGAGACATATAGACACAATGTCCTGGAGGATATGTACACCATCCTCCCAACTACCATTTTCTCTAACGATATAAAATTAACAGGTGCCACTAGATATACCCTTTGCGGGAAATTTAAACACCTGGAGAGAATCATCAAAAACCTAAATCAGCAATGGTGGGATAAGTTTTTCTTGGAAAAATATATCTCGACCAAAATCTCCCCTCGAGGCCTCAGAATTACAAAAGACTGCCCATTTTTAAACTCCACCAGTAAAAAAGAATGGGAAACCATATCTGAATTTTGTACATCCAAATGGATGGAAATACTCATTGAGCATAGATTACATCTCTTCGAGAAACTTAAACTTGAAGCTAACACTATAGCTACAGAGATCACAGATCGTAGGGTTACAGTCCCACTTTCTTGGCTTGATGTCCTCAAGAAAAACACCAAATCTGATGAGGACTATATGATTCAAACAAAATTGGGCAAATTCAAAAGAGATCTAGACGACTTTAATTTGAATAGAATTTTCAACTGGAAATCTAAATCTCAACAACCCCCTCCCCCATCTGACACCAGATTACCCTGTCCCCCTCCCTCCCTTTTCCCCCCCGCGTCCACCAACAACCCACCACCTTTTGTACCCTCTTCCTCCCATCCCCCCTTGGCCCTTTCTTCCCACAGACCCACCTGTCCCCCCCGCCCCCGCCCATTACTTCCCACCACACCCCTGTCCCAAAATCATCCGCCTCCACCCCTTATGAGCATTTCTATTCCCTATAGAAATTCTTCACTTGGTACTGTTCCTATGACTCGCATTAGTCATCTAACTAACAGAATCCCAACAACCAAATCCAGAAAACTGCTTAATGATCTTAATAATTTTTATAACAGGCCCTCCCATGCAGGAAGGGGACATGATAACATCACAAATGATGTTACCTCTGTGCCCAACCCTGTTTCCAAAATGATGTCCACATCTATCTCAGTTAGGAAATCACTAGATTTAGCTATGGATGTCCAATCCGCCTCCAACACCCCCATTGTTACCATCGAACCTTCGACTGAATGTCCTAAACCTCACACATCGGGTTCCCCCACCATCACAGAGCTCAACACTTTTTTAGTCCCCAGTCCTCCTCGAGCCAACCGGAGAAAACGAAAACTCACCGGAGAGGCTGCAGAGGACGAAAAAAGTCCCGAAACAAATACACCGAAGCTCCGCAAACTGTAAAAATCTTCAACCTATCAATCTCTCGAACTCTCCCCCGCAGACATCAGCCTACTTAGCAGAGGCCTTAATTTTGCCCCTATTAATAAGCCCAATCCCTTTCTTTTATTTAAAGATTTAAACAGATACATTCGCAACTTGACCCTCAAAAGGTTTTTCCATGCCAAATCACACAAACCTACTGAAGTGTGCTTGGACCCTCTTCCCACCAGTCCTTCCACAGATATGTTTGAATATGATGGGGACATCATAGACATACTAGATTCCATAACGAATGAAGGAGACACTCTTAGTCTCTTTACTCAACACCTTGCTACGTCACCACCTATTTTACACTCATCACTGAAACCTAAATCCATCTTCTATCCGGCCCAGTCAAAAGGCCCTTACCTGGAAAGTTTTTACAGGGTAGTATATGCTGACTTCCTGAAGCTTTGCCAGACTTCTACCACAATACCTTCTCATATACACAACCTTTCCACTTCTGAAATCCAGGCTCTGGATTCCCTAACACACTCGGCTGACATTATTATCAAATCAGCGGACAAAGGGGGAGGTATTGTCCTGCAAAACAAGGTAGATTACATTAACGAAGCCCTTAGACTCCTCTCAGATGAGACTACGTATAAAAAACTTTCCAAGGACCCCACCATTGAATTTGCCGCTGAAGTTAACATTTTGGTAAAATCAGCTCTTGATGGCGGAGTGATCGACAAAACGGAAGCCTCTTTCTTTACCAAAAACTTTTACCAGATCCCATATTTCTATCACTTACCTAAAATCCACAAGAGTCTCACTTCTCCCCTGGCAGGCCCATTGTGGCTGCCATGGAGAGTGTTACTACCGGTTTTAGTCAATATATTGACCTGTATCTCCAGCCCATTGTTAAACAATTACCGTCCTATATCAGAGATGGTTCACACTTGTTGGAACTACTTGCATCTTACAAGTGGGAACCATCTTACCTCTGGTTATCTCTGGACGTCACATCACTTTACACTTCAATCCCACACTCTTTTGGTTTACTTGCACTAGAATTTTTTCTCGCACAAGATCCCTTTATCAACCCCAGACAAGCTGCATTAATCTTGGAGGCAACTCATTTTTGCCTCACCCATAACTATTTCGATTTCAATGGCGACTTCTACTTACAAACTAAGGGAACTGCGATGGGAGCGAATTTCGCTCCCTCCTACGCCAACCTGGCGATGGGTTATTGGGAAAAGAATTTCATTATACAAAACAACCCCCACTGTGCCAACATTGTATTTTTTGGCCGCTAGATTGATGACATAATCATCATTTGGGATGGCCCTGTCGACCTAGTTTCCCTTTTTGTCCAACATTGCAATTGCAATCCATACGGCTTGTCTTTCACTCACGTTGTCGATCCTACTAATTTGGCCTTTTTAGATCTAGATCTGGGTCATTTAGACAACATGATTATCGCAAAAAACCACATCAAACCTACCGCTGGCAACTCCTATTTGCACTATAGGAGTTGCCACTATCCAAAATGGACACAAAACATACCTAAAGGTCAGTTCTGCCGCCTACGACAGAACTGTACCCTAGACAGCGACTATGACACCATGAGTATACAACTTAAAAAGAAGTTCGCCGACAAGGACTATCCTAAAGATCTAGTTGACCAAGCATGCAACTATTACGCTAAAGGCAAACCTGCCAAAAAAGATAAAGAGATAACAGATCATTCCACTAGGTTTATCACTACCTTCAATTTTCAGTACAAAAAAATGGAAAATATACTAAAGAAACACTGGTCCATTTTGCTACAGGATCCACTTCTGAAAACCTCCCTTCCGCTTATACCCAGAATCACGTACCGAAAGGCTCAGAGTCTCAAAAATAGGATTGCCCCTAGTAAATTGCCCATTGACAAGCCCACTTCCAACCCCACCACCCTCATACCACTAGTCGGCATGTATCAGTGTAAGAAAGCCCGCTGCAAGACTTGTATGTTTGTGGAACATGGCAAAAAATCTTTTTTATCTAAAGGCAGAATGTATACATTGGAACAATTCTATAACTGCTCGTCCAATTTTGTAGTGCATGGCCTCACGTGCCCTTGTGGGTTAATCTATGTTGGGCGAACTATCTGCCCACTCAGGCAGCGGTTCGGCCAGCATCGACGACTCATTGAGGGTGGTAAGGACAAACACAGTGTCCCTCGGCACTTTGCCGATTGTCACAACAAATCTACCACCGGTCTGTCTGTTTGGGTCATTGAACAAATCCCTAAACACATGTCAGAAGCTGAACGGTTCAAAAAGCTTTGCGCCAGAGAGACTTTCTGGATATACTGCTTAGATGTACTCTCCCCTGGCGGACTCAATGAAGGAATAGAGATATCCACAGTCCTATAACAACCTTTCCTCTTACCACTTTACAGCTATCATGAAATTTTGTCTCAGTTGCAGGTCTGTGTGCACGTATACGCAGCTCTCCATAGGTGCACCAACATGTCCATAATTATATGGGATTATATCTATCATGTTTACTATTTGGTTCGATGTGGATGTATGTGTATTTAGGTGTGTGTATATATATATATATATATATATATATATATATATATATATATATATATGTATGTATATATGTGTATATATATGTATCTCTTCTAATGTTATATTTAACCCTTGTCATCATCTGTTTACCACAGGTCCTGTGTCTATTTTTTAAACATGGGGGTGGTGGGTTCGCTTTTCTAGTAAGTATCGGTGCTATTCCAGTGGTCCCTTTTCCTTTTCCCTTTCTCCCCCTCCTTTTTTTTTTTTTTTTTTTTTATTTTCTGCAATGTCATTGTAAGGTCCTTTTGTTTTTATCCCCCCTGCCATCTAATGTCGCCCATTACCTATTTTTTATGCAAACCACAGACTTTCCGGCCCCGCCCCCCCCCCTCTTCAGTCTATTTAAGCCCACTGTGTCCTCCTCTCCCTATGCTTGAGAAAGGAATGCGGCCATTCGTCCACCAATGGCAAGCCTATTCTGAAACGTGTCGCAAGAGTGTGACGTCATCACCGGGCGCCACGCTGTACTTGCTCTCCAAGCCTCGTTTGAGATTCTCGGCTCGGCCGGCCTTTTCCCTTCCTAGAGGCTTCACCATTCCACCAGTGAGCAGCAGCACGGCTGAACGGATGCTCTGGTGTCCTACACATCTCTCCCTTCCTTCCCTGGAACCCCTATCTGTGCATCTGGGATATAATCTGGCTCCCAGCTCAGCAGGATTTGTGTTGGACTGTTCGCTGCAAGAGACTGCACCCGGCTGCAAGAACTAATCCTCCTTGGACCTGGCATGCCCTGCAGGAACCGCTGTGACCTGTAGTTCCACCGCATCTCTCCAGCCCAGCCAACTGACCCTAATGCAACTTCTCCAACTTCCATGTGAGTGGATATTGTTGTTTTAATAAAATGTATTTATGATTTATACTCAGAGGCGCCCCTCTCCTTGTTATGGTTTTCGTGGTGTTGTCTCTCGCCTCTCAGCCGGGGACAAATCCAACTTTTATGTAGGGGAGGGTTATATAGGGGAGAGAACTTCCTGTATTGGGTATACCAGTGTCCATCACCTGAAGGTGCCTATATACACCATTAAGTTAACCAGTTCACAACTAGCGCACGTCGATGTATGTCGGCAGAATGGCACGGCTGGGCAAATGGGCGTACCCATACGTCCCTTTGTATTTGCCGCTGTGCTATTGCATGCGCGCCGGCCAGGAGCTCCGTGAGCCGGGTCACGGGTCCCGCGGACTCGATCACCGCGGGGATACCTGCGATCGCCTCACGGAGAGGATGAACGGGGAGATGCTGATGTAAACAGCATCTCCCCGTTCTGCCTGGTGACAGTGTCACTGATCTCTGCTCCCTGCCATCGGGAGCAGAGATTAGCGACGTGTCACAGCTAACCCATCCCCCCTACAGTTAGAATCACTCCCTAGTACTGACTTAACACTTCCCTGCCCCCAAGTGGTTAACCCCTTCACTGCCAGTGTCATTTACACAGGAATCAGTGCATTTGTATAGCACTATTTGCTGTATAAATAACAAACAATGGGCCAAAAAAAAAAAATGTCAAAAATGTCCAATGTGTCCGCCATAATGTCGCAGTCACGATAAAAAAAAAAAAAAAAAAAAAAAAAAAAAAAAAATCGCTGATCGCCGCCATTACTAGTAAAAAAAAAAAAAAAATTTAATAAAAAAATGCCATAAAACTATGCCCTATTTTGTAAACGCTATAACTTTTGCGCAAACCAATCAATAAACACTTATTGGGATTTTTTTTAACCAAAAATATGTAGAAGAATATGTATCGGCCTAAACTAAGGAAAAAAAATGTTTTTTTTAAATACTTTTCGGGGATATTTATTATAGCAAAATGTAAAAAATAATGCGTTTTTTTCAAAATTGTTGCTAATTTTTTGTTTATGGTGCAAAAAATAAAAACCGCAGAGGTGATCAAATACCACCAAAAGAAAGCTCTATTTGTGGGAAACAAAGGACGTCAATTTTGTTTGGGAGCCACGTCGCACGACCGCGCAATTGTCAGTTAAAGCCGAATCGCAAAAAATGCACTGGTCAGGAAGGGGGTAAATTCTTCCGGGGCTGAAGTGGTTAATAACTATGGCTCTGTGTCCCATGATGTACGATAAAGAAAAGTTTTTAATCGTTTCTATTATAGTGAGGTGGCTGGCTTATCCCATTTCTCTTTGTCCTTCTTAGCCTGTTGTTGACCATAGTTCAAAGGCCATACTGTCCATACTGGCCATAATGTCGTCTTCCACGCGGCTGCTCCAGGCCATAGAGCGGAATGCTCCCTCGATGTGTGAGCCGGCTAGCCCCACCGGGGGATGACAGCGGGCGTGACGTCCGGGCGCAGTGACGTCGACGCGTTTCACAAAACAGACGTGCGTAGCTTCATCTGGACGTGTGGTTGACGTGCAGGGGCTCCTTCTTATTCTCGTCCCTCCCTCATGCACGCCCACCTAATGGGTTTAAGTGAAGGAGAATCTTCCCGTCTGTGTGTGTCTAGATCATCCTCCTTTGTTTGTCTGCCGCCCTGCTTGTGTAGGATCCATATCCAATTATAGTAACAGAGAATTCCTTCTGTGTTATATTGAACGGGGAAACCTTTATCTCTAGCAGAGAAGTCCTGTCTCGTTCCCAGACTGAGGAGTACTCAGTCTGGGAACGATATATATAACGATATAATATAACACAGAAGGAATTCTCTGTTACTATAATTGGATATGGATCCTACACAAGCAGGGCGGCAGACAAACAAAGGAGGATGATCTAGACACACACAGACGGGAAGATTCTCCTTCACTTAAACCCATTAGGTGGGCGTGCATGAGGGAGGGACGAGAATAAGAAGGAGCCCCTGCACGTCAACCACACGTCCAGATGAAGCTACACACGTCTGTTTTGTGAAACGCGTCGACGTCACTGCGCCCGGACGTCACGCCCGCTGTCATCCCCCGGTGGGGCTAGCCGGCTCGCACATCGAGGGAGCGTTCCGCTCCATGGCCTGGAGCAGCCGCGTGGAAGACAGGTGCACCTGAATGAACGGCCATAGCTTTACAACAGCGGTACATCAGCAGTACTCCGCGAACAACGGATAACTGCCCAGGTCAGTGTACGGCAGTGTACATAGTGACAGGAGGGACTGTTTACAATATTGGAGCCACCGCTATCCGGAAGCATCACAGGATTCCCGGACGGGACCCGGGAGCGGTAATGTACCAGGCAACCTTCTTTGTATCTCTGCCCATACCTGTCATCCATTGACTTTATTACAGCATATTTCTGCATAGAGTCTATCCACACTGGAGAACTGTACTTTTTGCAACCAACTACTCTGGACCTTGGGAACAGTGATTCCACAGCCACACATACACGGCCAATAAAAAAAAACCCCCACCCACAGGATATATTGAGGTCTGATTACAGACCTCATATCAGCACCCCACTCCACGGCTGACCATCTTCTTCCAGGTTCCCCATCCCCTCCCTTTCCCCCCCCTTCCTCCCTCATTTCCCAGCTCCCCTCTCCCTGCACCCTTTGCCCTGAGCCGCCCCTCCCCGGGGGAATTGATACCTGCACCACAAACCGTATTCAGCATTGCTGTATATTCCTTTATTAGGTGGTTTGTGCAGACATCAATAGCCAAGACGTCCGGACGCCATTGTCTTGTTTTGTCAATTCACACATGTTTTATGTTCCCCATGTCTGTGTATGGTTTGTGTTTGATCAAAATAGATTTTGATCAATTTTATGAGGGCAGGATTATTTCTTGATCATGCTTGTGCACATATCTTCATGTTTACCTATTTTGTACCAATAAATATTCATTTCGTATTTATTACATATTGAGTGTGCCTCTCCTCTGAGCCCCGCTTTTCTTTTTGGTCCCCCCCTGTCTGGGACAACTTGGTGCAACTTTTATATTCACCATTAGTTTTCATTACTGCAATGCTGGTAGTGAGCATCCAACGGTTTTCACGTCCTAGCAACAGAGCAGGACATGGGGACTGCTGAATTTTTTTTGCCAGGCTTTTGGGGTACCCAAATGGCCTACAGGTATGGCAGTAAAATGAATGAACATTTTACAAAACTACACAGTTTCATATTTACTGGGGCCCCCTGTATGAATAGGCTATTTTCTGGAAAAGGTGACCTTTGCCTTCAAAAGGAAGTCACAATTCTTTTGCATTCTTGGTGGGGGGTTATTGAACGTATTAAAAAGGATGACAGCCAGGGAACTAGCATTTTCCGGATAGCTAAGCAGTGGTGGTCCTTCACCCTTTTCTACTGGCAGGCTTCTGACTTGAGCAAGGCATTTTGAAAATGAGCACTGCCTCTCCTCTACCTTTTGTTGCAAAAAAAATTGTTCTTGTTTGGTGGCTCAAAAAGAACTAACACACAGATCCGCCTGTCAGTTTTTTCAAGAGGATCTGAATGGTCGTTCCATACAGCTCTATGGAGCGTTGGATGTCAGCAGTGACATGTCCACTGACATCTGATCCGCCCTGATCCGATCTGCAACATCCAGACAGATGGATGTCCTATTTTCCATCTGTCGATTGGATCGGATGAAAAACGGACAGGCAGTCTGTAATCATCCGATCCAGCCCATAGGGGAGAGAGCGGACTCTGACAGGTCCGTCCCTGCACAGTGTGTCATCCGCTGGATCAACGGAGCGATCTCCACTGAGCAAACAGAGTAGTAAAAATGGACAGCCCCGTGTGAAAGGGGCCTTAACTTAAGGCATACTTAGTTGAAGGCAGACTCAAAATATGCAAGCCAGACACAGCCAGGAAAGTAACATTTCTGAAAGGAGCACATAAAAAGTAGCCTAGATATTTTCTACTTACAGTTTTACCTTAGGGCCCATTCACATCAGCAGCTGCCCTACAACAGGATGACAGCAGTGCATACATGCTAATCCTGGTGCATCGCATCGGTAAACTGACATTTCATCAGGTTCTATTAAACACAGTGTGGTGCAAGGTGGTGGATTGCAGCGCATGACATTGGAAAAAAAAAAAAAAAAATACTGCATACCATAATTTTCTTTATCACAAATCACCAAAATGGGGTGGTGTGAACTGATCTAATAGGTGACAAGGCATTCGTTCTTGCAATGGGGCTGCCCAGCACAGTCCTACCTTACCTGTTATGAATGGGACTTTTTTTTTTTGAGTCAGAAAATGAAAAGAGAAAATGGAAACTTTTCCAGGAGTAGAAAAATAGACATACAAACTATATAGTACATCTTAATATGGAATGGTCTTTCAACATACATTGTAAAATCTCAACAGAACCTGAAAGTAGAACATTGGACCATAAGACCTGACTGACAGCACTACAGTCCTATTTGGTCAAAAAACATTAGTTCAAACTTAATAGGCAGGGAAATGGCACAAAATAAGTTATATTAAGACAGCATTCTATTAGGAACCAAGTCTACTAGAGAGTGGTCTGCGGTGTCTAGCCACCCCAACTTTTCTAAAATTACATGGCTGCTATGGTGTTGGTAGGCAAGGTGCTCATAATGCAGGGTTATACCCATATGAGAGGACCAGTCTCGAAAACACAGGGGGGGGGGGGGGAATTGTCGAACTTCCAAATGAATAGAATCAGTTTTTGTGCCTAAAACCGTGCCCTAGTGGCTGCCTCTTAACATTCTTCTGTTGTATAATATCATCCAAGATGCCTAGAATGCACTGTTTGGGCTCTAGATCAATATTGATCTGAACAGTCTAGTTAATTAAATCAATGACTGTAGTCCGAATAGGTCCTTAAACATCGTAAAAATTAAAATTGCATTATTCTTGTCCATGCTTTTGCCATGTATAGCCATTTTACATTTATATACCTCATATTAATGCTTCAAGCTGAGATCTAGCTTTGCACACTGCAGATTGGCAGCATCGAGCAGCAGGGAAGAAGCACTGTACAGAGGCTCTGGATTAAAGGTGGGTTTTGCAGCAAAGAATTAAATTTTTTTTTTCTCATTTATTAACTGCGCTGGGCTGAGTTCATCTTTAAAACAAACACAAAAAACAGAATAAGAAACACAGTTTTATTCAAAGTCAGAATAAAGTTTAAGGCACAGTAACACAGACTTGTTTCAAGTAAAGAAATTCCTTAAAAATGAACATGCCATCCATTCTTGCATGGCAAAGAAAAAAAAAAAAAAAAAAGCAAAATTGTTTAGCAGATCATACCATTCCATCCTCTATCAGCATTAACAGTATAAAAATTATTTTTACATTAGAGTTAAATAAACAAAATATTACATAAAACATTTGTATTTTTTTTTAGGACATAGTGCAGTTAAACGTAGAGAATGGTCATTTTCATATGTTGATACAATATTGTCACATAAAATATTTCAATAATGAATATTTTTCATACATTTAAACATAAATTTCAGTAAATGGAGAGACATGGAATTCTAATGAGGTTTTCTGTACTGAAGTGTTCTAAAGGAAGTACAATTAGCAATTCTATGGATAATTTTGTCCCAGATGTTTGAGATGTCTCCATTACCTTACACGTGGACTTGACACAATTCAAATATCAGCATTTATTACAGAACTAGGACAAACTTTGTCAAAACTGTAATGATCTCTATTAAAATGTAAACTATACAACTTCTCTTATTGTGGAATTTCAGCCAAAACTTTAGTTTGTTTTGGATAGATTGGGGACAGTTAAAATCCTTTTTTTTTCCCAGTTGGAGGGGATTTCAACTTCCAATCAGAAGAATGGGAAGTGAGCAGAGGTTCTCAACAATTTTATTCCTTAAACATCTGACACCTCTTTCCACAATGCTACGGTCCAAGTTACCAAAAATCTTTTACAAGAGACCAGGACAGCAAACTGGGAAAATCTCTAAATCCTTCCCTACCTCATGAAAACAAAAAAGTTGAGTTCCAAATGCTAAAGAACTACAGTTATTTACAAACGATATCAATAGGCTCTCCCACATTATATCCATTTACAACAATATAAAAATATAAATAAAATAAGCATTAAATGCCACAACTAGAGTCCCATCCACCAATGTGAAAAAGGTGTTCTATATGGGAGGAAGTCTCTCTCCACTTCTTATTGTGACAATGTGTCACTCCGTGTGCGACTCTAATGCACTCACCCAAATGTAAAGACCACCCCTAGCAAAAGGGAAGGTCGTAATAGCTTAAACCTAGTACACCTGATCAGAAAAATCAGATGAAAAATACCGCTTTCGAGGTGATTGAACATTTTTTGGTATCTAGTTTCTCAGCATGTAGTATCTAATCAGCTTTGCTCTCGGGAGTCGGCGTGCGTTCTAAAGACCGGAACCAGAAGTGACGTCACCATATAAACCAGCTTTACGTGGTTCAGTCACTTCCAGGTTTCGGTCTTTGGAACGCTCGTCTATTCCCGAGAGCGGAGCAGGGGTGAAGATTAGATACTACAAGCTGAGTGCATTGGTGCAGAGCAACTGGGCACCGAAAAATGTGAGTATTTTTTTTTTGTGTGTGTGGGCACCTATATTCAATAAATACTGCACTGAGAACATTCTTTTTTTCTGTTGTGCATTGTATACTCCCTGAGATGAATTGGCAACATCGTTGGGAAGAAGCATTTCTGTCGACGGATTACTGCCAATATCGGTATCGGCACCAATACCGAGCATTTGCCCAAGTACTTGTACTCGGGCAAATGCTCCCTATGCTTCCCCCGATACCTGGAAGTCAGCGGTGATCGGTGCGTGGGGGAGTTACAAGCTTCTCCCCAGCGGCTTTAGTGACATACAGCGGTGATCGGTGCTTGTAACTCCCCCACACGTGATCACCGCTGACTGTCAATGCATCCTCCTCCATGCCCCCTCCGTTCCTCTGTCCCCCTCTCCTTCTCTGCCCCCCTCTGTTCTGCTGTCCCTCTCCGCTCTCCCCCTCCTTCCTTTGTGAATGGACAGAGTCAGCTGACTGTCTATTCACATAACTGAAACATTGTGATATCCTGTGATTACAATGTGTCAGTTGTGTCAGCTGAGGCTGCAGAGAAAGGGACTGGGGAATCTCTATCCTCGGTCTCTTTCTTTGTCTCAAGGGGGAGATATCAGAAGTCTGTTAAGACCCCTGATATCTCACCAAAGCCCCCCAACAGGGCTGAGTTAAAACAAAAAACAAACATACACCGTTCACCCCCCCCCCCCCCCCCCCCGAAAAAAAATAAAGCATTGTTAAAAAATAAAACAAAAAAAAAACCCACTGTCACATGACATTAAAAAAAAAAAAAAGTATCGGTAATCGGTATCGGCGAGTACTTGAAAAAAGTATCGGTACTTGTACTCGGTCCTAAAAAAGTGGTATCGGGACAACCCTAGTTATAACCTTCCCTTTTGCTAGGGAGTCATATCAGTGGGATGAGTGCATTGTAGTGGCGCACATGGTGACACATTGGGTTTTATTTACTAAAGGCAAATTCACTTTGCACTACAAGTGTACTGTAAGTGCACTTGGAAGTGCAGTCGCCGTAGATCTGAGAGGGACATGCAAGGAAAATAAAAAACACACATTTTTGCTTGCACATGATTGGATGATAAAATCAGCAGAGCTTCCCTTCATTTCAGATCTTCCCCTCAGATCTATAGCGACTGCACTTTCAAGTGCACTTGCAGTGCACAGTGGATTTGCCTTTAGTAAATCAACTCCATTGTCCCAATAAGTGGAGAGATACTTACATATAGAACACCTTTCTCACATTTTTACAATAAGAAGCGGAGAGAGAGATATACTCGCATATAGAACACCCTTTTCACACTGGTGGATTGGAATTTTGTTGTGGCATTTAATGGTTAAATGGAATGTTTATTTTATTTACATTTTTATATTGTTGCAAGGGTATATAGCGTGGGAGCGTCAAGTCCATTAAATCCTTTTGTAAATCGTTTAAAGTGTTAACACACTTAAAGTGTTACTAAACCCAGGACCCTGCATTCACTATATCCGGTCTCCCACAGTACACAGAACATGGAAATGCAATTTATTTTAATTAATATAAAACTGCTAAATACTTTTTCTCATCAGCAGTTATAGCAGTCTTGTGACTTATATCAGTGTCCAGCCAAGCACTGGTTAAAGCTTGTAGGGGGAGTTTTCCGACTGTCCTATTAGACTGCAAGACCTCTGACCCTCTGTCTGGACAGTGCCGATTGGCCCTGTGCTGATCACATGCACTCTCCCAAGAAAAAAAAACCCTCTCTAGCAATACACATCAAACTGAGCATGTGCAGCCTGACTCCATAGACACGGTTATCAGGAAATTATCAGGGGACAGTGGAAGGAGGGGAGAATCAGAGAAGCAAGGATCAAACAGCCTTTTTACACAATGCGGAGGATTAAACTCTTAGGTTCCACAGTGAGTATAACAAGCATGCTTTACTGCATATACACACACAGATTTGTACTGTTGTAGGTTTAGTAACACTTTACAGCTATACAATCTTTATAGGAAGAATCTGGTTTTGAAGTGGAGCAGCACACAATTTTCGTGGAAAGGAGTAGGTGCCTACTACTAATCTTTTGAGAACTACAGGGATTTTGTGATTGCACTACATCATGATCAACTTGCCTGTGCTAGGGAATGATCAGCTTACAAGAGGGATCTGTACTGGTTCTGAACAAATGTACAAAGCTATTACGGTTCACTGTCTCCAGGACCCAAACAGCAACATTCAGGCTTCATTCAAATCTAAGCAGAGGCACAATGCAACCAGCTACAGCCATATCAAAACATGGAACTGGCACACAAATCAATCAAGGCATTCATATTTGTGCTGAAATGCAGTGTATAATGGAAAACCCAGTCAGTCATTTTTACAGGATCATTGTGTGTTGTGGGGGCTCATAAAAATATTAATTTTGTTATGATTTATTTAATGCGATATGCTTTGTGATCAACACCTTTTTTTTTGTCACGCAGTACCATGCAAAATGTGTGCAAGGAAGCGCAGTAAAGGCACATCAACACCCAAAATACATCACAATGCAGAAAACTGCACGCAATTTCACAATGCAAAGTGTGAAGCCAGCCTCACAGTCATTTGTAACATAACCTACAATTTTTTTGTGGATTGGCAGACATGATTCTTGGTCATTAATTAGGTTGATATAAAAAACACCCACGTAATAAAGCACTAAAAAGCACAAAAGGCTTTATTTATAAGTCAATGCTGCACTTTTGCAGTTGTGGGTAACTTGGTCCTGCAGGATCTTCTGCCTGTGTATGTCAGAATCAGCTAGAACTCTACAGGCGTATAGCTCTGTAATGGCAGGGGTAGGGAGCAAAATGTGCACAAGACTTCAGAGCAGCAGAGTGGGTGCAAAGGAACAATATAACACTTCACTCAGACAGGTCAGGTGTAAAGCTGGCCATACATTATAAAATTTAAATAGTATATTCTCCTGTATATTTACCAACTCTATGTAATATTGAACAAACCTAACAACACTTTCCATTTGTGTCAAACCAGGCAGGCCCTTGAACTATATAGTTGATGGCAGAGCTACAGGTGATTGTACAATCAGACTGTATAGTGTATTGTCACCTTCATCCTTTCACTGTGCAAGATAAGCAATTTTGTGCAGACTCAGTGTTCAGAAAGCATCATTCTTTGATAGGACAATACTAGATTCGCAAAAGCCAATTCCTGATTGGCACCTGCTCATTACTGGACATAACTGCGCAGTGCTCCTTTTACCTACAGCTAAGATTTTCTGTTGAGTCTGAAACAATTGGTAGCTTAGCTAACATTAGTCATCAAATTAGTCAATGTCATTATCATTTGTGCAAGCTTGCTCCAACATAACATGTGTGTCTATTATCCATTTCATAATAGTAGTACAGACCTATACGACCATTAAATCTTGCAAGCAATAACGACATCCATTATGGGCATATACTAAATGAACCTCTTTAAAAGATTTAGTTCATCAGATTCACATTTTTAAAAACAAAAATTAATTTGAACCAAAATAGCTGCATAAGCCCCATCACCAAATAAATGTAATATTCAGACATCGTCCCGTATAATTATTGCTTCTGTTATCAACACCGCTGATTAGAATGCCAGCTATTGCATAAGCAATGTGTGGGGATAAAGTGCTGAACGCTCTCCTATCAAGTGCTTTAAAAAGGATCCTTTGAAAACTCAGCAAAAATGTATGCATATTAGCAAAGAAGCTTGCATCATCTATACTTTCCCAGAAAACATCTGCCAATTGCCCAAAATGTGCTTGCTTTGTTAATATGTTATGCATGGACAATGCAAAAAAACATCTGTAAGCAATACAAAATAGCCTGGACCATTCACACAACTGTATTGGAATGGCTAACATAAATTTGTTTGAAACAGAAATCACAGAACACACAGACTGTGTCTAGACTGAATTGCTGTTCACTGCAATATCCGTTATTGGAAATAATCAGCGACTATTCTGTAATGGTGAATGACCGGAACAGACATTTTGAAACTGTTGTTACTGAAAAAACATCTCATGATGCTCAATTGGCCAAGCATAGTATGTTTTAAGAGTGTGAAATGTTGCATAAAGTTTTCTTTTTCTTAAATAATCTTAGAACTTACACTGAATACAACAAAATTGTTTTTTTTTTTTTTTTTTTAAATAGTGAATAATACATTCAAAAATTAAAATTTGCACGGAAAGTAAAGTCTTTATGCTGAAAAATAATCCCCTTATGAAACATTTTCAGTCAGATGTATAAAGGAGGAAGATCTGTTTATGAATGGATAGTACAAACACACCGTATACTGAATTATTATCAGAAGTCTCCAACACTGAAGTAGCCAGTACCAATCCTGGCCTCCCGGTGAAGCAGTTCACAGTTCATCGTCAAGGAGCAATCTCTGTTGACATCACTCGATCTTTGACATTTCATATTTGGTCATCATGATCTCCTGAAATAAAAAGTTAAAATCATTAACCCACAAAGTAAAAGGAGTCTTTATTTGTATATCTTCTAGCTTGGGATGTGATCTCTGCGAGTAGTTCTTCATTGTTGTTAGACTAATCAGGGTTTCACCTATTATCATATATTCTTTTTCTAAAGCTTGATTCCAATGAGGCTTCTTCACATACTTTTTATTTTTCTGCATCACTATGTCTTGTATCGGTGTTGCATTATGTGAAAATTGATGTCACAGTTTTTCCTTTTGTTCCTCTTTATGGTTTATTAGCATTCAGAATACAACTCATCTGTATTTTGTACAAATCTTAATAAAACTTTTTCCTGATAAAAAAAAAAGGGGAGGGGGGGGGGGAGATGTCTATATCTCTTTATTATGCATCATTAATAATGCCTCAATTACCTCATCGGAGTCCAATAATACTGGAAGCGCCCTAAAAAAAAAAAAAAAAAAAAAAAAAAAAAAAAAAAGAGAAAACATAAATCATACCAAGGTCAGCAGGAAATGACAAAAATTTGTGCCAACACACTCATCATCCACATGCAGATTTATACAGTTGTTAAAAAGTTAATAACTGTATCAAGTGGAGCTCCGCAAATCCTACCCTTGTCCTTGATCATTGAAAATCTCCACAGTCCAGCCTGCTGGGAGTCGTATGGTTTCATCAGGAAAAGTCTCCTGTCTAGGCTCCACATATACAGAAGAAAAAAAATAAAAAAAAGTCCACCATAGGGATTTTAAACCCCTTCAGATCCGCGCTATAGCCGCATGACAACTACAGCGCGGATGTACTTTCCCGGGAGGCCGTCAATAGACGTCCCCCCCTTTGCACGCTCCCCTGCAGGGCATGAATTGTGATCACTGAGTCAGTGAGACTCGAGTGATCACAGATCGGAGTAAGGGGTCGATCCTGGCCCCTTACCACATGACAGCCAATGACAGCTGATCACGTGATGTAAACAGAAGATAGGCAATTTTTTTTTTCCTCACGCTGATAGCGTGAGGAGAAAAAAAAAAAAAGCCAATCACCGGCTTCTGTGCAAGGGACATCTGTCCCGAAGAGGAAGAGGTGAAGCTGCCTCATCTGTGCCAACCAGTACTGCCTCCCAGTGCCACAAATCAGTGCCACATAGCAGTGCTGCCCATCAGTGCCACATAGCAGTGCTGCCCATCAGTGCCACATAGCAGTGCCGCCCACCAGTGCCACATAGCAGTGCCGCCCACCAGTGCCACATAGCAGTGCCGCCCACCAGTGCCACATAGCAGTGCCGCCCACCAGTGCCACATAGCAGTGCCGCCCACCAGTGCCACATAGCAGTGCCGCCCACCAGTGCCACATAGCAGTGCCGCCCACCAGTGCCACATAGCAGTGCCGCCCACCAGTGCCACATAGCAGTGCCGCCCACCAGTGCCACATAGCAGTGCCGCCCACCAGTGCCACATAGCAGTGCCGCCCACCAGTGCCACATAGCAGTGCCGCCCACCAGTGCCACATAGCAGTGCCGCCCACCAGTGCCACATAGCAGTGCCACCCACCAGTGCAGCCTTATCGGTGCCCATCAGTGCAGCCTCTCGGTGCCCATCAGTGCAGCCTCTCGGTGCCCATAAGTGCAGCCTCATCAGCTTACATCAATGAAGGAGAAAAATTACCTGTTTGCAAAATTAACAATATATAAAACGGTTTTGTGTTTTGTTTTTTTTTGTCTTTTTTTTTTTTAAACAAAAAAAACAAAAACAAAAAAAACCCAGAAGTGACCAAATACCATCAAAAGAAAGCTCTATTTGTGGGGGGGAAAAAAATTATAAACATTTCATTTGGGTATAGTGTTGTATGACAGCGCAACTATTGTTCAAAGAGGGATAGCGCTAAAAGCTGAAAATTGGTCTGGGCAAAAGGGCCAGTAAGCAAGTGGTTAAACAAGGAAAAAAAAAAAAAAAAAAAAAAGGAGTCTACTATGCATGCATGATCAGACAGACTTTTCATGAGTAGGCCGACTCCCAAGCAAGCCACAAAGTGAAAATCTAAGGAGAGCAAGGGACAGGTGAGTATATAGGATTTGGTGCTGGAGTTTAAATAACATCTGTATTAAAATACGGTTTCATTGTATATCATTTATACATGAGCTACACCATATGCTCAGTTTATTAGGTATACCGTCTTATTACCACAAATAAATGTAGGCAGACATGGTCACGAACTGCAGCTGTTTGACAAAAAGTGTTGAAAATGCATAACCTAAAGCAATTTGGATTCTTGCATGACTACTGGTGACAGACTTGGTTACTGCAGCAAATCAGAAACAACTAATGTCCTTGGAATAGTACAGTACCGAAGCAGAGGAAGGCTGTGTGAGAAAAGCAGTGTTCACACAACCAAGAACAAATGCTAATGTGCAGAAACAAGGATTTACATGACTGGGTCACCCCTGGGTGGCCAATTGAAGCAAAGGAAGGAGATTTTGACTCTGGATAATACTTGAAAAATAGGACTGCATATACCTTTTGGGGAATAAGGAGGGTTAAGGCAATGCAAGGGAGTGTACTGTGATCTGTAAGGTAAGAGGTAATCAAGTATTCACAACATATTGCATTTAACCTCTTCAGCCCCAGAAGGTTTCACCCTCTTCATGACCAGGCCATTTTTTTGCGATACGGAACTGCATTACTTTAACCGACAATTGCGCGTTCATGAAACGCTGTACGCAAATAAAATGTATGTCCTTTTTCCCCCCACAAATAGCTTTCTTTTGGGTGGTATTTGATCACCTCTGCGTTTTTTATTTTTTGCGCTATAAAACAAAAAAGACCGACAATTAAAAAGAAAATATTTTTTTTACTTTCTGCTATAAAACATATCCAATAAAAAAAAAAAAAAATGTAAAAAAAAATTTCTTCATCAATTTGGGCCAATATGTGTTCTGCTACATATTTTTGGTAAAACAAATCCCAAGCAGTGTCAATTGATTGGTTTGCGCAAAAGTTATTGTGTTTACAAACTATGGGATATTTTTATGGCATTCTTATTTTTACTATTAATGGCGGCGATCAGCGATTTTTAATGGGACTGGGACATTGCGGCAGACAAATCAGACACCAAGTGTCATTTTTTGGGGACCAATGACCACTAATACAGTGATCAGTGCTAAAAAAAAAAAAAAAAAAAGCGCTGTCACTGTATAAATGACACTGGCAGGGGAGGGGGTTAACAGGGGCGATTAAAGGGTTAAGTGTGCTTTCTAACTGTGTGGGGGATGGCTTAACTGGAGAAAGAGAAAGATCTGTGTTCCTGCTTTGCAGAAACACAAGATCTCCATCTTCTTCTCTGACAGAACGGCGGTCTGCTTCTCCTAACGATCGGGGGGTCTTGGCAGACATCGTGATTGGACTCGGAAGAAACAACACATAGGTGCGTTGTTTTGCACAGCCAGGCTGCCCTGTCACAGTAAATATGTTTTGAATCAATTTTTTATAGAATGCAATGGTTAGAAATAGAAACCCAGTACAGCGGCAACAACACTGAACTGGGTACAGCCTGCGGTAAATACTACAGAGTGTGCACACTGGCTATTATTGATCCAGGTGACTCTGATATCATTAGAAGCATGCCAGAACAGCAACCCATTGAGAAGTAAATTTCTGCATCAAATTGTTAATAAATGAGTGGTTTCCCAAAAAAAAAAAACAAAAAAAAAAAAACAAAAAAATTTTCTGATCTGCTGCCTGTATCCCATGTGGGAGAGTTCCTTTACTTTCTATTCTAAAGACACAACATAAAGTGACAGGAAATTGCCCCCTTAGGTAGTGGTCACTGAAACAGGTGTTCCCATTGGAAGATTATATCCCTCTTAACAGTGAGCTTTAACATTTTGATTTCCTAATAGAATGCATTTCTAAGCCCTCGAAATTAGAGCGATTTGTCATGCTATTTGACAGGGCACATGACAAGTTGCGGCCTATTGCCGTCAATGGCACCGCTCCAATTGGTGCAACGCAGACTTTGCAGCACAGCACTGATTTGCAAAAGTACCTCCTGCACTACTTTTGCCAATTTTGGGTGTGACTTCAATAGACATTTGTGCATGAAGCCGCACAGATGCCTTTCGAAACACATGGAAATGCGGCTTTGAAATCGTGCAATGTCAGATGAAGTGGCACAATTTTAAAGCCGCGTTCAGTGTGAACGATGGCTAAAGCAGGGATGCATGCAGCAAAAAAAAAAAAATCTTTTCCACCCGACCCAAAACTCATTTGGCTTTGGATGTACTTTAACATGACAAATGTTATCTGACACTAAGTCCACTTAAAGTGTTATTCAACTCAAGTTCTGAAGAACCATCAACAGATCATGCTTTCCAGAATAAATAGCCAGCCTTATTAGTCACAGTTTCAAAGAAGCATTTCACATATGACTATATGAAGAGATCTAGAAAACATGAGGGCATCAGGGTCAGGTGTGGATTCAGAAAAACTGTCCAGATCTGCACACAAGAACACACCTTAAAAAGCATACAGAAAGGAAGAAAAAATATATATAATTACACATCAGCAAATGAAGATGGGATATTTTCTTCCACCCACTTAAGGTCTTCATCCTGGCAAAAATAGAAAACCATGTTACTTTAGAAGCCCCAAGTAATAAATGTCAAAGAAACACCAACACGACCCTTCCAGTATTAACTGGCACTATTAGTAAATGATGCTATATGGTCCCCACATTGTACTTTGATAATGAGAATACAACTCTGTATGGATTCAGCTGGCTGTCTTCAGTACCATTCTCTTCATTGATACAGGTTTGACTAAGAGCACCGTCCAACACAAATTATGAATACGGAATATAAAAAGCACATTCAGTTACCTACTATAATAATAATAAAGTTTAATATGGAACAAGAAAATGCTTGATGCCTCATTACAATGCAGTTGTTGGGCATTTCTCCAAAAGCTGTGTCATGCAAAAATTGGTATTTTGAATAAATATCTGCCAGAGAGCATCGTCTAAAGTTTTCCTGCAAGTACAGTACATATTGTATTGTATATTAGTCTCTCTTGTGGCACTTCACAAGTGAACCGGAAATACCTGTGCCTGTACTAAACAGGCACATAGTACAATCTATGGGTCAGATTTTTAACCACTTCAATACTGGGCACTTTCACCCCCTTCCTTCCCAGACCAATTTCCAGCTTTCAGCGCTGTCACACCTTGAATGACAATTGCGCGGTCATGCAACGATGTATCCAAATTACATTTTGAAATTTTTTTTCCCACAAATAGAGCTCTCTTTTAGTCGTATTTAATCACCACTGGGGTTCATTTTTTGCTAAACAAATAAAAAAGGCCGATATTAAAAAAAAAAAAAAAAAGTTTTTCTTTGTTTCTGTTATAGAGTTTTTTCTCCTTCACTGACGGGCACCGATGAGGCAGCACTAATCTGCAGCACTGATTTACATCTGTGATGGGCACCTCTGATGGGGGCTGCGGTGATAATCAAAGCCCTGATTAGCCGATCGGCTCTCCTCTGCTCGTGCCTTGTCAGCGGGAACTGAGGAAAGTCAATTACCGGCACATCCTGGTTACCACTGTGATCAGCTGTGATTGGTCACAGCTGATCACGTGGTAAAGAGCCTACGTCAGAGGCTCTTTACCAAGATCGGAGATGCGGTGTGTTAGTGTAACACACCGCACCACCGATCGATATTCTGCGTGCCCCCATGGGCGCGCACAAGTGGCTTATCCTGCTGGACGTCATATGATGCCCAGTCAGGATAACGGAGCCTCCTTGCGGACATCATTCCGCAATAGGCTGGTAGGGAATGGTTAAAGAATATCTAAACCCAAAAAACTAAAAGCTTTTAAATGTGGTAGCTGCATTCGTTATTTTTTCAGGCTAAGCACAGTTTCTGCAAGTACAGAAAAATAACAAATTATCTTGCAGATGTCCTTGTAACTTCTGGTGCACTGAACTGATATTTTAAACAATTGCATTAATTTTTCCAGCTACCTGCTGTGAACTACCAAAAACGCCTACCTATACAATGGAGATGAGAAGTGGAGAAGGGGTTAGTAGTCCAAATCAAGAGACCAGCCTACAGACAACCATGGTTTATTCTATAGGTATATGAATATAACCACCCTAAGACAGGACGTGTGTATTTTCAGCTTTACCAAGTGAAGATAAATCCAGAAGAAAAAAAAAAAGGAAGATAATGCAGCCACCACATCTATGAATGTATAAGCTACAATAGAATACACTTGTGTTGCTGGTTCTAGATACATGTTAAATCAGAAAAAGGTTTAGGCTGCTTTAAATACCTACTGGGTGTGACACAATCTCCGGAAGATTTACCCCCTTCATGACCAGGCCACTTTTTTGCGATATGGCACTGCGTTATTTTAACTTACAATTGCGTGGTCATGCAACGCTGTACACAAATAAAACTTAAGTAATTTTTTTCCCCACAAGTAAAGCTTCCTTTTGGTGGTATTTGATCACCACTGCGTTTATTTTTTGCGCTATAAACAAATAAAGATTGACAATTTAAAGAAAAAAAAAAAAGAAACCCCCACACACACACACACTATTTTTTACCTTCTGCAGATCGACTTCTGTTGTGAATAATTACAGCAGAAGTGGTGTGCGCACGCCCCCTGCATGCAAAAGTGCGCAATCATGTATATATATGTGATCAGGCACACAGCCGGTTGTTAAAGATCCAATATACAAAATAAAAAAAATATATTATTAAGAATAAGGCTTTTACACAAAAGTTCATCCTTTGAGGTTCATTGGGCTGATCCAAACTAATGTGAAATATTCACTCACCATATTAGCAGCTGTAGACTTAGCTGTTCCATTAGGCTCTGACTTTGTTCCCCTTAACTTCATACCTTCCGCTATAAAACACAATATAAAAACCATTTACCAATTGAGGATTGGGGAAGGAAGAGAGTGGGGCCAGTAAAAGTCAAAACTGCCAGAGCAGAAATTACCTAAATGATCTGTAACAAGGAATTCTTCTACTTCATCGTCTGAATCATCCATAAGAGGGGTGAATGCATACCTGTAAATAGGAAAGACCAGTTTAGTAAGCAAAAGCAGACGCCATTTTTGAGGTCATTAGAAAAAAATATTTATTTATATATAATCTGTATGTTTAACCTCAAATCGACAAAAAAAAAAAAGAAGAAAGATGGTATTAAAAAGGCTACAAATGAGGATCTCCAAGCGAATATAAAATAAAGCACTGGAGTCTCGTTAAATATTCATTAGAACCACATAAAAATGTATTTTTACCATACCGCTGGTATAACTGGATTTTGCCCTCATAGCAGTCAATTTACAGTGCCATGAAAAATTATTCATACCCCTAGAAATTTTCTATATTTTGTCATGTTACAACAAAAGATGCAAATGTATTTTAGATGATAGACCAACACAAAGTGGCACATTATTGTGAAGTGGAAGGAAAATGGTAAATATCTGAAAAGTGTGGCGTGCATTTGTATTCAGCCCCCCTGAGTCAATACCACCTATAACCACCTTTCACTGCAATTACAGCTGCAAGTCTTTTTGGGTATGTCTCTACCAGCTTTGCACATCTAGAGAGTGAAATTTTTGCCCCTACTTGCAAAATAGCTGAAGCTCTGTCAGATTGGATGGAGAGCGTCTGAACAACAATTTTCAAGTCTTGCCACAGATTCTCAATTGGATTTAGGTCTGGACTTTGATTGAGCCAGTCTAACACATGAATATGCTTTGATCTAAACAAGGGGTCTCAAACTAGTGGCCCTCCAGCTGTTGTGAAACTACAATTCCTATGACGAATTGCAAGGCTGACAGCTACAAGCATGACTCCCACAGGAGGGGCATAATGGGACTTTTAGTTTTGCAACACCCGAAGGGCCGCCAGTTTGAGACCCCTGATAAACCATTCCATTGTAGCGCTGGCTGCATGTTTGGGGTTGTTGTCCTGCTGGAAGGCGAACCTCCGCCCCAGTCTCAAGTCTTCTGCAGACTAACAGGTTTTCTTCTAAAGCCCCATAGGGTTAGATTTTCTGCAGATTTTTGTCTTCAGATTTACCAAAACCAAATAATGAGGTCAAACCTTTAGAGTTTCAATTTGTATGCAATCAGGCAGGCCCTTGCTCCCACCATCATATTTCACGGTAGGGATGGTGTGTTCAGGGTGAAGTGCAGAATTAGTTTTCCCCACACATAGCGTTTTCCTTTTAGTCCAAAAAGTTCAATTTTGGTCTCATCTGACCAGACCACTTTCTTCCACTTGTTTGCTGTGTCCCCCACATGGCTTCTCACAAATGGGACTTCTTATGGCTTTCTTTAAACAATGCCTTTCTTCTTGCCACTCTTTCATTAAGGCCAGATTTGTTGAGTGCATGACCTTGCCCGGCCTGTCACTTTAGGTGGACAGCCATGTCTTGGTAGGTTTGCAGTTGTTTGCCACACACTTTCCATTTTCGGTAGATGGATTGAACTGTGCGCCGAGAGATATTCAAAGCTTGGGATATTTTTTTTTTTATAATCTAACCCTGCTTTAAACTTCTTCACAAACTTTATCCCTGACCTTCATGATACGGTTTGTTCATTAACTTCCCACCCGGCCACTGTATATAAACGGCCAGGTGGGCGCTCTCTCCTTCTGAGTGGGCGTTCAGGAACGTCCTTCAGAAGGAGGGGGATCGTGCGTGCGCGGGCCCGCGCAGCGGTGCGATCCTGATGCGCTCGTGTCACCCGGACACAGCACATCTCTGATCGGCAGGAGGGCTCTGTGATTGGCCCTCCTGATCCCATGACGGCCATGTCCAATCACAGCCGTCATGTGATGTAAATACAGGCAATCGGCTCTCCTCTCCTCACACAGAAGTTGTCGGTGAGGAGAGCGGATCGCTGCAGCCGGCTGGTGATCAGTGAGTATGAGCTGTTTATAGCTTTTTACTCACTGATCACCAGTCTAGTGTGCCCACAATGTAGAAAAACACATGTCCCTAAAACACATGTCCCCACATAGTCACCCACATATGTAACAGTAAAATCACATGTCCCAATGATTATCTGCACACATATGTCCGTGATCACCTGCGCACATCTGTACCTGTACATGATCATTTGCGTATACATGTCCGTGATCACACAAACCAATTATTATACAGTTAATGGAATTTTTTTTACCAAAAACATGTAGCAGAATACATTTTGGCTTAAATTTATGACAATTAGATTTTATTGGATTTCTTTTAAAATAGAAAGAAGAAAATATTGTTTTTTTCCAAATTTCCGCTCTTTTTTCACTTATATCGCAAAAAATAATTAACGGAGTAGTGAATACCACCAAAAGAAAGCTCTATTTGTGTGAACAAAATGATAAAAATTTAATTTGGGTACAGCGCTGCACGACCGCGCAATTGTCATTGAAAGTGCAAGAGCGCTGAAAGCTGAAAATTGGTCTGGGAAGGAAGGGGGCGAAAGTGCCTGGTATTGATGTGGTTAAGGTTCTCTAACCCATCTCTGAGGGCTTCACAGAACAGCTGTATTTATACTGAGATTCAATTACCCACAGGTGGATTATTTACTAATTAGGTGACTTCTGAATGCAATTGGTTCCACTAGATCTATTTAGGGGTATCAGAGTAAAGGGGGCTTAATACAAACGCATGCCACACTTCTCAGATATTTGTAAACAATTTTGAAAACCATTTATCATTTTCCTTCCACTTCACAATTATGTGCCACTTTGTGTTGGTCTGTCACATAAAAATACTAATAAAATACATGTTTTTGGTTGTAACCTGACAAAGTGTGGAAAATTTCAAGGCACCGTAGCAACTCATTGAAGGGCAAAAGAGATGGTGTTTATGCAGCTTACAGAAAGAATCTCACCAATGTGATTTGACGGCCAAAGAACAGTGAGCACGCAAGTGTCAGAGGAAGCAGAAAAGTTGCCAAAGTTGCTACCTTTCCAACTGGGTAGCGTTGCAGGCCAGTGTGGCTAAACAGTATATTTTGGCAGGTAAAAAGCTCACAAACAAGTATTTCAACAGTGTAGTCCGAGGTTTGTTTTAATGTATAGCAAGGCCTTGTAAAAGGTTAGAAAATGGTCTTTACTGACCATCAGCTCTTCTCCGACTAAGGACCCCGGATGTATGCCTTAAAAAAAACAAAAAAACAAAAAAATACCTCTAATTACCTACCTACCTTGTTATGGCCACTCTACAGCATTAATTAGCAAGAGCAGGCTTTTAGATCTGTTTTTTTTTCCCCCCAATTTGTTTTTTTTTTTGTTTTTTAACTATTAATATGCAATTTCATTTACATCACAGTATTCGTGCCAAATTTTACTTTTTTTTTTGGGTTCCCCTTAAAAAAAAAAAAAAAAAAAAAAAAAAAGGGGCACCTTTTGCTGTGCTTACCAAAACATGTATTTTTCATGTCATAAAATGGAACAAATTAGAAGTAATAAAGTAATCACCAAATCAGCAAGACCTTATCTTAAATGCAAAATCCCATTTGGTACATACGAGTTATACAACTCAGGGAGCTGCAGTGACTGTACAGCAACACACTAAAAATGACTGTACAATGCAGATTATGGATTGATAAGCATGGGACTAATCGGTAATATCAAAACAATAATTGTTAGCAGTGTATTAAGCCATTGCTTTCAAAGCAGGTAAGCAAAAATGGCCTATATACGAAAGGTATGTCTAATTTAATTTACTGGTGTGCTCTGGGTATTTCTTCCAGAAATGTGCAGCAAACCAATGTGAAACTTTGCCCCTGTGCAGGAGCTTCCTTGAATAAAGACCAGTCACTGCTGCTCTCTCTCCTTGTGCAGGGGAACTGGTCTTGTATCCACCCCTTCCCGTAGTTTGTCAGGTAGCCTGTAGTGGGTGGAGCTAATGGGTTCCTCCCACAGCTCTGCTCAAGATATGTGAAGCCCAGCGGACAAGGTTACTGTTACTCTTACAAGGTAATATCTGGGTTTGAAAAAGCATTTGGTGCAGACATAGTGAATTTAAAATCATTGTGTCTATATAGGCATATATTTAAATGAAAGGTTTTTTTCATCTTTAACTTGTACCAACCATTGGTGCACATCCTCACTCTTCCTGTTAAAAGGGAACCCATCCACACCACTGGGGTGTGCAAGTGCACACTCAATGTGTGTTGTGCCAAGCCAACCTGTTCATTTGAAACGGCTGCCTAACATCCAAAAGAAAACATGCGTACCATTTCTGACATCTCTGCACCACAACATGTCTGTTGGCAAAGTGCATTGGGGTGCCATTCACAATTAAAAGAGGACGTAGGGTCAAAGCTGGGGGGCTTGCAGAATTGCAGAAAAGTTCTCCATGCTCCACGCAGTCGTCTTTGAGGGCTCTCTTCTCTCTCCTTCCAGCGCTCACTGGAGCATTATCAGCCACTAAAGAGCATGGCAATTTAAAACTCAGCTTAAAGTGACCCTGTCCCACAAGGTCACTTATAATAAGGAGGTCAGCCCTGTAAAACAAGCTCATCTGGACTTGCCTATTTGGGCAGCATCTGTCTTAAAATACCTTCCTGTTCCTTCTGCTGACTTGTACATGACTACAGGACGTACAAATCCATGTGAGGTGCAGGTATTCGACCCATCCAGATGGTTCTAATACCTACAGCAGCCAGAGAAAAGTGAATCAGCAGTGTTTCAAAACAAAGGCCACTGAAAAGGTAAGTAAAGATGAGCAGAGATGGGGTCAGCATAAATATGTACATGGCATAGGGATCCATACCAAAGACCCAGGGGAACAGGGGAGTACCAAGATCCATGTGACATCAGCAGGCACAACTAAAAGATATGGCACTATAATGCAAATAGGGAGTTTATGTTGCCTTCAATTGAAAGGCAAAAGGTGTTGAGAGTCTGGAAAAAGCTAAATAAAACTAAGATATTAATAAATGACCCTTGCAAATGTGTGTGTACCTTTGGTTGTTTGCAGATGGCCTCCATAAAAACATTATAACGAGTAAGACCACAGAAAACAGGAATCTCCAGAAAGCCTCATCCACCCAGAGCTCCATCCAATCCTTTAAAACACAAAGTTAAAAAAAAAGATTCAGTGTAGTCAAGACAAGTCCAAGGGAACAGTTTATTGACATTTGATGCGGATTCTTGTGTACATAAAGTGTACTCTCCATAGTGCTTAAAGTTGAGTTCCACCCAAAAAAAAAAAAAAAAAAAAAAAAAGTCATTATTGTGCATGAAATACATTTAAAAAAAAAAAAACATTGAGAAAATTTTTTTTTTTACTTACCTTTTTATGCCTGATGCTATGGTGGTCCCTCGAAATCTGCCTCCATCTCCTAGGCTCCTGACGTCTCTTCCCTTGGCGCCTACGCTCGCTACTGCTCCTGGGAGATGTGTGTCATAATTTCCCAAGAGGCAGCGCCGAGGGCTAGGTTGCCATAACAACGGGCGGCATCGTCGGAAGTGCCCGCCCCGTTGTTATGGCAACCTAGCCCTCGGCGCTGCCTCTTGGGAAATTATGACACACATCTCCCAGGAGCAGTAGCGAGCGGAGGCGCCAAGGGAAGAGACGTCAGGAGCCTAGGAGATGGAGGCAGATTTCGAGGGACCACATAGCAACCTGTATACATTACAGCGCCGCTACGGCGCATTACTGCGCATGCGCAAGAATGGGCGGTGAATGCTGGTCGCTCAGCTGCACCATGTCCCGTAAGATAGTGCTTGTGGGCTTCACATGCCTACAAGCAATATGGAAAAACATTAGTATAGGAAGTCGGCAATCGAGCGGCGATCTATATGAAACACGTGAGTAATATAACTAATATTAAAAAAACGATATTCATGAAAAAAAAAAAAAAAATTAAACTGTGGGAACTCCGCTTTAATACCCGCGTTGCTTTTATAAGTGCAGATAAAGTAATTGGGGAGTAAACAACTTTTATGCCTCCCAGAACACCTTTTTCCCCGTGTTTAGATGTTCCTGCTTTATCAGATCCTGGACAAAAACAGAATTCTATTTCTAAATGTAGCTAAATGGACTGCATCTAAAAACACAGGTAAATAGAGTGTGAATGGCACCATTGAAAAATAATTACATGCATTTACACATATGCTCCAAATGCATAGAAATGCAGATGGGACAGGGCCAGTCTGAACAAGGCCTTACCCACCCTCTAGACCAGGGGTCTCAAACTGGTGGCCCTCCAGCAAGGCACCAAATTTAGAAAGCCTATAGAACCAACATTTAGGCAATCAGTCTGCTTTAAACAATCTGTTAACTGCACGCTTCAAAATAGTACCACCGTTACAAAAGGGCAAGAAATTGCAAGGGGGTCCCAAGCTCTGACATCTGATGCTATAGCAGCCAGATATTACCCCTACCTACCTATTTTAGGAGGAGACACTTGCTTGTCTATAGACACTTTTAGAGTATGGACTCTTACTTTTATTTAGAGGTTACAAGCGGTTGTAAAAAAAATGCTTGGTAACTCATGAAACCAATGAGGAATTTGTGTATTTTCTAAATTTCAGTGCACATGTATAAAAGTAAAAGGTCAATTCGCTAAGAGAGGCAACTAATTTCAGCTACGCAAATCTTACATTAAATTTCTGCCAAAATATGTTCAGCATACAAAGACAAAAAAAAAAGTGACGTGAAGCATATGAAATGAGCATTTCACTATGGAAAACCTTCTGTCTGTTATTTTACATTGCCTTACAGCATTAAAAAAAAAAAAAAAAAAAAGTATATACTTTATTTTATTAAGCTCCAAGTACAAAGAGCACCGATTTGCAGTTACCCATACATATTGAAAAGACCTTTATCATTTTACAATCAAAATAATAAGACTATGTTAAAAGCAAAAATTGAATCTGTTTATATCCTATCCTGGTTTCTTTCTCTGCCCACCATCAGCATGCTAATTACATTTCTAAATTAAACCAAATTTCATTACAGAACTTAGTCATGGCCAAAAATATTGGCACCCCTGCATTTCTGTCAGATAATGCCCATAAAATGGTTGCAATTAAAAAAGGTTTAGGCATTCTCGTGTTCATTTCTTTTGTTTGTATTGCACACACAAAAAAAGAAGAAACAAAAAGTCAAAATTCCATGCAAAACTCCAAATTTGGACTGGACAATTTTATTAGCACACTCAATTTAATATTTGGTAGCACACCCCTTGGAAAAAAATAACTGAAATCAATCGCTTCCTCTAACCATTAGTTTTACACATCTCTACTGAAATTTTGGATTACTCTTCTTTCGCCAACTGCTCCAGGTCTCTCAGATTGGAAGGGTTCCTTTTCCCAACTGCCGTTTTGAGATCTCTCCACAGGTGCTCTGAGGGATTTAGATCTGGACTCATTGCTGGTCAGTTCAGCACTATCCAGTGCTTTGTCTTAAGGGCCGTACACACAATCGGACTTTTTGACAACAAACATGCAAATTAGCTGTTTTGGAGCAACATCCAACCGTGTGTACGCTCCATCGGACAAACTTTTTCAGTTTCCATCGGACTTTTGTTGGCTGTGTGAACGGACAAACTTTCCGGCAACAAAAAGTCCGATGGAGCAAAGTCCGATCGTGTGTGCACAAAGCCATTGGACTTTTGTACAAACTACAGTACGCGGCCGCGAGAATGTTTCCAGCGTAATCGGATCGCACTGGTTCTCGGCGGCAGGGTACTGTACATCTCGCGCTAGCTGCAATAGGAAAAACACATTTTCCTACTGCGGTGGGCGCGAGAGGGGAATTCCCCTCTGGGGAATACCAAGCCCTTCGGTCTGGTATGGATTTTAAGGGGAACCCCCTACACCGAAGAAACGGCGTGGGGGTCCCCCCCAAATCTATACCAGACCCTTATCCGAGCACGCAGCCTGGCCGGTCAGGAAAGGAAGTGGACGAGCGAGCGCCCCCCTCCTGAGCCGTACCAGGCCGCATGCCCTCAACATGGGGGTGGGTGCTTTGGGGGGAGGGGGGCGCCCCGTGGGCCCCCCACCCCAAAGCACCTTGTCCCCATGTTGATGAGGACAAGGGCCTCTTCCCGACAACCCTGGCCGTTGGTTGTCGGGGTCTGCGGGCGGGGCGCTTATCGGAATCCGGGAGCCCCCTTTAATATCCCGGCCCCCCACCCTATGTGAATGAGTATGGGGTACATGGTACCCCTACCCATTCACCTAGGGAAAAAAGTGTCAATAAAAAAAAAAACACAGTACACAGGTTTTTAAAGTAATTTATTGGGCAGCTCCGGGGTTCTCTTTCGACTTCGGGGGTCCTCTTCCGACTTCGGGGGTCTCTCCGGCGTCTTCTCCCGGTGTCCGAATCTTCTGCCGGCTCCACCGCTATCTTCTGGCGCTCTTTTGCCAGCGGTGGTCCGGACCTCTGGATCATCTTCTTCCCTCTTCTCTTCCAGAGATGTTGACACGACGCTCTCTCCAGCCAGAATGGTCTCTGTGCGCTCCGCAACGGACTTATATAGGCGGTGACCCCGCCCCCCTATGACATCACAGTCCAGGGGCATGCTGGGACTGTGAGGTCATAAGGGGGCGTGGTCATGTCATCATATGAGACGACAAGTAAGTCTGCACCAACACAACACTTACAGTAGAACACTCAGGCACACATTTCATCCCCCAGTCACCCCCCTGTACCCCCTGTCACAGTGACACCAATAGCAGTTTTTTTTTTTTTCTGATTATTGCATTGGTGTCAGTTTGTGACAGGTATAAGTGGTAGGGCGATTAGTGTTAGGCCCTTTTAAGTCTAGGGTACCCCCTAACAATGTTTTAACCCCTTGATCACCCCCGTCGCCAGTGTCACTAAGCAATCGTTTTTCTGATCGCTGTATTAGTGTCACAGGTGACGCTAGTTAGGGAGGCATTTAGGTTCGCTGTCAGCCTTTTATGGCGTCAGGGACCCTCATATACTACCTAGTAAAGGTTTTAACCCCGATTGCCCCCTAGTTAACCCTTTCACTAGTGATCACAGTATAACTGTTACAGGTGACGCTGGTTAGTTAGTTTATTTTTTATAGTGTCAGGGCACCCGCAGTTTAGTACCTAATAAAGGTTTAGCCCCCTGATCGCCCGGCAGTGATACAAGTTAGGTTTTAGGGTCAAATAGGGTCTGCGTCGCCCCAGGCAGCGTCAGGTTAGTGCCAGTACCGCTAACACCCACGAACGCAGCATACACCTCTCTTAGTGGTATAGTATCTGTACGGATCAAAATCTGATCCGATCAGATCTATAATAGCGTCCCCAGCAGTTTAGGGTTCCCAAAAATGCAGTGTTAGCGGGATCAGCCCAGATATCTGCTAGCACCTGTGTTTAGCCCCTCCACCCAGCCCAGCCAAGTGCAGTATCGATCGATCGATCACTGTCACTTACAAAACACACATAACTGCAGCGTTCGCAGAGTCAGGCCTGATCCCTGCGATCGCTAACAGTTTTTTTGGTGGCATTTTGATCCAGTCGCTAATAGTCAGGAGCTTTTTTTACCTGCGAGTCTCACTAGTGTACCACTAAATTTAGAGCCCAAAAAATGGCAAATCGAAGGCACACTAGTGAAGAGCCCTACACGTTTCTGAGCATGACAGATAGTGAAGAGGAAGTCACTCATCTGTCAGATTCAGGCTCCGAATACGATCCTGTAGAGGACAGCGGCTCCATGACAGATAGCTCTGATGACGGAGTTGTGGTCCCTGCCAAGGTTAGGCGTACCAGACCCCAATCTTCTTTTGCTGTTGATGTGCAAGAACCGCAGGTCCCTCGTATGGAGCAGAGAAGTTCTATTCCTTCTGGTGAACTAGCAAGCACCAGCGGCCTAGTACACCCTGGTCGTAGTCAATCCAGCACTGCAGTATCACGTGGTGACGTGGCGAGTCCCATAAGTGCAGTTCAAGCTGGTGAGGTGGTAAGCACAAGTAGTGTCCCGCTGCCACCAAGAAGATGAACACAGGCCCGTCATGCCCATAGTGCCCTTCCTGCTGCATTCGCCAATCCTAATTGGGAACCCACCACTTCTGCAGCACCTGTACTTCCCCCATTCACTGGCCAACCCGGCATTCAGGTGGAAACAGGCCCGTCATGCCCATAGTGCCCTTCCTGCTGCATTCGCCAATCCTAATTGGGAACCCACCACTTCTGCAGCACCTGTACTTCCCCCATTCACTGGCCAACCCGGCATTCAGGTGGAAACAGTTGATTTTACGTCACTTGATTTTTATTCGCTGTTTTTCACCGAAGATCTCTATAGATCTATTGTGGACCAAAGCAATTTGTACGCTGGTCAACACATCGCCACTATTCCCCAGTCCTCCCTTGCCAGGGATTGGAGACCAATTACAGTCTCTGAATTTAAGCTCTTTCTGGGCCTTTCCCTCAACATGGGCATAACTAAAAAGAGTGACTTGCGGTCATATTGGTCCACTGACCCAATTCACCATATGCCCTTGTTCTCTGCCTCCATGACCAGGGCACTATACAAGCAGATCTTGCGGTTCATGCACTTCAATGACAATGAACTCTGCCGTCCTCGTGGAGATCCTGGATACGATCGGCTCTACAAAATTCAGGCCCTCGCAAACCACTTCAACCAACGTTTTGCAGACCTGTTTACTCCCCATCAAGTTGTCTGCGTTGGCGAGTCCCTGATTAAGTTTTCTGGCCGCTCGTCATTCAAACAGTACCTTCCCAGCAAGTGTGCCAGATACAGGGTCAAGATGTATAAGCTCTGTGACAGGGCCACAGGCTATACATGTAGTTTTATGGTTTCCGAGGGAAAAGATAGCCACGTAGAGCCGACAAACTGCCCTGACTACATAGGAAGCGCTGGCAAGATTGTGTGTGACTTGGTGTCATCCTTATTCGGAAAGGGGTACCACTTATATGTGGACAATTATTACACGGGCGTGCCGCTTTTTAGTCACTTGTTTGATCATCAGATTGGAGCATGTGGCACCGTGCGACCTAATCGCCGGGGCTTTCCCCAGCGGCTTGTAGATTCCCGTCTTAGGCTGGGGGAGAGAGCCTGCTTGCAGTGTAATAATTTGCTCGTTATGAAGTGGAGGGATAATAAGAATGTTTTCGTTCTTACCTCCCTTCATGCAGACACTATGGTCCAAATTACTACGGCGACTGGTGTTGTGGAAAAACCCCTCTGTGTCCACGAATATAACCAAAATAAGGGAGGGGTGGACCTCAACGACCAGTTGTTGGCACCATACCCAATTGCCCGTAAGGCCAGACTCTGGTACAAGAAAGTGTCTATTTCAATTGGCTTTGATGAACGCTTATGTGCTATACAGAACTTCAGGACAGACTGGATCCTTCCTTAAATTCCAGGAAGAGATCGTCGGAGCCCTTCTGTTTCCAGACAGTGCTCCACCTCACCTTCCCCAACCAAATGCAGTAAGCTGGCTGCATGAGAGGCATTTTCTTTATGTCCTCCCCTACCCAACAAGCCCCCCAAAAAAAGATGTCGTGTCTGCAGCAAGCGCGGATATAGGCGTGACACCCGCTATTATTGTCCCTCCTGTCCTGACAATCCTGGTCTTTGCATTGGTGAATGTTTTGAACGCTACCATACACTAGTTGAGTATTAGCGTAGGGTACAGCACTGCACAGACTAGGCACACTTTCACAAGATCTCCCAAGATGCCATCGCATTTGGAGAGACCCGAACCTGGAACCGGTTACAGTTACAAAAGTTAGTTACAAAAAAAAGTGGAAAAAACCTCCCAAAAAAATAAAAAAAAAATATATAAAATAAAAAAAAACAAAAATAGTTGTCTATTGTTCTAATCTTTTTTACTGTATTCTGTATTCTATTCTGCAATGTTTTATTGTTATGTTTTATCATGTTTGCTTTATAGGTTTGCAATTTTTTTATACTTTACTGTTTTTTATTGTGAAACTTTTGTTTTCAGGTACGCCATTCAGCTGCAGAGCAGATTTATTTATCTTGACAGCAACAGCGTTTGCTCCCACGATACATAAACCCGTGACTCCAGCGCTGTCGGAGACGATTTCACCAGCACAGTTACAAAAAAAGAGCATATATGCCGAAGCATGGGGGCAGATGGAGTGATTTGCTCCTACATTTCGGGGCGGATGCATGTATGCCCATCATTAGTAGTGGGTGGATGAAGGGAGGTATTCTAATGGTGGGCATACCCACCGATCAATCTTTTTTTGTTCAGCCCACAGGCTGCATGAAAAAAAAAAAAAAAAGTTTACAATATATGCCCCACAAGGTCCAGCAATATTCTGGACTTTGAGTGGTTATATCAGAATGATGCCTGCAGGTTTAGGTATCATCTTGGTATCATTCTTTTCAGCCAGCGGTCGGCTTTCATGTAAAAAGCAATCCTAGCTACTAATTAGCCTCTAGACTGCTTTTAAAAGCAGTGGGAGGGAATGCCCCCCCCCCCCCCCCACCGTCTTGTTTTTCTCTCTCTGGCTCTCCTGTCCCAACAGAGAACCTGAGAATGCAGCCAGCTGACCAGAGACCAGAGTGGCTCCAAACATCTCTATGGCCTAAGAAAGCGGAAGCTACGAGCATTTCATGACTTAGATTTCGCCGGATGTAAACAGCGCCATTGGGAAAATTGGGAAAGCATTTTATCACACCGATCTTGGTGTGGTCAGATGCTTTGAGGGCAGAGGAGAGATCTAGGGTCTAATAGACGCCATTTTTTTCAAAAAAAGAGTACCTGTCACTACCTATTGCTATCATAGGGGATATTTACATTCCCTGAGATAACAATAAAAATGATTTAAAAAAAATAAAAAAAAAAAATGAAAGGAACAGTTTAAAAATAAGATTAAAAAGCAAAAAAATAAGAGAAAAAAAAAGCGCACCCCTGCCCCCCCAATGCTCTTGCGCAAAGGCGAACGCAAGCGTCGGTCTGGCGTCAAATGTAAATGGCAATTGCACCATGCATGTGAGGTATCAGCGCGAAGGTCAAATCGAGGGCAGTAATTTTAGCAGTAGACCTCTGTAAATCTAAAGTGGTAACCTGTAAAGGCTTTTAAAGGCTTTTAAAAATGTATTTAGTTGGTCGCCACTGCACGTTTGTGCGCAATTTTAAAGCATGTCGTGTTTGGTATTCATGTACTCGACCTAAGATGATCTTTTTTTATTTCATCAAACATTTGGGCAATATAGTGTGTTTTAGTGCATTAAAATTATTTTCTCATGTAAAAAAAAAAACAAAAAACAAAAAAAAAAGTGTCAGAAAGGACTTCGTCTTCAAGTGGTTAGAAGAGTGGGTGATGTTTGACATAAGCTTCTAAATGCTGTGCATAAAATGCCAGGACAGTTCAAAACCCCCCCCACATGACACCATTTTGGAAAGTAGACACCCCAAGCCATTTGCTGAGGCATGTCGAGTCCATGGAATATTTTATATTGTGACAAGTTGCGGGAAGAAGACACCTTTTTTTATTTTTTTTTGCACAAAGTTGTCGCTAAATGATATATTGCTCAAACATGCCATGGGAATATATGAAATTACACCCCAAAATACATTCTGTTGCTTCTCCTGAGTACGGGGATACCACATGTGTGACTTTTTGGGAGCCTAGCTGGAGTACGGGACCCCGAAAACCAAGCACCGCCTTCAGGCTTTCTAAGGGTGTAAATTTTTGATTTCACTCTTCACTGCCCATCACAGTTTCAGAGGCCATGGAATGCCCAGGTGGCATAACCCCCCCCCCCCCAAATAACCCCATTTTGGAAAGTAGACACCCCAAGCTATTTGCTGAGAGGTATAGTGAGTATTTTGCAGACCTCACTTTGTCACAAAGTTTTGAAAATTGAAAAAAAAACAAAAAAAAAACATTTTTTGTGTCTTTCTTCATTTTCAAAAATAAATGAGAGCTGCAAAATACTCACCATGCCCCTCAGCAAATAGCTTGGGGTGTCTACTTTCCAAAATGGGGTCATTTGGGGGGGTTTTGTGCCACCTGGGCATTCCATGGCCTCCGAAACTGTGATAGGCAGTGAAGAGTGAAATCAAAAATTTACACCCCTAGAAATCCTGAAGGCGGTGCTTGGTTTTCGGGGCCCCGTACTAATTGCACAGTCATGCAATACTGTACCCAAACGAAATTTGTGTCCTTTTTTTCCCACAAATAGAGCTTTCTTTTGATGGTATTTGATCACCTCTGCGGTTTTTATTTTTTGCGCTATAAACGGAAAAAGACCGAATTAAAAAAAAAAAAAAAAAACAACATTTTCTACTTTTTACTATAAAAAAAATCCAATAAACTCAATTTTAGTCATACATTTAAGCCAAAATGTACTCGGCCACATGTCTTTGGTAAAAAAAAAATGTCAATAAGCGTATATTTATTTGCGCAAAAGTTATAGCGTCTACAAACTAGGGTACATTTTCTGGAATTTACACAGCTTTTAGTTTGACTGCCTATGTCATTTCTTGATGTGCTAAAATGGCAGGGCAGTACAAAACCCCCCTAAATGACCCCATTTTGGAAAGTAGACACCCCAAGGAAATTGCTGGGAGGCATGTTGAGCCCATTAAATATTACATTTTTTTTGTCCGAAGTGATTGAATAATGATATAAAAAAAAAAAAAAAAAAAAAAAAAAATTTACAAAATGTCACCAAATTATATATTGCTCAAACATGCCATAGGCATATGTGGAATTACACCCCAAAATACATTCTGCTGCTTCTCCTGAGTATGGGGATACCACATGTGTGGGACTTTTTGGGAGCCTAGCCGCGTACGGGGCCCTGAAAACCAATCACCGCCTTCAGGATTTCTAAGGGTGTAAATTTTTGATTTCACTCTTCACTGCCTATCACAGTTTCGGAGGCCATGGAATGCCCAGGTGGCACAAAACCCCCCCAAATGACCCCATTTTGGAAAGTAGACACCCCAAGCTATTTGCTGAGGGGCATGGTGAGTATTTTGCAGCTCTCATTTGTTTTTGAAAATGAAGAAAGACACAAAAAATGTTTTTTTTTTGTTTTTTTTTCAATTTTCAAAACTTTGTGACAAAGTGAGGTCTGCAAAATACTCACTATACCTCTCAGCAAATAGCTTGGGGTGTCTACTTTCCAAAATGGGGTCATTTGGGGGGGGGGTTGTGCCACCTGGGCATTCCATGGCCTCCGAAACTGTGATAGGCAGTGAAGAGTGAAATCAAAAATTTACGCCCTTAGAAAGCCTGAAGGCGATGCTTGGTTTTCGGGGTCCCGTACGCGGCTAGGCTCCCAAAAAGTCTCACACATGTGGTATCCACGTACTCAGGAGAAGCAGCAGAATGTATTTTGGGGTGTAATTTAACATATTCCCATGGCATGTTTGAGCAATATATCATTTAGCGACAACTTTGTGCAAAAAAAAAATAAAAAAATAAAAAAATAATTGTCTCTTTCCCGCAACTTGTGTCATAATATAAAATATTCCATGGACTCGACATGCCTCTCAGCAAATAGCTTGGGGTGTCTACTTTCCAAAATGGGGTCATTTGGGGGGGGTTTTGAACTGTCCTGGCATTTTATGCACAACATTTAGAAGCTTATGTCACACATCACCCACTCTTCTAACCACTTGAAGACAAAGCCCTTTCTGACACTTTTTGTTTACATGAAAAAATTATTTTTTTTTGCAAGAAAATTACTTTGAACCCCCAAACATTATATATATTTTTTTAAAGCAAATGCCCTACAGATTAAAATGGTGGGTGTTTCATTTTTTTTTTTCACACAGTATTTGCGCAGAGATTTTTCAAACGCATTTTTTGGGGAAAAAACACACTTTTTTAAATTTTAATGCACTAAAACACACTATATTGCCCAAATGTTTGATGAAATAAAAATGATCTTAGGCCGAGTACATGGATACCAAAACATGACATGCTTTACAATTGCGCACAAACGTGCAGTGGCAACAAAATAAATACATTTTTAAAAGCATTTAAAAGCCTTTACAGGTTACCACTTTAGATTTAAAGAGGAGGTCTACTGCTAAAATTACTGCCCTCGATCTGACCTTCGCGGTGATACCTCGTATGCATGGTGCAATTGCTGTTTACGTTTGACGACAGACCGCCGCTTGCGTTCGCCTTAGCGCGAGAGCAGGGGGCGACAGGGGTGCTTTTTTTTTTTCTTTATTATTTTTTTGCTTTTTTATCTTATTTTTAAACTGTTCCTTTCATTTTTTTTTATCATTTTTATTGTTACGTCAGGGAATGTAAATATCCCCTATGATAGCAATAGGTAATGACAGGTACTCTTTTTTGAAAAAATTGGGGTCTATTAGACCCTAGATCTCTCCTCTGCCCTCAAAGCATCTGACCACACCAAGATCGGTGTGATAAAATGCTTTCCCAATTTCCCAATGGCGCTGTTTACATCCGGCGAAATCTAAGTCATGAAATGCTCGTAGCTTCCGCTTTCTTAGGCCATAGAGATGTTTGGAGCCACTCTGGTCTCTGATCAGCTCTATGGTCAGCTGGCTGAATCACCGGCTGCATTCTCAGGTTCCCTGTTGAGACAGGAGAGCCAGAGAAAAACACGGAAGACGGTGGGGGGGCATTCCCTCCCACTGCTTGTAAAAGCAGTCTAGAGGCTAATTAGCCGCTAGGATTGCTTTTACATGAAAGCCGACCGCTGGCTGAAAAGAATGATACCAAGATGATACCTAAACCTGCAGGCATCATTCTGGTATAACCACTCAAAGTCGTGAATGGCGTACCTGAAGACAAAAAAATGGTTAACAATAAAACACAGTAAAAACAGTAAAGTATAAAAAATTGCATACCTGAAAAACAAACATGATAAAAACATAATAACAATAAAATATTGCAGAATAGAATACAGTAAAAAAGCAGAACAATAGAGAGAGAATAGAGAAAGAGAACAATAAAACGACAAACTATTTTTTTTTATTTTACACTTTTTTTGTAACTAACTTTTATAACTGTAACCGGTTCCAGGTTCGGGTCTCTCAAAATGCGATGGCATCTTGGGAGACCCTGTGAAAGTGTGCCTAGTCTGTACAATGCTGTACCCTACGCTAATACTCAACTAGTGTATGGTAGCGTTCAAAACATTCACCAATGCAAAGACCAGGATTGTCAGGACAGGAGGGACAATAATAGCGGGTGTCACGCCTATATCCGCGCTTGCTGCAGACACAACATCTTTTTTGGGGGGGGGGGGTTCGTTGGGTAGGGGTACTCGGGAGGACATAAAGAAAATGCCTCTCATGCAGCCGACTGCATTTGGTTGGGGATGTTAATGGGGGAAGTACGGGTGCTGCAGAAGCGGTGGGTTCCCAATTATTAGGATTGGCGAATGCAGCAGGAAGGGCACTATGGGCACGACGGGCCTGTGTTTGTCTTCTTGGTGGCAGCGGGACACTACTTGTGCTTGCCACCTCACCAGCTTGAACTGCACTTATGGGACTCGCCACATCACCAAGTGTTACTGCAGTGCTGGTTTGACTACAACCGGGGTGTACTAGGCTGCTGGCGCTTGCCAGTTCACCAAAACGCTACCAAAAAAACTGTTAGCGATCGCAGGGTTCAGGCCTGACTCTGCGAACGCTGCAGTTATGCGTTTAGTGTTTTGTAAGTGACAGTGATCGATCGATACTGCACTTGGGTGGGCTGGGCCGGGCCGAGGGGCAAAACGCAGGTGCTAGCAGGTATCTGGGCTGATCCCACTAATACTGCGTTTTTGGGAACCCTAAACTGCTGGGGACGCAAGTATAGATCTGATCGGATCAGATATTGATCCGTTCAGATACTATACCACTAAGGGAGGTGTACGGTGCGTGCGTGGGTGTTAGCAGTACTGGCGCTAACCTGATGCTGCCTGGGGCTGGTGCTTGCCAGTTCACCAAAACGCTACCAAAAAAACTGTTAGAGATCGCAGGGATCAGGCCTGACTCTGCGAATGCTGCAGTTATGCATTTTGTAAGTGACAGTGATCGATACTGCACTTGGGTGGGCTGGGCTGGGCGGAGGGGCAAAATGCAGGTGCTAGCAGGTATCTGGGCTGATCCCACTAACACTGCGTTTTTGGGAATCCTAAACTGCTGGGGACGCTAGTATAGATGTGATCGGATCGGATATTGATGCGTTCAGATACTATATCACTAAGGGAGGCGTATGCTGCGTGCGTGGGTGTTAGCGGTACTGGCGCTAATCTGACGCTGCCTGGGGCGACGCATATCACCGCCGGGCGTTCAGGGGGCTAAACCTTTATTCGGTAATAAACGGCGGGTGCCCTAACACTATAAAAAATAAACGAACTAACCAGCATCACCCGTAACGGTTATACGGTGATCAGTGGTGAAAGGGTTAACTAGGGGGCAATCAAGGGGTTAAAACATTAGATAGTATATGGGGGTCCCTGTCGCTATAAAACGCTGACGGCGAACCTAAAAATATTTACGTCACTAACTAGCGTCACCAGTGACACTAATACAGCGATCAGAAAAATGATCGCTTAGTGACACTGCCGACGGGGGGTGATCAAGGGGTTAAAACTTTATTAGGGGGGTACCCTAGACCTAAAGGGGGCTAATACTAACTGTCCTAACACAGTAACTGTCACAAACTGACACCATGCAGTAATCAGGAAAAAAAAAAAAACCTGCTTGGTGTCAGTGTGACAGGGAGGGGTGATTGGGGGGTGATCGGGGGGGGGGGGAATCGGGGGTGTTTTGTGTGCCTGGCATGTTCTACTGTGTGTGTAGTGTTTGTGCACTCACATAGATGTCTTCTCTCCTTGGCGCCGGAACGGAAAATACAGAGCCGAGGAGAGATGACATAATTTCCTTTGCTGCTGTTTAGAATACAGCAGCAAAGGAAGATTCTCATTGGCCAGTGGCGATTGCGAGGGGGGGGGAGGCGAACGGATGGCCTCCCCCTCACCTCCGATCGCCAGGGGACAGAAGAGGACCGCCTCGGGCACCAGGGGGGGGGGTCCGATCGGACCCCCCACCCGCGGGAGGCAGATCACGTAGATGTACGTGATTTTGCCTGCCCGTGCCGCCTTGCCGACGTACATCGGCGTGAGGCGGTCCTTAAGTGGTTAAGATCTTTGGAGATGGACTTGTAACCTTGAGATTGTCCATGCTTTTCCACAATTTTTGTTCTCAAATCCTCAGACAATTCTTTGCTGCTCTTTCCCTTCTCCGTGCTCCGTGTGGCACACAGACACAACAGAAAGGTTGAGTCAATTTTTCACCATTTTAACTGGTTGCTGGTGTGATTTCTATATTGTCAGCACCTGTTAATTGATACAGGTGATTTTAATTACAAATTACAGGAGCATCACAAACTTGAAAGGAAATTATTTCTTACAATTTTGAGAAGGTGCCAATAATTTTGTCCAGTCCATTTCTGGCGTTTTGCGTAGAATGCATCAGATTTGGCTTTTTGTTTCTCCACTTTTTGTGCCATACCAATACAAACAAAAGAAATAAACATGAGAATGCCTAAACATTGGTAATTGCAACAATTTTCTGGGCGAAGTGGTGCATTATCTAACAAAAATGTAGGGGTGCCAATATTTTTGGCCATGACTGTAGCTTCTCAAAGCAAAGCAGACAGATGTTTGCTAGGTTGAAGTGCCAGCAGCCTGCTAAACATAGCTACACGAAAATATCATAGGACCCTACAGAATCTTGCCCTGACTCAAGCAGTGGGCTGGCTCTTGGTTGTTTCTTAGACAGTATCAATCTTCTATATACCAGTGTGTCAGTCTGGACTAGGGACGTACTAATTGCAGACTGCATTTGTATGCAGACCACCCTATATAACACTAAGCCTCAACGATTGAAAGACCTAAAATCCAATAAACACAGTGTGGGACTGAGACAGTAAGCCAGAGAAGAGCTAGATTATGGTGTATGTCTTCCAGCCAGGAAACGAGGTAGGCTCTGACTTGCTACAGTTTTCTAATGCACACTGAGAAGCTCATGCTACTCAGTGAAATGAAAGTAAGCAATTTCAGTTCAGGAGAGGAGTCTATACAACTGAGAAAAACTGAAGGTAAGGCTGGAGTTCAGCTTTCATAAGGCAAAGAGTTGCATCCCATAGAATATGTCAGAATAATTATAAAGACCATATAGAAAAATATACTTATACTACTTACAGATGGACATGGCGCCAGTCTGAACTTTTTTGTTGTCCATGCCATAAATATTACAGATGCTTAGAAGAAAAAAGAGAACACACACACATTACAACATGATCTTTGTAATAAACAGACTAAAGTAAATGGAGTTTAAACTTACCTAATATGGCAAAAATGAGTGTATTTGTAAAATGTCTGTATAGTGAGTATTTCACTGTGTTTTTTCTTAACTTCAGTGTCTTCATTGTTTGAGCCAAGCTTACAAATATGTATGGAGCAGCTAAGGAGAACACTAAAGGAATTTATATGATCCAACTACAAAGAAGAAGCAAGCACAGACAGGAAATGCATACCTCTTAGCAAATAGCACTCTTCCCACATTAGGATGGAGCTCAAAGATATGCACAAAGTTATTGCTTACAATTACATTGCAATAAAAATGCCAGGATCAAGAGCATGTGTATTTTTAACCCCTTAACCACTTCAATACTGGGCACTTTCACCCCATTCCTGCCCAGGCCAATTTTAAGCGCTGTCACACTTTGAATGACTTGCATAGTGATGCAATGCTTTACCCAAACTAAGGTTTAATCATTTTTTTGAGACACAGAGCTTTTTTTTTGGTGGTATTTAAATCACCAAGTTTTTTATTTTTTGCTAAACAAACGAAAAAAGACCAAACATTTTTTGGAAAAAAAAAAACAAAGTTTTTCTTTGTTTCGGTTACAAAATGTTGTAAATAAGTAATTTTTCTCCTTCACTGATGTGTGCTGATGAGGCTGCACTGACGGGCACTGATAGGCGGCATGGATATGTAGCACTGATGAGCAGCCTTTATGGGCACCGATAGGCGGCAATGATGAGGAGACACTGAAAGGCATCACTGGTGGGCACTGGCAGGCATCACTGATGGGGCTGCACTGATAATTAATCCTCCCTGTCAGCAAAGCCACTTGTCGGCTCTCCTCTACTCAAGCGCTGTCAGCATGAGTAGAGCAATGCCAATAACCAGCACTTCCAATTTACACTGTGATCAGTGGATTGGACAAACCCAGTCACATGGTAAAGAGCCTCCGTGATAGGACATGCAGTGTGTCCGAGCAGCACGCCGCACCACTGATCACCGCGCCAGACGGCTTGTTCTGAAGGACATCCAGTCAGGACAATTAAACCACCGCCCGGCCGAGAAGTGGTTAAAATTGGCTGTACGCCAAGGTTTTGAAATTTATATGGGGGAATAAGAGACCTCGGGTGAATACGCGCACCCTACATACACCAAAGATAAGTGGTGGCCTGGGAGTCCCAGACTTAGTTAGATATTTTTATGCAGCACAATTGGCACAGCTAACCCGCTTTCACTCCTCAACACCCCCGCCCATCTGGATGAAAATAGAATCCACCTTGCATCCCACTAAACTAATTAGCCACTTGATGTGACTGAGACCAAAAGATAGACCAGCCATGATATGTCCTACACTATAATTTTCATTGAACCTATGGGACAGACTGACGAAACCCCATCATTTAAAATCTCCACATACTCCCATGGCCACCCTTGTGGGCAATCCAGACTTGACCCCAGGTCTCAATTCCCAGTCCCTCGCCTGGTGGACAAATAAGGGATTGATACGCATAGCCGATTTCTGCGATCATAGGGGGATTTTAACACAAAGATTCCTTCAAGAGAAGTATCTTCTCCCAAATTCAGAAATTTTTCATTATGTGCAAATAATGCATTTTTTGCACACCCTACAACACACAGCTGATTTAACCTCATCCACCTCAATGGAGTACTTGTGTAGAACCTTTGACAAGCACACTGGCTTCATTTCCAAAATCTATAGTATATTGACTTCTACCCCAGAAAAATTGTTTTATATGACGAAGTGGGAACAAGATATAGGCGAGAAACTCACACTTGCCAAATGGTCCACAACGTCACTGTGTGCATCAAAATCATACATAAATACCTCATTAATCGAAGCAAACTACAAGGTTTTGCTTAGATGGTACATGGTACCAACGAGAATAGCCTGGTTTGTTCCAGGGGCCTCTCCCTCTTGCTTTCTAGGGTGAGGAATGGAAGGAACGGTGATCCACGTATGGTGGTCCTGTCCCAAGGTCAAATGTTTTTGGATCCGCCTTTATAATTTTATCTTCTCACTAACACAGGTGAACTTAAAGTACTGCAACAAGCTCTCCTGGGTCGCCCAGTAGAGGGTACACCCAAACAGGCAGGGAAACTTGTAGCCTTTACTTCCCACCCCACCCTCGGGGGAACGGGACTGTTCATATTTCTCATCTACACTACAGTAATGTTGACTGGTTACGTTAGCATTTTGCTCTTTTCGAAATTGTAATTATACGGCACTGGATGTGCAGGCCGGAAGAAAATGATTTACCGTATTTATCGGCGTATAACACGCGCCAGCGTATAACACGCACCCCAAGTTTAGGAGGGAATTTTAAGGAAAAAAACTTTTAGGAGGGAAGTTTAAGGAATAAAAACTTACATTTAAATGCCCATCAATGCAGCGTTATCGTGTCCATCTGCAGCCTTGTCAGTGCAGCCTTGCCCCAGTGTCCAGTGCAGCCTTGTCAGTGCAGCCTTGTCCCCAGTGCAGCCTTGTCCCCAGTGGTCAGTGCAGCCTTGTCCCCAGTGTACATTTTATGATCGCCGCTGACATACACAAGTTTAGTTTGTATTTTTAAATATGGCGCAGTGGAGTTCGGAGGGACTCGGCGGCGCTCGTTCAGCTGAACGAGCACCGCCGAGAACACAGTGACTGGGCGGAGCCGAGATACACATAGCCAAGGGTTCTCGGCTCTTCTCGGCGCTGTTCACAGTCACGCCCAGTCCCTATGATGGTGCAGACAAGACAGAGAAAATGAATCACCGCTCAGGAGAACTTGCTTTCAGGTGTGTATTAGTGAATCCTTCAGAGGAGGGGAGTCCCAGGTGCTGGCTAAATGCAAATTGAAGCAGGGTTTGAAACAGGAAAATCTGGATGCCGCACACCGGATAAAGTTGAAAACATCTTCTTTATTGTAAAACTTGGATCATAGTGGGGTGTCCCCTTGTCAGAACACGACAGCTCAGCTGACTTTTTTGTTCAACCCGCCAGGTTGAATGGAAAAAAAAAAAAAAAAACTTGTAGCGTGTACAAGGCTTTAGTTCTGCACTCCTGTGATCCAGATTCAGCTGACAGTGGGCCAAAAGTCACTCAGCTGGTCTAGGCGCTGCAGGAATATCAACAAAAATTTCGGAATGCACCCAAATGCCTGACTGGTATAGCTGGCTCAGCCTCTTAGTAAATCGCTGGAGGGGCAGAGAATAGAGAGGTGACTGAGTGTAGACGCAGGTGGACAGATGAAGAATAGTATCGATGCTGAAACCACTTAGGGGAGTATGAATGTGTTTGGTTTGTCTTTTTTATAAATCCCGCACTTCTTTTAAGTTTTAGGCTACAAGAGGAGACCGAAATTACACACAGAAAAAAAAAAGTATAAATCCAACGTAATCAATACTCTTGTGATTCTAGCAGTTCTTACCACTTCAGACCGCTGATTTACAGTCAGGTCCATAAATATTGTGACATCAATACAATTCGAATCTTTTTGGCTCTTTACACCACCACAATGGATTTGAAATGAAACGAACAAGATGTGCTTTAACTGCAGACTTTCAGCTTTAATTTGAGGGCATTTACATCCAAATCAGGTAAACGGTGTAGGAATTACAACAGTTTGTATATGTGCCTCCCATTTTTTAAGGGACCAAAAGTATGGGGACAATTGGCTGCTCAGCTGTTCCATGGCCAGTTGTGTGTTATTCCCTCATTATCCCATTTACAAGGAGCAGATAAAAGGTCCAGAGTTCATTTCAAGTGTGCTATTTGCATTTGGAATCTGTTACTGTCAACTCTCAATATGAGATCCAAAGAGCTGTCACTATCAGTGAAGCAAGCCATCATTAGGCTAAAAAAACAAAACAAACCCATCAGAGAGATGGCAAAAACATTAGGTGTGGCCAAATAAACTGTTTGGAACATCCTTAAAAAGAAAGAACGCACCGGTGAGTTCAGCAACAAGAAAAGACCCAGAAGACCACAGAAAACAGCAGCTGGCCAGATCAAGAACACTCTCCAGGAGGTAGGTGTATGTGCAAAAGTCAACAATCAAGAAAAGACTTTACCAGAGTGAATACAGAGGAATCACCATAAGATGTAAACCATTGGTTAGCCTCAAAAACAGGAAGGCCAGATTAGAGTTTGCCAAACAACATCTAAAAAAGCCTTCACAGTTCTGGAACAACATCCTATGGACAGATGAGACCAAGATCAACTTGTACCAGAGTGATGGGAAGAGAAGAGTATGGAGAAGGAAAGGAACTGCTCATGATCCAAAGCATACCACCTCATCAGTGAAGCATGGTGGTGATAGTGTCATGGCGTGGGCATGTATGGCTGCCAATGGAACTGGTTCTCTTGTATTTATTGATGATGTGACTGTTGACAAAAGCAGCAGGATGAATTCTGAAGTGTTTCGGGTAATATTATCTGCTCATATTCAGCAAAATGCTTCAGAACTCATTGGACGGCGCGTCACAGTGCAGATGGACAATGACCCGAAGCATACTGCTAAAGCAACCAAAGAGTTTAAGGGAAAGAAGTGGAATGTTATGCAATGGCCAAGTCAATCACCTGACCCGAATCCGATTGAGCATGCATTTCACTTGCTGAAGACAGAACTGAAGGGAAAATGCCCCAAGAACAAGCAGGAACTGAAGACAGTTGCAGTAGAGGCCTGGCAGAGCATCACCAGGGATGAAACCCAGCGTCTGGTGAGGTCTATGCATTCCAGATTTCAGGCTGTAATTGACTGCAAAGGATTTGCAACCAAGTATTAAAAAGTTAAAGTTTGATGGATGATTGTTAATCTGTCCCATTACTTTTGGTCCCTTAAAAAGTGGGAGGCACATATACAAACTGTTGTAATTCCTACACCGTTCACCTGATTTGGATGTATATACCCTCAAATTAAAGCTGAAAGTCTGCAGTTAAAGCACATCTTGTTCATTTCATTTCAAATCCATTGTGGTGGTGTATGGAGCCAAAAAGATTAGAATTGTGTGGATGTCCCAATATTTATGAACCTGACTATACGTATTAACTTTGAAGAGGAATATCGTTATGGCAGCAGCTAGCTGCCATAACCATGGTATCCCCTTCTTCGGCCGGTGGCCCAGTTTCCGATAATAGTGGTCTCTGCGGCGGATTCGCCACAAGATCACTCTTACCGGCGGCGGGAGAGGGCCCCCTCCCTCCGCCGCTTACCGGAGCCGTTGGCAACGGTGGAGGCGATTGGATGCTGTCCCTTGTGTGACATGGAGACGAGTGAGGAGAAGATGGCCCCACCAATCTCCATACCATTGCACGGCGTCAAAACTTCACTTCCGCCCATAGCTCTTAAAAGGGCCATCTTTTTCCCTTTTTTGTTTTTAACCGCTTCCGGACCAGCCGCCGCAGTTATACTGCGTCAGGTTGGCTCCCCTGCACGAAAGCACGTAGATGTACGTTGGCTTGCGGGGTCCTGATAGCAGGCGCGCGCGTGCCCGCTGCGCAGCTGGGGTGCCGATGCTCGTGGCCGACGGTCGCGATGACCAGCGGCCACGAGAGATCGTGAGCAGGAGACACAGGACAGGGACGAGTGTGTGTAAACACACACTTCCCTGTTCTGACAGGAGTGACAAATCATGTGCTCCTATTAGCTAGGAACCACGATCTGTCACTTCCTGTACTTAGTCCCCTCCCCCTTCAGTTAGAATCACCTCGCAGGGAACACAGAGAACACAGTTAACCCCTTCACTGCCAGTGACATTTTTACAGTAATCAATGCATTTTTAATCGCACTGATTGCTGTATTAATGCCAATGGTTCCAAAAATGTGTCAGAATTGTCGGATGCGTCCGCCATAATGTCGCAGTCATAAAAAAAAATTTAAAAAATAAATAAATAATAAAAATTCTATAAATCTATCCCCTATTTTGTAGATGCTATAATTTTTGCGCAAACCAATCAATATACGCTTATTGCGATTTTTTTTTTTACCAAAAATATGTAGAACTATACATATCTGCCTAAACTGAGAAAAAAAAATAGCTTTTTTTTAAAAAAAAAAAATGGGGATAGATCTATATATATATATCTATATATATCTATAAATCTATATATATCTATATATCTATCTATATATCTATATATCTATCTATATATCTATCTATATATCTATCTATATCTAGATATATATATAGATAGATAGATAGATAGATAGATAGATAGATAGATAGATAGATAGATAGATAGATAGATAGATATCAAAAAGTACAAAATAAGTGTCTTTTTTCAAAATTGTCGCTATTTTTTTTGTTTATAGCGCAAAAAATTAAAAACCCCAGAGGCGATCAAATACCACCAAAAGAAAGCTCTATTTGTGGGGAAAAAAAGGACGTCAATTTTGTTTGGGTACAGTGGCGCACGAATCGCAAAAAACGCTCTGGTCAGAAAGGGGGTAAATTCTTCCAGGGCTGAAGTGGTTAAATGACAAAATCGCTCTTTTTTTTAAAATTATTATTGCATTCTAGTGTAAATATGAGATCTGAGGCCTTTTTGAGCCCAGATCTCATATTTAAGAGGTCCTGTCATGCTTTTTTCTATTACAAGGGATGTTTACATTCCTTGTAATAGGAATAAAAGTGACACAATTTTTTTTTTTTAAAAAGTGTAAAAATAAAAAAGGTAAAATAAATTAAAAAAGAGTTTAAATGTGCCCCGTCCTGCCGAGCTCGCGTGCAGAAGCGAACACATACGTGAGTAGCGCCCGCATATGAAAACGGTGTTCAAACCACACATGTGAGGTATTGCCGCAATCGGTAGAGCAAGAGCAATAATTCTAGCCCTAGACCTCCTCTAACTTAAAACAAGCAACCTGTAGAATTTTTTAAACGTCTCCTATGGAGGTTTTTAAGGGTAAAAGTTTGTCGCCATTCCACGAGCGGGCGCAATTTTGAAGTGTGACATGTTGGGTATCAATTTACGACGTAACATTATCTTTCACAAAATAAAAAAAAATTGGGCTAAATTTACTGCGGTCTTTTTTTTTAATTCAAAAAAGTGTATTTTGTCCCCAAAAAAATTGCACTTCTAAGACCGCTGCGCAAATACGGTGTGACAAAGTATTGCAACGACCGCCAGTTTATACTCTAGGGTGTTAGAAAGAAAAAAAAAATTATGTTTGGGGGTTCTAAGTAATTTTCTAGCAAAAAAAACTGTTTTTAACTTGTAAACAACAAATCTCAAAAAGGGGCTCGGTCCTTAAGTGGTTAACTTGTAAGCAACAAATGTCAGAAATATGCTTAGGTGTGAAAGGGTTAAAAGGAAGCTTCAAAATTTTTAATCAGTGTATTGTATAGTTAATGGATCAGTGGTAAGAACTGCTAGAATTACAAGAGTATTGATTACATTGGATTCTGAATACTGTCATTTTTTTTACAATCCTGCCCAAGCCAATTTTCAGCTTTGAGCGCTGTGATTTTTTAAAGGACAATTGTGCGGTCATGCTACACTGTACCCAAACTAGATTTTTATCATTTTGTTCCCACAAATAGAGCTTTCTTTTGGTGGTATTTGATCACCTGTTTTTTTTTTTTTTGTTTTTTTTTTTTAATTCATTTAGCAAAAAAGACTGAAAATTTTGAAAAAGAAAAGAAAAGAAGTTTTTTTTTCCGTTATAAAATGTTGTAAATAAGTAAGTTTCCTCCTTCACTGATGGGCACGGATAAGCTGCACTGATAAGGCGGCACCGATGAGGTGACACCAATGAGATGGCACTGATAGGCGGTACTCGTGGATGACATTGATAAGCAGCACTGAAAGGTGGCACTGATAGGCATCACTGGCAGGCATTTTAATTGCAACTGATTGGCAGCTGCCTGGGCACCGATTGGCAGCAGCCTGATCTAGGGTGGCATACCTGGTGGTCCTGGGCAGGCATCCGAGGGGGGGGGGCTGCACTGATAAACAGTCAGCGCAGACCCCCGTCAGGAGAGCAGCCGATCGGCTCTCCTCTACTCGCGTCCGTCAGAGGCCCTTTACCGAGATTGGTGTAGCGGTGTGTCAGACTGACACGTCGCACCACCGATCGCCGCGATGTGCGCCCCCAAACAGGATAACTGAACCACCACCCAGCCATCATTCTGCTATAGGCCGGGCGGAAAGGGGTTAAAATCGGCGCCATTGGCAGCTGAGTAAACCAAAAGTGACGTTGTGACATTGCTTCCGGGATTTTACATCAGAGCCGAATCCAGCTTAGTTACGGTCTCAGCTTAGCCGGCTGGTGGCTCAGGTCTTCCGGTGGGACAGGAGGCCCGGAAAGAGCGGCGGAAGGTGGCGGGAGTGGGGGGTAAAGTCCCCTCCCGCTCCCTAGGATAACAGCCGAGCAGCTTTTAGCCGCATTGGTTATTACTAACGAGTCAACCGCCCGCTATAAAAAAAAGGTACCGGGGTGAAGCCTGCAGCTGCAGGCATTACCCCCGGTTTAACCCTTTCAAGCCATGAATGCAAATTTGAGTAGGTTGCCGTGAAGGGGTTAAGGGACAGAATTATTAAAATGAACTGTATTTACTTCCTTTCTAGAATATATGTGATCTTTCCTATTAAAGGATATCCACCAGCACAATGCTGAGTCCAGAAGAGCCAATAGGATGGTTGCCAGTAAAACCAAGTCTGATTCCTTTGTCTGCAACAAAAAGAAAATACAGTCAAGCCTATTAGTATTAAAACAAATTATGATTTTTCTGCTCATCAATTAATTAATGGTGCCCGATCTTTAGAAATTAAAAGTCTGCTAATCCTTGAAAATCTCTGACAGACATTCATGGGGTAAGCAGAATTAGTCGTTTCAAAATCGACCACAAGGAGATGCAATCAAAAAGGCCTCAATGGATTCCAAGGGGGGAAATCCAATCCAACTGCTTTTAACAAAATGCATTTTTTTTCTGGCTTTGATCAATTTTTATTTTTAATAAACTGTAATAAATTAATTTACAGCCCAACTTGTTTGATCGACTGTATGTATTTGATTCAACTCATGGGTGGTATAGCTTGTTTTCAGGAAACCACCTTTAATTCTATGTTCGAATCTCAGTCAATAAAAAAGTAGTCAACATTGCCTGAAAATTGCTATATACATGGCTAGCTTTACAGTTGCTTAACGCAACCATTGATGTTCAGGGGATACATCACAGCTGCACTCAGTATTCTCTTGATGATCAAGTAGATGGCGCCACTACAGAAACCAAAAAGCAAAATATCCATTTATCTCACCAGTACATCCTCATGCTGAAGATGGGTCACAGAAGTGCAGAACGAACTGCACTCCTGTGATCCACAAGAGAAGTACAGCCAAACAAGCTTTGGCTGTACTTTTCCTATATGAGGGAACGTGTGGTTTGTCAATATCACCATTTATGCTCCAAATTTCGGCTTTAGATTCCCAAATCTGTGCTCCTTCAAAAGTGCCATCCTCCATCTCCAGTTGTGTAAACTTCTTGCATCTAAACTCACATTTTGGAAGCTGAATGCACACGACGAAACGAAAAAGATATGCCTAAATAATTCTATCATCAGCCCTGTGCAACACTTGCCACACTAGGCAAGCTGTGAAATTCGAAAAGGTTACCTACAGCTGGCTCTGAGAAAGACATCTGGCACAGCAAAACATCCATACCAATATACCGTAACTATACGGGGGCCTTACATCACTCATCATTAACCAACTCCTCCACCCCAGTGTAACTAAAACGAGGACTTGTATCCAGCTACCATTTATGAAACGGGAAGGTCTCTCTTTGTGCTGCCAACAGTGCAAGATTTGGTAAATTTTATATAAAGGTTAGCAGATTTAGTAACATAACCAACTTAATAAACACCATACTAAAAGTATATTAACAAATTTTCTCTTACTATAATTTTCATCACTCCTTCAATGGTGGCGAATATCATATAGAGAACACCCATTCCAACTACACGATGCATCAGCGCTCCCAATCGTGGCCTGGCCAAGAACACAGGTTTGAGATAAAAACATACATTACTTGATCACACTAAATAATGACTTCCAGCTACTTAAAGCAAACACAAGAATGTCTCAGCATTTACACAAAAGGCATATAAATAAAAAAAACATTCCCTAACATTTGATTCTAAGAGAATAAAGGACAAGTAACCAAAAAAGTTAAAGAACATTCGACCAAAAAAAAAAAAAGAAGAAAAGATTTAAAGCGAAACTCCATTTTTCTTGGAAGAAAAAAAAAAAAAAAATTACCCTCCGGGTAATGTACATTACAAGGATTTTAACAAACTTTGTTGCAGATTCCAACCTTTCCTTATTCTGAAGAAATCCCTGTGTGTGTAAAGTTGGCCATACACCATACAATTTTCTTATTCAATTTTCTTTAGATTTACCTTCAACTATGTAGTGCAAGGGCCTGCCTGATTGCATACACATTGAAAAGGTTTAGGTTTCACCTCATATTATATGGTTTTGGTAAATCTAAAGGAAAGTTGAACAGGAAAATTGAATAGTGTATGGCCAGCCTTAGTCTGTATCCATGTGGGAATGTGAGTCTAATGGGAGTGGTTTCATAATTATCAATCAGCTGTGCACCTGCAGGGCTCTAATAAAGAAAGCTGCTGGGCCTGCATCCTTTTCGCTTTCCTATTGGTAGTATCTCACCAAAATTGACATTTTTGTTGTAGGGGATACCTAAAATCTGACTTGTATCTTAGGGCAGACTTCTGGGAAAATTGGTGAGCCAATCACACAAGAAAGAAATAATGTTTCTGGGGGGCGTTCAATTATCAGAAAATTACACAGCTGCAAATTAAAAAAGGAAAAGGTAATTTTTAATAACAATATGATTTGTGTCACAATTGTATACGCTATATCATTTTTTCCTTTATTTGCTTTTTTTCCCCCCATGAAAGCAGAGTTACACAGTACTAAAAGCATTTGACCAGAAGAGGACATTATGAGGGAAACCTTTGCACTGTCCAAAGTGTTGAGCGGGGGCTGGCAATCAGTTGATCGCGGGCTACCTGTCGACCACCGACAGGTAGACCACGAAGACGTCCCGCTGTTGCCGACCCGGTCCTTGCTCTAGAGCGGCGCATGAGCACGCTCACCTAATCACAGGCTGAAAAGGCAGTCTCCGCCTCTTGCATACGTGCGGCTGCGGGGCGGGGAAAGGCTCCGGAATAGCTTGGGCGGGTTTGGGCTGTTCTCTGAAACCCATCCCTCCTGAGCCCCTTAGTACCATACCCTCCAGTCCCATGCCCTTTTGAGACACCAGCCCTCCTGATCCCCCTGTACTGTGCCCGCCATATCTCCTAGTACCATACTCTCCTGACGTCCCCCCACCCCAGTACCGTGCCCCCCTATACCTTGCCCTGCCAAGCCCTACCCTACCGACCTCTGCATGCCGCCCTACAGCCTACTGACCTCTGCACGCCTAACCTACAGCCTACTGAGCCCTAGACACCGCCCTACAAACTACTTGCACTGGCCAGAAATCAGAGCAGATAGCCAGGCCTGAAATTAGTCAAAATCAGCCTGCAGTACCAGAAGTTCTGTTTCATGATGAACTCCGACATCAGACTTGTGGGAGTGACCAAATACTCGGCAAACATGAAAAAAATTGTGACTGAAAGTGAATGCGGAGTTTCTCACTGAAGCCAACTTTTAAAAAGGTAGACTAAGTTTTTATTTTATTTTTACAGTGATATTAGTTTTAGTAGACTTTTCCAGGTTTTTACTTTTTATTGTGGGCTTGCTAGTTAAATGTCTTTTTAAAAAAAGGGGTGCTGCACCCTGGTGATCTTTGATCTCTTAAAATGTTGTCCAGGTAGGTCTCCACCGCTCAAAAATTGCCTACCCCTTGGAGTCAACTCTAATACAGAATTGAAACAATGTTGTAGAGAAGGAAATCGGTTGTTTGACCAGTGTACATATATAAGAGAATGGATAGTGGGAAGACTAATGGCACCACATACCATAATATGTTGCACATTATATATATATATATATTCCGTATTTATCGGCGTATAACACGCGCCGGCGTATAACATGCACCCCAAGTTTAGTAGGGAAGTTTAAGGAAAAAAAAACTTACATTTAAATGCCCATCAATGCAGCCTCATCAGTGTCCATCTGCAGCCTTGTCAGTGTCCATCTGTAGCCTTGTCCCTTATTGCAGCCTTGTCCCCCATTGCAGCATTGTTAGTGTCAATCTGTAATATTGTCCCCCATTGCAGCCTTGTCAGTGTTCATCTGTAGCCTTGCCCTTAGTTTGCAGAAATCTGTCGTTTGAAAATGGCACCACCATTCTCGGCGGCTCTCGGCCATTCTCGGTAGCTTTCGGCCGTTCTCGGATGAACTCGGCCGCTCCCTGAGGCTTTTGGCCATTCTCAGCGGCTCTCGCAGTCCCGCGTGAGCCGCTGAATGGCCAAAAGCCTCAGAGAGCGGCCGAGAGCCGCCAAAAGGCTCACAATCGGCAGGGGAATCGGCGTATAACATGCACACACAATTTTCCCCTGATTTTAAGGGGAAAAAAGTGCGTGTTATACGCCAATAAATACAGTATATATCACATACATACAATATATATCACATACATATATAGATATACACACACACACACACACACACAGTGGGGACGGAAAGTATTCAGACCCCCTTAAATTTTTCACTCTGTTGTATTGCAGCCATTTGCTAAAATCATTTAAAAGTTCATTTTTTTCCTCATTAAATGTACACACAGCACCCCATATTGACAGAAAAACACAGAATTGTTGACATTTTTGCAGATTTATTAAAAAAGAAAAAAAAACTGAAATATCACATGGTCCTAAGTAATCAGACCCTTTGCTCAGTATTTAGTAGAAGCACCCTTTTGATCTAATACAGCCATGTTGCAGCTTTCCCAAAAAGACTCAAGTTTTTCACACCTGGATTTGGGGATCCTCTGCCATTCCTCCTTGCAGATCCTCTCCAGTTCTTTCAGGTTGGATGGTAAACGTTGGTGGACAGCCATTTTTAGGTCTCTCTAGAGATGCTCAATTGGGTTTAAGTCACGGGTTCTGGCTGGGCCATTCAAGAACAGTCACAGAGTTGTTGTGAAGCCACTCCATTATTTTAGCTGTGTGCTTAGGGTCATTGTCTTGTTGGAAGGTAAACCTTTGGCCCAGTCTGAGGTCCTGAGCACTCTGGAAAAGGTTTTCTTCCAGGATATCCCTGTACTTGGCCGCATTCATCTTTCCCTCGATTGCAACCAGTCGTCCTGTCCCTGCAGCTGAAAACACCCTTACAGCATTATGCTGCCACCTTCATGCTTCACTGTTGGGACTGTATTGGACAGGTGATGAGCAGTGCCTGGTTTTCGCCACACATACCGCTTAGAATTAAGGCCAAAAAGTTCTATCTTGGTCTCATCAGACTAGAGAATCTTCATTCTCACCATCTTGGAGCCCTTCGGATGTTTTTTTAGCAAACTCCATGCGTGCTTTCATGTGTCTTGCACTGAGGAGAGGCTTCTGTCGGGCCACTCTGCCATAATGACCCGACTGGTGGAGGGCTGCAGTGATGGTTGACTTTCTACAACTTTCTCCCATCTCCCGACTGCATCTCTGGAGCTCAGCCACAGTGATCTTTGGGTTCTTCTTTACCTCTCTCATCAAGGCTCTTCTCCCCCGATAGCTCAGTTTGGCCAGACAGTCAGCTCTAGGAAGGGTTCTGGTTGTCCCAAACGTTTTCCATTTAAGGATTATGGAGGCCACTGTGCTCTTAGTAACCTTCAGTGCAGCAGAAATTTTTTTTGTAACCTTGGCCAGATCTGTGCCTTGCCACAATTCTGTCTCTGAGCTATTTAGGCAGTTCCTTTGACATCATGATTCTCATTTGCTCTGACATGCACTGTGAGGTCTTATATAGACAGGTGTGTGGCCTTCCTAATCAAGTCCAATCAGTATGATCAAACACAGCTGGACTCAAATGAAGGTGTAGAACCATCTCAAGGATGATCAGAAGAAATGGACAGCACCTGAGTTAAATATGAGTGTCACGGCGGGGCGTGTACGACTTACGGTATGTGAGGAAGCTTTTCTCCAGAGCTCCGACCGCGTTAACATCCTGACGAATCTTGACGACCTGTAGGTTGTACTATTTCACCCCAAAATAACCGGAAAGGATAGTGGAACACCTCAGGCACCCAGAGATGGTGAAATACGGGCCGAGTGTGGAACCTACGCCCGCAGAGAAGCTGGCGAAATATGCACATGAGGATTCCCAAGATGGCGCCCGGCTGGGGAGAGCGCGGCCTAGTACAGCAGCCCAGCCAGATCGTGAGTGGACCGAGGGGGATAGAGACTGGCTGGATCCGACCGACCCGCTGGCTCGTAACCATGCCCTCTCCAGGATCGGAATCTGAGGAGAGCGGCTCAGGTACTCAGGGCGGTGAGCCGACGCCGTTACAAATCATGGACACCATTAAGAGCTGCCATGCGGCCTTATCCTCACAAATTGAAAATATCAGAGTGGACTTTGCACTGCTCAAAGATGATGTGCAGAAGGTAAGGCAAAGGGTCACTCAAACGGAACACAGGATCAGTGCAGTGGAGGACGATCTTAACCCTCTATTGCTACAAGTCAAAGACCTGTCGGCGGACAACAAATCCCAGGAGGCCAAACTGGGAGACATAGAAGACAGGCTGAGAAGGAACAACCTTCGGTTCTTGGGATTCCCGGAAGGCACAGAAGGGAAAAACCCGGAGGAATTCCTGCTGTCCTGGCTTAAACAGGTATTTGGGGCAGAAAATTTCTCTCATTTGTTCGCTATCGAACGTGCGCACAGGATCCCACTGAGAGCCCCAGTCCCTGGGAGGTATCCTAGACCTATGCTGGCGCGCTTTCTGTACTTCAGGGACAAGGAGACCATTTTAAGAAAGGCCCGCAATCTACCTGAGCTAATGCATAACAACAACAGAATCTCCATTTTCCCAGATTTTTCTGCAGCCACCCAGAAACAAAGGGCAGCATTTCAAAGTGTGAAACAGCGCCTGCGGGACCGCAGCTTACCATACAGCATGATTTACCCAGCTAAACTCCGTGTGGTTCACAAGGGACAGACACAATTCTTTATGTCACCTAAGGAGGCGAATAGATGGCTGGAATCCCTGGGACAGGGGTGAAGATGTGATGATCTTGTCAGCTAGAACTATCAGCAACAGACACCTGGAAGGTATCTTGGGAAGAGGCGATAGACATAATCCTGATGTTCTGCAATCTGTTTAGTATCACTGACAACCTTTAAACCTGATGGATGCCGGTTTACAAGATCCTGCAAACATTCAACCAGACAGGAACATTAATATATATTCTACAAGCAACGTGGTTTCGGGGACAAACTCTGTAAACTTACACATACCTATTCCTAAAGCTTCCTGACCGGCTGGTACAGGAAGAATACCCCCCCTTTAGGAAGCGTTTTTCTTGGATTTAATGTTTGGGGTAAAAGTCTGTGGGAAGTTAGGGGCTGCAGGCAGGGTGGGGGGACAGGGAGTTCAGATCAATTACGTTGATCGCAAAGTTGTTTTTTGTTCTTTTTTTTTCCTTTTGGTGTTTTTTCATGCAACTACAGGGCACCTTACATGGCTACTACTGCTTAAGCAATGGGAAGAATGGTTTCAGATCAATCACATTGATCGCAAAATTGGGTTTCGCTCTTTTTTTTAAATTTTTTTTATTTTTGGTTCTGGCGTTTGTTCATATTACTGCAGGGTACCTTACATATTTACTGCTGCTTAAGCAATGGAAAGAAAGGTTTCAGGAAAAAAATCTATATCTGCATTCGCGATTACGGTATCAATTAATTGCACTCATAGATAAGAAGTATATACTCACATGTTACTCTAGGGGGAAAGATTTAGAGGATAAGTGTGTTAAACACTCTCGTGGGGGTGGACCTGATGGGTCAATATCGCTCCACAAACCAAATTCTGTTATTATTATACTTTGTTTTTACCATGATGCAGTCCCTTAATATCCTCTCGTGGAATGTGAGGGGTCTCAATTCTAAAATTAAGAGAGCCCTAGTATTTAACTATATCCTAAAGCGAGGGCCACATATTATATTCCTCCAGGAATCACATTTAGTGGGGTCCAAAACGCTAGCCCTTCATAGGGCTTTTGTGGGAAGAGCATTTCACTCGACGTACTCCAGTTACGCCAGAGGGGTATCTGTGCTACTGGCTAAGTCCCTTCTCTATACCGTTAAAACGGTTAAATCGGATCCTATGGGTAGATATGTGGCCCTCGCTATAATTATTAATAACCAACCATATACCTTGGTGGCAGTATATATACCACCCCCATTTACAATTAAGGTATGGGAGGGGATGATGGCTGAGGTATTACAAATGGCGGAAGGTCCAATAATTCTGGCTGGGGATCTAAATGCTGTGTTATCCACGGAAAAGGATAGGTTTAAGATGGCTGCGGTAGGAGGATCACCACTAGAGGCCTGTGTGAAACCTTATGACTTGGTAGAGGCATGGAGGTGGAAACACCCCGATGATAAAGAGTACTCCTGTTTCTCCCCCACCTTTAATACACTTTCAAGGATAGATTTGTGCTTTGTGTCCAGGGACCTGTTACCAAGGGTGTTGGATGTTCAATATCTGCCGAGGGCCATCTCGGATCACTCTCCCATGCTTCTCTCCATAGATATGGAGAAACCAAGGGGTTATGTGGTGTGGAGGTTAACTCCCCTGTGGCTTGAGGAGGAGAACTTCGAGAGGTCCACTGCGACATCCATTAATAATTTTTGGTTAGAAAACAAGAAAGAGGTCCCGATTGGGGTCACATGGGATGCATTCAAAGCCACACTCCGGGGATCCATCTCAGGATTAGTTAAACAACTGCAGTCAGATAAAGGATGGAAGGTTAGGGAGGCGGAACAAGTGGCCGCTGAGTCTGAAGTAGAATACATTAAAAACCCCAACTTAGACACCCATAGGATATGGAGGGAGAATATCAGAAAACTAGACTTGGTGCTGATAGAAAAAAGTCAGAAAAAATTACTTTACCAAACACAAAGGATTTTTGAATTTGGAGATAAAAAGAGTAGACTAATGGCGTATCTGGCGCACTCTCAGCAAGCTCCAACTTCTATCCCAAGAATATGTGACACGAATGGTAAAATCTGTACATCACATGATGATGTCGCAAATGCATTTTTGTCATTCTATAAAGATCTTTATGCGTTGAGGGTAGACTATGGGTTGGAGGAGGTACGGACGTATCTCGCCCCAATACCCCTGACAGAACTTACAGGGAAGGTAGTAGGGGAACTGGAGGGTCAGTTTACAATAGAAGAAGTACTGTCAGCTATAAAGTCCCTGAAACCTAACAAGACCCCTGGACTGGATGGTTTCCCAGTCGAGTATGGAGCGTATGCGGAAACTTTGGCCCCTAGGCTAGTTGAGATGTATGAAGATGCTTTTGATAAAGGTATTTTACCAGAATCCATGAGAGAAGCACTGATAGTGCTGATTCCCAAGCCGCACAAGGACCATGATTTATGCGAATCATATAGGCCTATATCCCTTATTAATGTTGACGCAAAAATTCTAGCTAAAATTCTAGCGAAACGACTGAATAAGGTGATAGCATCTATTATTCATCCTGATCAGACAGGATTCATTCCTGAGAGATCAACTGCCATAAATTTGAGACGCCTCTATACCATACTACAATCAAAAGGCCCTACTCCTGACACTCGGGTGGTGGTGTCACTAGACACCCATAAGGCGTTCGATTCGATAGAATGGCCATACCTCATAGCGGTCCTTGAGCGGCTGGGTTTCGGCCCAAGATTTGTAAAATGGGTCAGACTCCTATATGCGGAACCTCAGGCTAGATTACGTGTCAATAACTCTATTACGGGACTTTTTAACATAGCTAGGGGCACACGGCAGGGGTGCCCTTTGTCGCCCCTGCTGTTTGCCCTGGCAATAGAACCGTTGGCGGCACTGCTGAGGGCGGATATACAGATCAAGGGATGCAAGATTAACGATTGGGAGGAAAAAACATCATTGTACGCAGATGATATGCTTTTATACTTAGAGGAGGCTGAGGGGTCACTACCCATAGCATTAGACAGAATATCTGACTTTGGGAGATATTCCGGGTTCAAAGTGAACTGGAGTAAATCCGTAATACTCCCCTTTGACTCTGCATGTGTTCCGATGCTCCCTCAGGGGATATCATTATCCGTGGTCTCCAGGTTTCGTTACCTGGGAGTTGAGATACAGTTACCGATAAAATCGTATGTGTCGATTAACTTGGTGCCGGTGTGGAAGCGACTGAAGGAAAGTGCACAGACCCGGGCTAAATTACCTCTAAGCCTTTTAGGGTGAATCAATATATTTAAAATGATTTACCTGCCCAGGTTTTTGAACCTACTTTGGCATGCACCGGTATATATTCCCAAGAAATGGTTTATAGAAATAAATAAGACACTTGTCACTTTCCTGTGGGGACCTAAACCTGCCAGAATATCTATGGAGACACTTCACTTACCCATAAGGTCAGGTGGGCTGGCTTTACCAAACCTAAGATATTATTACCTAGCTGCCCAACTAACACATGTACACTGGTGGGGCTTCCCGCAGATGAACATAGCATCAGTGGCCACTCAAGCGGCCCAGGTTCATTCGTATGAAGCACTGATCAATGTCCTTTTTAGAAATGGGCCATACCCAAACAAGGGCACTAATATTTTGAAACTCTCATATAAAATATTTCATATATGTAATAAGTTAATAGGGGGATCTAGCTTAGCAGAGTCTCCTAATGCACCGCTGTGGCATAACCGGCAGCTCTCAGAAATAGCCAAGGTTCCGGATGGAGCATGTTGGGCCGTTTACGAGATAAAATATACACATCAATTGTTTAGGAATGGAATCTTCAGATCCTTTATAGATCTGAAGACTGAATACAACATACCTAACACTTTTTTTTTTTAGATATCTACAATTGAGACATGCCGTTAGGGCTCAATATGGCGGCGTTGAGGTAAATCTATCCCCATCAGCAATGGAAAAACTTATTGCTGAAGCCGATCACTCAAAATTGATCTCCAGATATTACTCAGTCCTGCTGCCATCTTCTTCTTCTGGGTTAGACAGGGTGGCTATACAGTGGAAAACAGACATACCATTTCTTACAGAGGAAACATGGCAGGAGGTACTGGACACTACGGTGTCATCAATGATCGCAGCTAAAGATAAAATGCTTCAATTTAATTATTTACATAGGATGTATTACACCCCAAAAAGACTGCACAGAATGGGAGGGAGGGATTCCCCGGAGTGTCCACGCTGCAAAACGGAGGTGGGAGATTTTTTCCATATGGTGTGGCAATGCCCCCAGGTGATGGCATACTGGGGGGAGATCTTCACATATGTGGAGGAAAAACTTGAACTCCCTAATATATCTTCTCCGGCCAGGTGTCTTCTTGGAGACCTGGAGGAGGAGGATCTATCCGCATCACAGAAGATCCTTCTGCGTATATTATTTTGCTATGTCAAGAAGGCTTTAGCCCTCAAGTGGAGGGAGCAGAACCCCCCCTCTCTTGGGGACTGGGTGAAATTAGTTAACAATGCCCTACCAATGTATAAACTCACTTACCAAGCTAGAGGAAGTAATAAAAAGTTTGATAAAATTTGGGGGAAATGGATCACAAATATATCAGGAGAGATTAAAGTATAAGAGCTACCTGGTTATTTAAAAATGTGTATGTAAAGGTGTGATAGCCATGTGGTGTGAAACAAACTTATGCTTAAGAGATAATAATAGCGCATACAAAGCTGATGGAAATGTAAGGGACAAACTAAGGACACAGTAAATTAATACATTGGAACAATGTTTATTTTATTTAATAAAAGTGCATTATTTTTTTGACGACAAATATTAGATCTAGGTGAATGTTACCAGTTTACCATATAGTGTAGTATAAACGATTGTGCTGTAAAAGAAAATTGTGATATAGCGATGTAAAATTCTGTGAACTTCAATAAAATTTACCCTTTAAAAAAAAAAAAAAAATATGAGTGTCACAGCAAAGGGTCTGAATCTCAAAATATATAGGACTCCACTTCCCAGAGGGTTTTACCCCCTTAATGACCAGGCCATTTTTTGCAATATGGCACTGCTTTACTTTAACTGCTTGCTGATCGCCGGCCGTCAATTGATGGCCAGGTGGCGCAGCTCTCGTGGCGGACGGGCGTCATATGACGTCCTCGCTTTTCTAGGCCACCATGGGCCGCGATCGCGCGCGCCCTGCGTGTCACCCGCGATTACCAGTAACACAGCAGGACCGTGGATCTGTGTGTGTAAACACACAGATCCACGGTCCTGTCAGAGGAGAGGAGACCGATGGTGTGTTCCCAGTACAGAGGAACACCGATCGGTCTCCTCCCCTAGTGAGTCCCCGCCCCCTACAGTTAGAATCACTCCCTAGCAACACAGTTAACCCCTCGATCACCACCTAGTGTTAACCCGTTCCCTGCCTGTCACATTTAAATAAAAAAAAATAAAAATGTTATAAATCTATCCCCTATTTTGTAGACGCTATAACTTTTGCGCAAACCAATCTATGTACGCTTATTGCGATTTTTTTTACCAAAAATATGTACAAGAATACATATCAGCCTAAACTGAGAAAAAATTAGTTTTAAAGAAAAAAAAATTGGATATTTATTATCGCAAAAGGTAAAAATTATTGTGTTTTTTTTTTTAAAACTTGTCACTCTTCTTTTGTTTATAGCGCAAAAATTAAAACCGCAGAGGTGATCAAATACCACTAAAAGAAAGCTCTATTTGTGGGGAAAAAATGATAACAATTTCATTTGGGTACAGTGTTGTATGACTGCGCAATTGTCATTCAAAGTGCGACAGCGCTGAAAGCTGAAAAATGGCTTGGGCAGGAAGGGGGCGAAAATGCACTGTATTGAGGTGGTTAAACTGACAATTGTGCAATCGTGAGATGCTGTACTCAAATAAAATTTGTCCTTTTTTTTTCCCCACAAGTAGAGCTTTCTTTTGGTGGTTTTTGATCACCTCTGTGTTTGTTTGTTTTTTGTGCTATAAACAAAAATAAAATTTCACTTTCTGCTATAAAACATATTCAATTAAAAAAAAAAAAAAAATTCTTCATCAATTTAGCCCAATATGTATTCTGCTACATATTTTTGGTAAAAAAAAAAAAAAAAAAAAATCCCAATAAGTGTACACTGTTTGTGCAAAGCTATAGCGTCTACAAACTATGGGATAGATTTATGGCATTTTTAATTTATTTACAGCGATTTTTAGCAGGACTGCGACATTTAGGCGGACAAAATCGGACACTTGACACTTTTTTGGGAACCAGTGACATCATTAGTGATCAGTGCTATGAGTAAGCACTCAGCTCCGAGTGCGAAACGCGTCAGTTAATCCTGTACTTTCTGCATGATGGTCTTGTAATTTTGATGATCCCATCTTTCTAATAAAGTCAAGTTTTCTACTACATCCGGTGTGCGGCATCCAGATCTTCTCATTTCAAGCCTGTTCCACTTAGCATTCAGCCAGCACCTGGAACTCTTCTGCTCTGGAAATCCTACATCAATCTCACACCTGGGTCTGTGTCCACCTGAGCGGTGAAACACCCTCTTTGCCCGCCTACTGTAACAATGACGCTGGCAGGGAAGGGGTTAACATCAGGGGCAATCAAAGGGTTAAGTGTGTGCCTGGGAGGTGCTTACTGTGTGGGAGATGCTCTGACTGGATGAAGACAGATGAGTGTTCCTGCTTAGCAGGAACACAAGATCTCAAACTTCTTCCCTCTCAGAACAGTCATCTGCCTTTTTTACATAGGCAGATCACCATTCTGCCTCTCTGGGGAGCGATCAGGGGTGGCCGGCGGACATCGGGCCCGCTGATTGGCTTCCCCTCTGTCCAATCGGCGCACGTGTGTCCCCAGTGTCTATTGCACGAAATGACGTACAGGTACGTCGTTTCGCGCAATAGAGCCACCCTGCTGCAGTAGATCTGCGGTAGGCGGTCTTTAAAGTGGGGTTCCACCCAAAAAAACAAAAATACCTGAAAAATTCTAAAAAAACAAAAAAAAATTTGGATATTTTTTTTTTTACTTACCTCTAAATGCCTGTTGCTAGGTGGTCCCTCGTAGTCTGCCTCTTCCTTTGCCTGGGCTGGTGACGTCACTTCCCCCTCGGCACAGGAAGGGCTCGGCTCTGCTCCCTCCCGTCAATCATCAGGGACCCATTACAGGTCCCAGGTGATTGAGCGGCCAATTACAGCACGCGGCGCCGCTCGCGCATGCGCAGTGGGTGCCAGGCTGTGAAGCCACAGCCCGGCGCCCACAGTTGAAATGCCGGCGCCGACGAGCGGAGGGGGGACGAGCGGTGCTTCGATCCCCCACATCGCTGGACCCAGCGACAGGTAAGTGTCCAATTAAAAGTCAGCAGCTGCATTATTTGTAGCATCTGACTTTTAATTTTTTTTTTTTTTAATGGACCCCCTGGGTGGAACTCCTCTTTAAGTGGTTAAAGGTGCCTACACATTCACCAACACACTTGTGTATATAAAATACATAATGATATTTAACAATGATAAGTTACAAACCTCACCTTTTTTTGATACAACGTCTTTCTTATGATGTGCAATTAGCCACCTTGTTTCAATCATATGTATGACCTGTTTTAATAATGGTTATATCATATTTCTCAGTACCATCTTGGGGTAATGCCCTATGTTTTTTACTAATATGGCCCAGTTTGGGGACTTTGGGTGGCCATACAGACACATGGGGCGCAGTGGGAGTTCAGGGGGGGGGGGGGGGGGGAGATGGATGGGCATGTTGATGAGAGCAGCACACGAAGCTTGGCCTCTGCTCTCCTCCGCCCCCCTGTGTGTGTGTCTCCCTTCCCCCATTCCAATACCTGCTGACCGAGATCAACAGATCAGGGTTGGGCATGCCCAGTAGCATTTTAAAGTCATACTAAAGTCTCGTTTTTTTTTTTCTTTAAAAATAACAACCATGTTATACTTGCCTGCTCTGTGCAGTGGTTTTGCACAGACAGACCAGATCCTCCTCTTCTCAGGTCCCTTCCTCCTGCTCCCACAGCAAGCAAGCTTGCTATGGGGACTCCCAAGCCGAGCCATAGCTCTGTGTCCATTCAGACACTGAGCCGTGGTTCGGCCCAACCCACTCTCTCTTCTCATCGGCTAACTGACTTTGATTGACAGCAGCTGGAGCCAATGGCGTCATTGCCATGTTTCAGCCATTCAGAAGGGAGAGTCCTGGATGGCTGAGGCACGAATGCACATCGCTGGCTTGAGAGGAGACTCAGGTTAAGTATTATGGGGCGTACACACGGTCGGACTTTTCTGCTACAAAAGTCCGATGGACGCCGACGGACAAAATCCGGCGGACAATTCGATCGTGTGTGGGCTTCCCCGGACTTTCAGTGGACTTTTCCAGTCGCAAATCTAACGGACACAGAAATCCGCTCGTCTGTATGCTAGTCCAACGGACAAAAACCCACGCTAGGGCAGCTATTGGCTACTGGCTATCAACTTCCTTATTTTAGTCCGGTGTACGTCATCACGTACGAATCCTTTGGACTTGTGTGATCGTGTGTAGGCAAGTCCGGTCGTTAGAAAGGCCGCCGGACAGGCCGCCGGACAGGCCGCCGGACTTTTGTAGCCAAAAAGTCCGACCTTGTGTACGCCCCATTAGGGGGGCTGAGGGAGGCTGCTGCACACAGGCGTTTATCTTAATGCATAGAATGCAACAAGATAAAAAAACATTCTGCCTTTAGAACCACTTTAATGCGTCTGCGATGATGTTACACACCGACAGGGTGGGAGGGTTATACATAACATTCCTCCGTCGGCCATTTTGCAGACGTATGGGGATGTCTGTGCTATATATCCAAATGGCCTCTGTAAGTAAATATCTGCTCTAATGCCGCGTACACACGAGCGGACTTTACGGCGGACTTTGCCCGGCGGACTTTGACGTACTTTCCGACAGACTTTCTGAATGAACGGACTTGCCTACACACAATCCACCAAAGTCCGTCGAATTCGTACGTGATGACGTACGACCGGACTAAAACAAGGAAGTTCATAGCCAGTAGCCAATAGCTGCCCTAGCGTGGCTTTTTGTCCGTCGAACTAGCATACAGACGGCGGACTTTTCGACCGGACTCTATTTCAACGGATACATTTTAAACAAGTTTCAAATCTAAGTCCGTCCAACTTTTGAGAAAACAAAGTCCGCTGGAGCCCACACACATCGAATTGTCCGACGAAATCCAGTCCGCCGGGCAAAGTCCGCCGTAAAGTCCGCTCGTGTGTACGCGGCATAAGGATTTTTTGTGCTTTACCACACAATTGCTTTTCTGAAAGATACGTTTTTAACATTATGAGGAGTTTTATCTTGTAGGAGGTTCTATTTTTATTTTATAATCATATTAAAACGTTACATAAGTGGGAGATGTTGTAAGCAAATAATATAAAGTTCACTCTTTACCATTATGGCAGTTACTTCATAAACTTTAGATTGCATATTTTTGAGATATACATCTTAGAGTATTTTAACATTTTTGCTTGGTTATACAAGTTCAACAGTGAGGCTGAGGCACCCTCTTGTGCTCATTTATCAGCAACAATTGTTTTTATTAATTATAGATAATAAGCATTAAGAAAACATTGCTATCAAAACACTTTAGCAGAAAAATTTTATCTATCGTTTTATTTTTTAGATCACTAGCAGTTATTGTTCTATTGTATTCCTCCTGCAGTCCAGTTTGCCATCCAGGTGTGGGTGAGGCGCAATAGATGAAATATTTTCCCTTCCCGTTTTTCTATATATTTAGTTTGTGCTGTTTACCATATTTTAATTCTTCACAGAATAAGCAACTGATAATCTAAACGCAAAGGAGTTCTGTTACTTGTCTAGGCAGCCCATCTGCTGATACTTCACTCGCACACTTCCAGGTGTGTATAAAATCATGTCCCCCCTCTGGCTGCCGTGGTTCCTCCCGTTGACCCCTACATTATTACTGTGCTCTGTAAAGACTAGGGGTCGGGGCGTGTCCGGAATGGCAGAGGGAGCAGGTGTGTGAGACCTGAGCTCCCACAGATCGGCCTATATTCCTGATATTTTGGGGTGCAGATACAGCACAAAAGACCCTCCTGTGCCCCCTCTCACCTCTGGGACACCTCTGGGGTATATTTCTGCGGAATCCCCCACCAAAAATCTCCAGAACAGGCCGTGCCGCCGAGAACCACGGACTAGGCCGAAGCCGCGGCCTCGCCTGAATTTCCTGCCCACATAGAGAACCAGGCCGGCGCGGACCGGGAAAAACGCAGTTTTTTGGGTAAAAACGCCGGGCAAAAGACCATCCTGTGCCCCCTCTCACCTCTGGGACACCTCTGGGGTATATTTCAGTGGAATCCCCCACCAAAAACCTCCGGAATAGGCCGCACCGCCGAGAACCACGGACTAGGCCGAAGCCGCGGCCTCGCCTGAATTTCCTGCCCACACAGAGAACCAGGCCGGCGAGGACCGGGAAAAACGCCGTTTTTTGGGGTAAAAACGCCGGGAAAAAGACCATCCTGTTCCCCCATCATCCCTGGGGCATTTCTGGGGTATGTATAGGAGGAACTCCCAGCAAAAAGCTCGGAAAAAGGCCGCCCCGCAGAGAACCGTGGACAAGGCCGAAGCCGGGGTCTCGCCTAAACTCCCTGCCCACATGGAGAACCAGGCCGGCGGATCAACTGAACCGGAGCGGCCCCCGGACTCGGCGGCAGACTTTAAAGCTGTCATGCAGGCCATAACCTCCCTAACGGAAAAAGTGGATCATATACAGACTCATGTGGAATTTATTAGGAAGGACTTTGATACCCTGAGAGGCCGCATGCACGAGGTTGAGCAGAGGGTTTCACAAAATGAAGACACGGTACGTGACCAGGGGACTGATTTACACGTGTTAAAAACCAAAGTTAAAGTGCTGGAGGCGAGGGCAGAGGATGCCGAGAATCGCAACCGAAGGAACAACTTGCGGATCTTGGGGCTTCCGGAAGGAGCAGAAGGTACGGACCCCACCGCGTTTGCTGAACGTCTCTTGCAACAATTACTCCCCTCGGCAAGGTTTTCGCCATTCTTCACCGTGGAAAGAGCGCATCGCATACCCTTCACCAAAGGCCCACAAGGTGTGCCACCTCGCACCTTCATCTTTAAATTACTTCACTTTCGTGATCGTGACCTGGTGATGAAGGAGGCGAGGGCACAGGGAGAACTCCGTTTTGAAAATGCCAAACTCCTGATCTTTCCAGATTATTCGCTGGAAACGCAGAAACAACGGAAATCCTTCGACGCAGTGAGAGCCAGACTTCGAGCCAAGCATATTAAATACAGCATGCTGTTTCCGGCAAGATTGCGAGTGGAAGATGGTGAATCGGTGCGGTTCTTCAATTCTCCTGAGGATGCCTCCACGTGGATCGACACGCTACCTCGCAGATAAGTTTCACCACACAAGAAAAATCTGTTTATTTCTAGTTATATGTGCCATGGCCGACCGGTGATCTAGAGACGTGCCTCTTTTGTTTAATGGCCTGATCATCATTTTTGACCCAGTCGGTTCCCTCTGTGATTTACACTAATGTGCCTTATGGTAGACGGGAGCCCGGGGGTCCACTGGCCTCCTAAATATCTATTGGTTTCCTGAGATGGTTAACAGGAGGAATGGGAGATGATTGTCTCTATGCGCATCCGTCCTCCCCCCCTCCTCCTCTATCATTCCCCCCGATAATGTCGGTCATGGCCAAGAAACGATATCTGTTCCTGCAACGTTGAAGTTTAAGTTTACACCCCCGGCGGCTGCCGGGAGACTGCACCCACTTATTATGATCCGATCTCCAGCAGAGGACTGGATGTTTTTCATCATCTGACTGCTGCACTGTGGTTGCTGTTCCGCTCACGATACCCCATTACAGGCGTGTTCGCCTTGGTTCTGAGTTGGGATCCTGAGCCTCCCCGAGGTTTGGGACGGGGCTGGCGGGGTGGGGGGTGGGGGGCTTGGTTGGGAAAGTTTTGTTATACTTTGTTGATTTGCTGTTTTTTTACAAGCGATGTACTTATGTCTGTCACAGGATGTGCCGGGTGCCGGGTCCTGACCCTATCAGGGGCCCGGGCCTTGCACCTATTTCTCTATGGTGATATATGGATAGAAAATATGTTCTCGAGTGTAGATGGCTGATTGTACCCTAATTTCATGGAACACCAGGGGTTTGAATTCCTCTGTTAAAAGATCACTGGTATTCCAATTCCTCAAAACATACCACCCACAAATATGCATACTACAAGAGACCCATCTAATGGGAAGTAAACTGATGAGTCTAAGACGACCCTGGGTGGGACACCAATACCACTCCACGTATACTAACTACTCCAGGGGGGTTAGCATTTTAGTGCACAAGTCCACACCGTTTAGATTGCTGGCACTGGAGCTTGACCCTGACGGTCGATTTGTAATCTTACATGCCATTGTGGACAGATTAGAGTTGGTGGTGGTGGGACTATACCTACCCCCCCCGGCCTCTATACGGGTACTTAACCAAATTATCTCTAAAATAGCTGCCTTTGGTACGGATAATGTGGTAATACTGGGCGATTTTAATCTGGTCCCGGACCCTACAATGGACAGGCTCACATCGGGGACGGGCTCGCCATCAGAGCTGTCCTCATGGGCTGAGGCGTCTAACTTGACTGATGTGTGGAGGTGGCGCCATCCTTCTCGACGCGCCTACACTTGTCACTCAGCTTCCTACAAGACCCTGTCACGGATAGACCTTGCCTATGTGGGGGGGTCTGTCTTGCCCTTGGTCCGGGACATCAGGATACTCCCCCGTGGCATATCCGACCACGCTCCGCTCGCTTTAAAACTTTGTGTATCTAATGCCCCGGGGGAGAATCTTTGGAGATTGTCCAGATTCTGGTTGAACGACACTAGAGTATCTGAACCCTATAGATCCGAGGCGATACATTATTGGAGAGACTTAGACCAATCAGTGACTATGACCACATCCTGGGACGCATTTAAGGCCTTCACTAGGGGCAGCTTTCAAGCACATATTCGAAAGATCCGGAAGGATCTGAGGAAAGAAACACAGACAGCCGAGGGGAGGGTAGCAGCATTGGAGGCGGCATATTCCACAACGGGATCCCCTGAGACATATTCAGATTTTCAGGCAGCATTGAGAGACGTTCTTTTAATACGCACGGAGGCCACAAAAACCAAATTCTTACATCAGTCACAACGAATTTTCGAACATGGAGAAAAAACAGGCAGTATGCTGGCATGGCTGGCGAGGGAAAGCTCCTCCCCGGTGACCATCTCATCTATTTCCGATTCAGACGGGACGATCTTGACTGATCCCACGGATATTAACAATAAATTTGCTTCATTCTATCGGGACCTCTACGGTTCTCGGATGGAATGTTCAGATGAGGAGCTGAATGGGTACCTCGATGGGGTGGAGCTCCCTTGCCTGACATCCACGTTTAGGGAGGCATTAGATGGTCCGATCCAATTAGAAGAAATCCAACGAGCAGTAGCCTCCTTGCAAAACGGTAAGACCCCAGGTCCTGACGGAATTCCAGCCGAATTCTACAAAACATACGCTGAAGAAATTCTCCCATCGTTTCGGTTAATGCTCCAGAAAGTCACGGAGAGGGGCTCATTACCCCCGACTATGGCTGAAGCGGTCATTGTGGTCATTCTTAAGCCTAGCAAGCCCCCTGATCAGTGCGCCTCATATCGGCCAATATCACTCCTCAACGTTGACGCCAAGCTACTGGCAAAAGTGCTGGCTAGACGGTTGAACACGGTGATCACGGAACTGGTCCATCCAGACCAGTCTGGATTTATGCCAGGCAGGGGGACCGATATAAATATCAGACGTCTTCTTACACATCTCTCTAGGGCGGACGGGGACGGTTCGGAGGTGGTGGCCTCTCTTGATGCCGAGAAGGCTTTTGACTCGGTGGAGTGGCGCTACCTCTGGGCTGTCCTGCGCAAATTTGGATTTGGCCCTCGCTTCATTAGCTGGGTGCAAATGCTATACCATAATCCCTCAGCACGCATACGAACAAACAACTCACTGTCCTCATCCTTTCCTTTATCTAGGGGTACTAGGCAGGGCTGTCCGCTTTCTCCTGGACTGTTTGCATTGGCTATGGAACCCATGGCTGCTCGTGTTAGAGCCTCCCCCTTGGTACAGGGCATTCAGGTGGGAGTAGTGATAGACAAAATATCCCTTTATGCTGATGATACCTTACTTTTTCTTAAAGACATATCCTCCCTCTCACCAGCACTTCAAATAATTGATGAGTTCGGCATTTTCTCGGGCATTAGGATAAATTGGGGAAAATCGATCATTTTCTCATTAAATCTATCCAATCAAAACCCACCGACAGGTACCCCCCTAAACTGGACACCTGAATTTAAATACTTGGGGGTAAGGGTTAGAGTTCCACTGTCCACATATTTTGAATTGAATCTTCAGCCACTACTAAAAAATCTTTCCCAAAAATGTATAACATGGAAAACCCTCCCCCTCTCTCCAGTGGGAAGGGTAAATTTAATTAAAATGATATACTTGCCTAAATTTTTATACTTTTTTCGAAATTCTCCCCTGATTCCCCCAGCTTCATTTTTTGTTAAATTGAAAAGTATACTGTCTTCCTTTATTTGGAACGGAAGGCCCCCCAGACTGGCCATGTCTACCCTCCAGCTGCCCATTACTCAAGGGGGTCTGTCCTTACCGGACTTCCAAGTATACTTCTGGGCGGCCGTCCTGGTGACGGTCAGGTGGTGGTTCTCTCAACCACGCGATAACCCGGCAGTGACCCTGGAAGCCGCCATCATGGGGTCCTACTCATCTCTTAGCAATGTGGTGTTCAGAGGGATAAAATCCTACCCTGGCATTACGGATCTGATGAACACCACCATTATAGTTTGGAACAGGGCCAGGCATAGTTTTAACAATCCAGAGAGGTTCTCCCCGCACATTCCCTTGTGGTGCAACCCTAGACTGCCACATTTGAAGTCGGTCCCAGACCCTCAAGTCTGGGCAAAAAATGGAATTGTTAAGCTAAAACACATTGTGCTGGGGGGTAAATTAAGAACTTTCTCTGATCTCAAAAACGCTTATTCATTACCAGGTTGGATGCTGTTTAGATATTATCAACTCCGACATGCCTACAGGAAGCAGTTCCCATCTCTCCTCCAGTTAGAATCAGACCCTGTGGAGGGATTACTTACATCTAAAATCATAGATAGACCACTATCTACTCTGTACTTTCATTTGTCCATACCCCCTGCAAAGAAACTTGAAAAAACTCTGGTCAAGTGGAAGGCAGATATTCCTGACTTATCAGAGGAGGAATGGGAATCATGTGTATCCTCCTTTGTGATAAATACGATATCGGCCAGAGAGAGATTTATGCAGGTCAAGTTTCTCCACAGGGCCTATTACACCCCAAAACGTCTGACAATTATGACACCTGACAGTCCAGTGGCCTGCGCCAGGTGTGGTCTGGAGTCTGCCTCCTTTCTTCATATGGTGTGGTCTTGTCCTCGCCTCGGAGACTATTGGACAGAAATAGCTAACACTCTCAGCCAGGTTACCTCCTTAGATGTGGTAGCTCATCCCAAGGCAATGCTATTGAATATTTTCAGCCCAAATATTAGAGGTAAACATACCAAATTATTTTTGAGTTATGCTACGTTCTATGCCCGAAAAGAAATATTTCTCCATTGGAAGGATGCATTACCCCCTAGAGTATCTTCATGGCGCCTAGCAATGAATTCTATACTCCCACTATATAAACTCACGTATCTTAATCGTAACTGCCCCAAGAAATTTGATAAGATATGGTCGGGATGGATAGATGCATGGGGTGTTGAGGTTGTGAATGATGTCCAGGTTGACGCAGAAATACCAGCCATTTGATTATACAACATGATTGAGTTCTCTTTAAACTTCACCTAGTGTACATGTTCAGTTAAGATATTGAGGTATTGTGATTCCTTCCTTGCCTCCCCCTCCTGCCCTCCCCCCCCTCCCTCATCTTCTCGGTATCCTTAATCTGCCCCCCCTCCCCCCCTCCCCCTTCCCCCAGTCCCTCCCACAGTACCTCCTTGATTGATTGTTTTAATATGTCACCTCTACACCAATACTTTGCTGCAATGTCATGTATTGCTTTCATACTTCTTTATGTTGTCTATATGAGGAAATTAATCATCTATCTTGTGACTATATGTATACTGATATCATATTTAAATGTGCCTATGCATCGCTTGTAATGTTTAAATCTTGAATAAAAAATGTTTTTCTTGTAAAAAAAAAAAGACTAGGGGTCAGCTGGAGGAATAACGTGGCCAGCAAGGAGAGGGAGAACTCTTTTAGACACCCCAAAAGAACCAGATAGAAATGGCACCAGAACCTCTGCTACGGTGTGACGGACCAGTGACGTTTGAAATTAGCCTCTAAAAAAAGGAGCTTATAAACCTTAACTACTATAAGAAGATTAACGACAGGTTTCATAGTAAGTGAAATATAAAATATCAATTTATGCACATAAACCAAGATACTTGCTATTGTACTTTGTATTTATCTGACATGTGCCATCTATTATTCTTTGCTCTCAGAAATTTTACATTAAAAAGGTGGTTTGTCAAAAGGAGTGCATAAGAATGACTTGATGCATGAAGAAAATATTGCTGCATTCTATACTGATCATTTGTGTCTTAAGTTCTCAAAAACCCTTGGCATGTTAACATTTATTCAAACACATTATTAAAAAAGCTTTTATGCTGATCAAGTTCTAGGTTGCTTATGGCTCTTTTAGAAGACACAAGTCCTAGTATAGATTAACAGCTGAAGCAGAATAAAAATACTGTCTATTGTAAAGAGGCTAATCAAGGAGGTTTAGGTAGAGCTGTGAATGGGTAGCAGCTATAGAAGAACCATATACCCAATTAGAGGACACATAAGCAGGCTAATGATGCTACAGACACTTCAGGAAATTATATATTAGTGATGTCATCAACTAACTGGGGTCACTGAAAGAGAACCCAAACCATTTTCCTGCCCATAGGTCTTCTAGCTTTCGTTTGCCCCCAAGCTAGAACTGAAGTCTGCAAGTCTTGTTCCCTATTAAATTTACATTCACAAAAAGTAAAAAAAAACACCACACACAGACTTACTTCACTATACCATATCCTAAGCTAACAATGGTGACCAATAACCGAGCCAGGGTTCTTTTGATGGAAGAAACCAACTCCGCAAACACCAACAGACTGGGCGCTGCATAGAGAAGAGAAGGACATTTAATACTGATAAGTGTAGTACATACTGCATTTATGTAATCCTGAGTCAAAACTTACACGACACTCCCGTACTGTTGATATTTTGATATTCAGCATAGAATACTGCTTTTTCCAGCATTCCCAAGAAAATGACAGCAGCAATCCAAAACTGTATCCTTAACAAATCTTTCCAATAGCAGGCAGACCAAACGAACCACATGAGTCCAAAAACTATGTACATTATGCACATCACCATGTAAAACTGTAACAAAAAACATATAAAAAAAACTCAAATACACAAAAATGTATAGTAAAAACTTTAAAAATTTTACACCCACATAACAGAGTAATGTGGATGTACTTTCTTAAATTATAAACACTGAAACCTTTCATGGGGGGGGGGGGGGGGGAGCTTTGGAGCCCATTCACACTACTGCATTGCATTAGTGTGTGCAACATTAAGGCAATCGTTAATTTGAACGAGTCACCTCATGCACCACAAAAAGCCATGTACCCAAACATGTTACATAGTAAAGCCTCATACACACATTGTTGGCAGGGGATTGTCTGTTCACAGACTGTTGTCCTAAAATCTGCCCATTAGTACGCTCCTTCTGACAATTGTTGTCCAACTTCTGGCCAACAAATTTTGGATGGCAGGCTACTAAATTTTCAGTGGACAACGGTCTGTTGTCAGATTTTCATATCGTCAATACACAAGTCCGTTACACAAAAGTGGAAAGTACAAACACGCAAGCTCGGAATTAATGCTCACCAAACACGAAATTAGCAGAAGGTGCCCAAGGGGTGGCGCTCAAGAGCTGAAATTCCTCGTAGTACGTCACTACGTTCGCGTTTGTTGGCAGACAATTGTGTACCGTTAGTATGCAAGACAAGTTCCTGGCACACGCCCTTTGGACAAAAATCAGACGCTTGGTTGGCCAACAATCGGATCGTGTGTACGAGGCTGTAGTCTGGTTGAAAAAAAAAAAAAAAAAAAACACAAGTTCATCTAGTTCAACCAGGAAAATATGAAGAGGGAGACAGAGCTCTCTCAAATAATGGGATTTTTTTTTGGGGGGGGGGGGGGGGGGGAGAGAGATGATGTATCTGTTTAAAGTGAGCCAATACCACAGTAGTTAATAAAAATATACATTTTATTGCAAATGTTTAAAAGATACACTACAAAAATGCCAAAACGTCATAATAGGACTATACAACAGGCTTGTGCTCTGAAATCAGTTGTGATCAGCTAACATGTTTCACATATTTTGCTTCATCAGGGCAATACAGACATCACTGATTTCATCTGGTCTATTACAGACAGGAGGACCACTGAATACACACTCTCACAGCCAAATGTCTCTCTATGGATCACCTGGAGCAAGTTGACCCATGGATGCCAGATCCTAATGGGCGATGCCGATGGGGGAACTGGACCGTGCAAACAGGTGATGGTCTCGTAGCGGTGTGTGCACAAGCTGTCAAGTCCTGCTGGGTGCAGTGGCAGTGCGAGATATCAGGTCCCGATTGAGGAGTGCGTCTATTTCCTCAATCGGGACCTGATATCTCGGACTGCCACTGCACCCAGCAGGACTTGGTCTCGTAGCGGTGTGTGCACAAGCTGCCATCACCTGTTTGCACGGTCCAGTTCCCCCATCGGCATCGCCCATTAGGATCTGGCATCCATGGGTCAACTTGCTCCAGGTGATCCATAGAGAGACATTTGGCTGTGGGAGTGTATTCAGTGGTCCTCCTGTCTGTAATAGACCAGATGAAATCTGTGATGTCTGTAATGCCCTGATGAAGCAAAATATGCAAAACACGTTGGCTGATCACAACTGATTTCAGAGCACAAGCTTGTTGTATAGTCATATTATGGCGTTTGTTTGGAATTTTATGTAGTGCATCTTTTAAATATTTGCAATACAATGTATATTTCTATTAACTACTGTGGTATTGGCTCACTTTAAACAGATACATCATCTCCCCCCAAAATCTCATTATTAGAGAAAGCTGTCTCCCTCTTCATATTTTCCTGGTTGTTATAGGGATTGGGAGTTCCATCTCTGTTTTTTTCTGAAATACAGTAAAATCATCTACAGTGGCTTGCGAAAGTATTCGGCCCCCTTGAACTTTTCAACCTTTTGCCACATTTCAGGCTTCAAACATAAAGATATAAAATTTTAATTTTTTCTGAAGAATCACCAACAAGTGGGACACAATTGTGAAGTGGAACGAAATCTTTTGGATTTTTGAAACTTTTTTAACTAATAAAAAAATGAAAAGTGGGGCGTGCAAAATTATTCGGCCCCCTTGCGTTAATACTTTGTAGAGCCACCTTTTGCTGCGATTACAGCTGCAAGTCGCTTGGGGTATGTCTCTATCAGTTTTGCACATCGAGAGACTGAAATTCTTGCCCATTCTTCCTTGCAAAACAGCTCGAGCTCAGTGAGGTTGGATGGAGAGCGTTTGTGAACAGCAGTTTTCAGCTCTTTCCACAGATTCTCGATTGGATTCAGGTCTGGACTTTGACTTGGCCATGCTAACACCTGGATACCTTTATTTGTGAACCATTCCTTTGTAGATTTTGCTGTAGGTTTGGTATCATTGTCTTGTTGGAAGATAAATCTCCGTCCCAGTTTCAGGTCTTTTGCAGACTCCAACAGGTTTTCATCCAGAATGGTCCTGTATTTGGCTGCATCCATCTTCCCCTCAATTTTAATCATCTTCCCTGTCCCTGCTGAAGAAAAGCAGGCCAAAACCATGATGCTGCCACCACCATGTTTGACAGTGGGGATGGTGTGTTGAGTGTGATGAGCTGTGTTGCTTTTACGCCAAACATATCGTTTTGCATTGTGGCCAAAAAGTTCGATTTTGGTTTCATCGGACCAGTGCACCTTCTTCCACATGTTTGGTGTGTCTCCCAGGTGGCTTGTGGCAAACTTTAGACGAGAATTTTTATGGATATCTTTGAGAAATGGCTTTCTTCTTGCCACTCTTCCATAAAGGCCAGATTTGTGCAGTGTACGACTGATTGTTGTCCTATGGACAGACTCTCCCACCTCAGCTGTAGTTCTCTGCAGTTCATCCAGAGTGATCATGGGCCTCTTGGCTGCATCTCTGATCAGTCTTCTCCTTGTCTGAGCTGAAAGTTTAGAGGGACAGCCAGGTCTTGGTAGATTTGCAGTGGTCTGATACTCCTTCCATTTCAAAATGATCGCTTGCACAGTGCTCCTTGGGATGTTTAAAGCTTGGGAAATCTTTTTGTATCCAAATCCGGATTTAAACTTCTCCACAACAGTATTACGGACCTGCCTGGTGTGTTCCTTGGTCTTCATGATGCTCTCTGCGCTTTCAAAAGAACCCTGAGACTATCACAGAGCAGGTACATTTATACAGAGACTTGATTACACACAGGTGGATTCTATTTATCACCATCAGTTATTTAGGACAACATTGGATCATTCAGAGATCCTCGCTGAACTTCTGGAGTGAGTTTGCTGCACTGAAAGTAAAGGGGCCGAATAATTTTGCACGCACCACTTTTCAGTTTTTTAATTGCTAAAAAAGTTTAAAACATCCAATAGATTTCGTTCCACTTCACAATTGTGTCCCACTTGTTGGTGATTCTTCACAAAAAATTAAAAATGTTATATCTTTATGTTTGAAGCCTGAAATGTGGCAAAAGTTTGAAAAGTTCAAGGGGGCCGAATACTTTCGCAAGCCACTGTATATATATGCTACATCTAGTTCAACCAATAAATGTCTGTTGGCAAGGTGCATTGGTGCAACGCGTAACAGGTGTTACTGCAATGCAATAGTGTGAATGGGACCTTTTGATGTTCCTACTTCTCCCAATGCCATCTAAAATGTAAAAACTCGACTCCTATGCAGCTTTGGTGAACATTAAAGGAGATATATAGTCACGGCATACACTTTCATTTTAAATCATCAGCATTGTAATAGCAATACATACAATAGTTATTTGGCAAACCAATGTAAGCTTAGTTGAAAAATCTCCTTTCATGTTGTGAGTGGTGCCCCTCTGTTGGCAATCTCTCAGCTTTCAAATATGTGCTTACCAAAATTGGACAAAATAGTTTTTTCTTTAAAGCTAAAGACCAGGCACTACATAAAACAAGCCACATTATACCAAACACATTGGTAGTACTGGCATTGCTAAAATAGAAATATGTTTTACTCTATACCCAAGTTTAACATTAATCTCCTGTTGCAGTCTGGCAGCATCGATATTCAAAAATTACAGCTGTATGGATGGGCCAAAACAGCAGTGTTATATGCAGTTGTGTTCAAACTAATAGCAGTGTGGAGTTCAATTAGTGAGATCATTCAGTCTGAAAAATCAGGCGTCAAACAGGTGGCCCTTTAAGGTTGAAGGCAGCAAATGTTGTACATGCTGGGTATAGTGCATTTCTCTCTGAAAATCTGAGTAAAATGGGTCATTCCAGACATTGTTCAGAAGAACAGTCTACTTTAATTAAAAAGTTGATTGGAGAGGGAAAAACATAAAAGTGCAGAAACTGATATGCTGCTCAGCTAAAATGATCTCAAATGCTTTAAAATGGCAACCAAAACCAGAAAGACGTGGAAGAAAATGGAAAACTACCATTCAAATGGATCGCAGAATAGCCAAAATGGCAAAGACTCAGCCAATGATCAGCTCCAGGGTTATAAAGAAGGTCTAACATTACCTGTGAGTACTGTAACAACTAGAAGACCACCTACGTGAAACCAAGCTAAATCTGTAAGAAACCCTCGTAAAGTCCCATTGTTGAAAAAACTGTGTGTGCTGAAGAGGTTACATTTTGCCAAAGAACACATTGACTGGCCTAAAGAGAAACGGCGCAAAATTTTGTGGACCGATGAAAGCAAGATTGTTCTTTTTGGGTCTAGGGGCTGCAGGCAGTTTGTCAGACGACCCCCAAACACTGAATTCAAGCCACAGTACACGGTTAAGAAAGTGAAGCATGGTGGCACAAGCATCCCGATATGGGGAGGTCTCTCGTACTATGGTGCTGGGCAATGGCGACCCGTGCATTGTGGGCGCAAGGCGCGCCATACCCCCTATCCCTGCTGCCGCCTCCCTATCCATGCGCCCTTCCCCTTTTAGGACACCGGATGCATGGACTCCTATGGCAGGGGCAGGAGGGGGTGTATTTAGGCTCTAATAGGCTTCAAAAAAGGGTGGGCTCAGGGTACATAGAGTGGTAGCAGGGTGTCAGCATATGATGGGCAGACTGGCAGCATATGATTTGATGGGCACAGTGGCTGCAATTGATGGGCACAGTGGCTGCAATTTTTTTTTCCCCAAAATGTTTTTGCGCCTCCCCAAAAATTTTGGAGCACCAGCCGCCACTGGTGCTGGGGCCATTTAATCGCATAACAGGGATCCATGGATCAGTTTGATTACATCAAAATACTTAAATAATACATGGTCATGTTGTCTTAGACCGAAGAGGAAATGCCCTTGAAATGGGTGTTTCAGCAAGACAATGACCCCAAAGCACACCATTAAGCGAGCAGCATCTTGGTTCCAGACCTATAAAAATAGGATTTTTAAAACAGCTTACCTGTAAAATCCTTTTCTTTCGAAGGACATCACGGGACACAGAGCCACAGTATAGGTATCTATAGGTATCACTGGTGATTGGACACTGGCACACCCTATCAGGAAGTTCAACCCCCTATATAATCCCTCCCCCTTGCAGGGATACCTCAGTTTTGTAGCCAAGCAATATAGTGTATTAGAAGAGGGGCGGGACCTCTGTGTCCCGTGATGTCCTTCGAAAGAAAAGGATTTTACAGGTAAGCTGTTTTAAAAAATCCTATTTTCTTTCTCGAACATCACGGGACACAGAGCCACAGTAATTACTGATGGGATGTCCCAGAGCAATGCTACCTGAGGGGGGGGAACCACGACCAAGTAGGGTGCAATCAGACCTGAGGACCCTGTACCGCTGCCTGCAGCACACTACGCCCAAAGGCGATATCCTCATGCCTCGACAGGTGCATCGGAAAGTCTAATGCCTGAACTTTCTTGTTCCAGGTCGACAGAATACTGTGTTGCAGCATTCTTGAGTGAAACTGAGCATAGGGAACTGCTTCGAATGAAGACACCATCTTCCCTAGTAGCCTCATACAAAGGCGGACTGAGGGACCCTTCTTGGTCCTTACAGCCAGAATCAGCTCTCTCAAAGCAGCGATCTTTGCCTGGGGTAGAAATATTTTCTCCTGGCTTGCATCTATAACCAGACCTAAATACTCCAGTCTTCTTACTGGTTTTAGGAAAGACTTTTCTAAGTTGAGGATCCAACCCAGGTGTTCTAGATACCTGACTGTGGTCCTCAAGTTTCTATTCAAAGAGGCTACCGACTGGTCTATCAAGAGCAGGTCATCTAGGTATGCTATGACAGCTATACCCTGAGCCCTTAATCTGGCCAGAGGAGGAGCCAAGATCTTTGTGAACACTCGAGGTGCAGTGGCTATCCCGAAAGGCAGAGCCACAAACTGGAAATGGCGCCCTCCTACCTCGAAGCGCAGAAACTTCTGATGAGCAGGAAAAATGGGCACATGCAGATATGTATCTCTGATGTCTATTGACGCCAGAAATTCTCCTCCCTGCAGGGTGGGAACTACTGTTCGAATTGATTCCATGCGGAAGGATTGAATCCTTAGGAATCGGTTCAGATCCCTCAAGTCCAGAATGGGCCTGACATCCCCATTTGGCTTTTGGACCGTAAAAAGGTTGGAATAGAAGCCCAATCCCTGGTCCTTTGCGGGAACTATCATAATGACCTCCTGCGACAAAAGTCGCTCTAACGCTAGAAGGAGCGACTGCTTCTTCTCTGGGTCTCTGGGGACACTTGATCTGAGGAACCGAGGAGAGGGGAATTCCTGAAACTCCAGCTTGTACCCTAAGGTTACCGTGGAGATTACCCATCTGTCCTGGAAATCCTCCTGCCAGAGCTCCGAGAACTGTCGCAGTCTTCCCCCCACTCGAGTGAGCGGGGGCGCCCCCTCATGCAGAGGTCTTAGTGTTTTGCCTAGTAGGCTTCTTTCCCCAGGACTTCTTTTGTCCCTGGGGTTGACTCTTGTCTCTGGACCCCGATGGAGGCGGCCGTCGAGACTGCCTGGAGGCTGAAGCCCCTGGCGCTGGGGAAAGAGTCCGTTTGAAAGAGGGACGCTTACTCTTCTTCTTGACAGGTAAGAGAGTGCTTTTCCCACAAGAGATTCTCTTGATATAGTTATCTAAGTCCTCTCCAAACAACCTTGCACCACGAAATGGAAACCCAGCCAGTAGCTTCTTACATGGTGCTTCGGCTGACCAATTTTTCAACCATAGGATTCTACGTATATGCACCAACCCCAGTGAAAGACGGGAGGTTTGCACAATAGAATCTCTAATGGCGTCAACCACAAAGCATAAGGCCGCTGGAAGGTTAGCAAACCCCTGGGCCTGCTGTTCAGGTAATACTTTGATGACCTGCTTAACATGGTCTCTTAAGTATTGACAGACTCCAATCGCTGCTACTGCAGGTTGGGCCACTGATCCTGCTAAGGAGAAAACATCCTTCAATAGGGATTCCATCCTTTTATCTACAGGATCCCTGAGCATCTGAGCATTGTCTACAGGACAAGTCAGGCTATTATTTACGGAGGAAATGGCGGCATCAATAGCCGGTATTTCCCAACATTTTAATAAACTTTTCTTCCATCGGATAAAGTGTTGAAAACTTTCTCGGCGGAAAAAAATGTTTGTCTGGGTGATCCCACTCAGAATAAATGAGCTTTTCAAGTAAAGTATGAACAGGAAAAGCCTGTGCTGCTTGGAAAGGTTTCAGTGACCCCAAAGCAGAAGAGGTTTCTGTAACAGTTTCAGGTAGGGGCAACTTATATGTGGAGCGGACCAATCCAGTGAGGATCTGCACTAAGACTTTCTCCTCTTGGGAAGTCGCAGAGAGTCCCTCTCCACCTGATTCCTCCGAAGAGGAATCATCCGTCCCATCCCGATCCTCTGAAAGGGATTCATCTCCTTTATCCCAGAGCTCCTCTTCCTGAGGGTCTTGGGGAACAGAGAAAAGCCTAGTGCGTTTTCTTCCACTGAGTGAAGACGTAATCACGGCCATTAATCTTTCCTCTAGACCATTAATGGTTGAGGAAAAAACCTCTTGTGTAATATATACAGGGGCTGAAGTGCCAGCAGCAGGTGTAGCCCCCGACCCCGATGGCTCTCCCTGGTTAGCCGCCCCTGGCCCATCTTTAGGGGAGAGGATGCTGCCGACAGGGGGCCCTCAGAACCTGAACGAGATCCCCTAGTGTCTCTGGTTCCTGGGGTGCTTGAACCTCTTCTACCCATAGTGCAAAGCAACAAGGTGTGAGGTATACAAATGAACACTGCCTGCTGAGCGATGTAGTCTGGCTAAAAGCCTTGCTACCCAATGCTCAGTCTGGTGTTACTTCAGTAAATGCTGCCTAGGAGAATGCCTGTCTCCCACCTTACATGCGACCGTCAGCTCTGTGTCTCTCAGAAGGCTGAGTGCACCTGTACAGAGTGCCTCTAATAGCCTGCAGCTGGCCTGAGTGGGAGTTTAAGCACCTGTGCTGACGTCCCGCCCCCCCCTCTACCGCCCCCCCCCCCCTCGAGTTTTGAAAAAAACGAGCGCTTCCCGCGCTAGCCGACTCTCCTGTCATGCTTCTGGAGGAAGGCTGGGGGAGGGGGAGGAGGGAGAGAGGCTGGTAGCAAGATCTGCCTGAACGGCTATCTTCAGAGATGGTGGCCATTAGGCCGCAGAGCCCTGGTGGTATAACCACTTTCTAGATCCTTGTGGCCCCTCTCTAGCCTGGGGGGGAACATTCAAACATGAGAAATCCCCCCTTCCATCTTACCTTTTTTGCAGCCGGCCTGAGATGCTGGGAGACATGAACAGCGATGAAAAAACACTGAGACAGACAGTCAGCATGTGAAGGTTTGTGCTCTTGGCAGCCCCCGGTGGTCACAAATAGGCATAGCATGCATTTACCTTAAAGGAGAAAAGCCACTAGAACTCAAAAATTCTGTGGAATCTCCTCTTACCTTATCCAGCTGCAGGGTGCTGTTTACACAGACCCAATCTTCACCTCTCACGGTGAGCTCCGTTTGAAAAAACCGTCAGAGACTGGGGCCCCCTACGAATAGGGGGATCCAACAGTTCTGGGACCGTAAAGCACCTCGCCAGAAATTAGGAAGTTTAAAGCCATTTTCTGATCTGCAGGGTCCAGCTCTCTAAAAAGAGAAGCGTTACGGGTAAAACCTCGTTTCTTCGGACACGAGGCCCGGGTACCATTCAATTCGGCCACGAAAAGACACTTTGAATGGATCCGGTTCGCCTGGCTTGCCCCAGTATAGGATCTTAGGATATTCCCTTTGGAGCTCAGCACAGGACATCTTTACACGTCCATCACCTAAGACACTGACGTAAAAACTGAGGTATCCCTGCAAGGGGGAGGGATTATATAGGGGGATGAACTGATAGGGTGTGCCAGTGTCCAATCACCAGTGATACCTATATAACCCATCAGTAATTACTGTGGCTCTGTGTCCCGTGATGTTCGAGAAAGAAATGAACGTTATCGAGTGGCCAGCCCAATCCCCGGACCTTAATCCGATAGAAAACTTGTGAGGCGACATCAAAAATGCTGTTTGAGGTAAAACCTAGAAATGCAGAGGAATTGCATTGTGGAATGTAGTGCAATCGTCCTGGGCTGGAATACCTGTTCACAGGTGCAAGAAGTTGGTCGACTCCATGCAACGCAGAAGCAGTTCTCAAATAGTGGTTATACAACTAAATATTAGTTTAGTGATTCACAGGAAAGCTAAATCTTCAAACATTTTTCAGTTTATACAGTAAATGTTTGAGTTTGTAAAGAAAAATGCAGACACTATTTTTTGGAAAAACCTATTATTCCTTTTTCTTCACTTTCTGTAAAGTAATAACAAATTTGAAAGATTTTCATCACTTGAGGTTTTGATTTGGAATAGATGGCACAGTGCTACCAATGCATTTGCGTTTATGAAAATAAAAGCCATTATAAGGATTTTGAGCTTTACTCACTTTTTTGGGGATCGAATGAAAAATGGACAGGCGATCTGTTATCATCTGATCTCCCCATAGAGGAGAGCGGGGCTCTGACAGGTCAGTCTCAGCACAGTGAGCGGAAACAGGTTCGTCATCAGCCTGTTCAGCGGGGATCAGCGGATCGATCCCCCGCTGGACAAGCCCATGTGAAATAGACGCTAAAAGTGCTTGTCGCCCCAACAATTCATATTCCTGATATGTGCCTGATGTACCATGTACTCGTATGAAAACATATCCTGTTCTCCTTATATTGCTTCTTTTGTGTGAAATCCCTGGTGTTCCTGCCTGTCCCGCAGCTTTCCTATTAAAATATTGAAAACTGACCACACTAAGCAGGAGAGCACAGTGTGGTCAGGTCTCTAGCTGTGCTCGGAACCCAGCCTGCTCTACTACAATGAGCAGGCTTGTCCTGACAACCCCCCCCCCCCAGATAGCCATTCATTGAGAAGTTCAGTAAGCTGCTGTTTCTATTTTAAAGAAGGTCCAGTTAAACAGTTTTCTATTACATTGTCATGGCATTTCCAATAGATCAGCATACATACTTACAATCATTAATGGCCAATCTGAAGCAGAAATGTACCCATGAGGACCTTCCATTGAGGTATAAACTGTTCAGGAGTAAACAGAAAAAATAAATAAATAAATAAATCACAAAACAAAAACGCTTTGAAATATTTATAATAGATACTTTGCCAAACAGATGTCATGCAAGTAAAAATGCACATAGGAAGATCATCAGCAATATTAAAAAATAAAGAATAGCAGGCTCTGACTGACAATACACACCCATGCAGCATTTTACAATCTAACAATTTAGGAATCTTGCCATTTAAAAAGTATGAGAAACAAAAGTGTGGCGCTATATATCACATCCACAACCGTGTGTATCACAATAAAGACATATGAAAATGGTGAATACTACCAAAAAATGTATGACCATAAAATGGATAGTGTCAAATAATTAATCAGTGTAGATCACATATAAAAGGTAAATATACAATAATACTTAATCATCAGATGTGCCAGTGATTAGTAAAAACCCGTGCTGGTTCCATGAGCCAGACACCAAACATAAAACTTTAGAAGTCCATAAAAAATGTGTAGAAAAATAGTAAAGAAAACATCAGAGTTCAAAAGGGGTGATGCATGGCCAGATGGTATTCACAGAATTTTAGTCGCACCAAATCTGGCGAGTGGGCAGAAGGGAGACCACAAGCGTGCATAGATTGTACATCAGTGCCGGGGCCAACACCAGGAGTAGAGGAGGCTTACCGGAAAGAATTGACCTGAAATGGCGTACGCCAGACAAGTTAAAAAAGCATAATAACCACTGGTTCTGGGAAATGCATCTTGTCAGATGTCATCAACAGATGGTGGAAAGAAAAGGGGGGGGTCCACACTGCTTCCTCTCCCATAGGTAATCCAACATAAGCCAAACGTGTAGTTTCATATGCCATGTGAGGAGCAAACAAAACTCACATAGCGTAAAAACGTTTTAAAACACTAGTTTATTAAAATAATAAAAAAACAGACTCACATTTTGGAGGAACGAAACAGAGCTCAAATATCAAATAGCGGCGATCCTGAGGGGTCCACCCGACATGTTTCAGCTAATGAGCCATCAGATGACGATGGCTAATACCCCAGATGACGACTCCTTAGCTGAAACATGTCGGGTGGACCCCTCAGGATCGCCGCCATTTGATATTTGAGCTCTGTTTCGTTCCTCCAAAATGTGAGTCTGTTTTTTTATTATTTTAATAAACTAGTGTTTTAAAACGTTTTTACGCTATGTGAGTTTTGTTTGCTCCTCACATGGCATATGAAACTACACGTTTGGCTTATGTTGGATTACCTATGGGAGAGGAAGCAGTGTGGACCCCCCCCCCTTTTCTTTCCACCATCTGTTGATGACATCTGACAAGACGCATTTCCCAGAACCAGTGGTTATTATGCTTTTTTAACTTGTCTGGCGTACGCCATTTCAGGTCAATTCTTTCCGGTAAGCCTCCTCTACTCCTGGTGTTGGCCCCGGCACTGATGTACAATCTATGCACGCTTGTGGTCTCCCTTCTGCCCACTCGCCAGATTTGGTGCGACTAAAATTCTGTGAATACCATCTGGCCATGCATCACCCCTTTTGAACTCTGTTGATGTTTTCTTTACTATTTTTCTACACATTTTTTATGGACTTCTAAAGTTTTATGTTTGGTGTCTGGCTCATGGAACCAGCACGGGTTTTTACTAATCACTGGCACATCTGATGATTAAGTATTATTGTATATTTACCTTATATGTGATCTACACTGATTAATTATTTGACACTATCCATTTTATGGTCATACATTTTTTGGTAGTATTCACCATTTTCATATGTCTTTATTGTGATACACACGGTTGTGGATGTGATATATAGCGCCACACTTTTGTTTCTTTTGTTTTCTACCTTGAGTCTATAGGTGTGTTGGCTTCTTTTCACTTTCTTTCTAAACGTAGCGCTGTACTTAATTTTTACTTTTGCATTTAAAAAGTATGACAGAAAGAAATAAAAAGACCTTTTGGTAAAATTGCGTGGAAAGGTTAGAACCTGTCAGGTTTTTATTTCTGCCTTCTGGGAGCTCTGTCCTCAGTTTTGCAACACAGATTACTAACAAAGAACAATCATTAATGAACTCTATGGGCACCAAATTTATATTTCCTGTAATTGTTAAACCCCATTAAATCACATGTCAAAAGAGCACTACCTGATAAACTCCAATCTTCAGCACTCTCCTCCGATTTTAGCGAAACTACAAAAATAAAGGGCCCATCTTGTTGTGTTTGAACAACATAACCCTGGGGAAAATACAAGTATTAATATTTCTGACAGTCAAAACTACAAATAAATTGAAAAAAAGTCAAAAAATGGAGCAAGCGAATGAAAAACACACATGGAAACTGGAAACCAGGAGAGACACACACTCCCTACAGGACCTCAAATCACGTGCCGGGTGTCCCCAAATAGGATTTCTCATCCTTGTGTTCACTTTCTTTGCAAACTAGGCTCTCTAGTCCTTTCATGCCTCCTGTGATTGCCTGCAGTCTGGGCTTTGGTCTTATGGTGTCTGCTTGCCCGCCTGAACCATTATCAATTGCAATATATTTTGGGAAGCTTGGACAGCATCCCCTGAGGAAGCCCTATTTTAGGGCAAAACATGTTGGGAACCACATCATTGTGCTGTACCTTTAAGGACTGTACTGTATATGTCTTTTCTAATGCAACTACGTTTTTTTTTTTTTTTTTTTTTAATGCATTAATAAAATTTCCACTTTTTAATACGTTTTTCCTAATGATTTTATATGCACCCAAAAAAATCCCACAAATCTTTGATATACAAATTAGCATGAGGGCTGTTTTAAACATGCAGCAGCTGACATTTTGCCGATGAAATCTGTTACACCAACAAGCAATGTCTCCACATACAAGAGCATGCATCCTTGTTTTATCCTTACCTTTGAATTGGGAAGAAAAGGATTGGTCTTAGAAGCGTTCTTATTCTAGGAAACAAGAAAAAGGGTATATGTTAAAAAAAAAAAAAAAAAAAAAAAAAAAAATCCTCCAAGTTTTGTTATAAGTAAGCTTTACTTGCCATTTTTTTTATTTATTTATTTTATTTCTTTAGAGATTTTACTTCTGAGCCTGCACATGCACTAATTGGGAAATATCAAATTAGAAGCAAGTCAATAGAAATAAAAAAAAAATATTTGACTGCAGAACGTGTTATCGCCCCCAAATTTTTATCCTGCAGCAGGACAACGGCCTCAAACATTCAGCCAATGTAATTAAGAACCATCTTCAGTCTAAGGAAGAACAAGGAGTCCAGGAAGTGATGGTTTGGCCCCCACAGAGCCCTGATCTCTACATTGAGTCTCAGATTACATGAAAAGACAGAAGGATTTGAGGCAGCCTACAGCCAGAGGATCTGTGGTTATTTCTCCAAGAAAATTTGCGTGCATGTGTACCTAGAATACTTGATACTGTTTTGAAGGCAAAGGGTGGTTGCATAAAATACTAAATTTGTATTTCTCTTCTTTTCATTTATTTTCCATTTTGCTAATTCTTGCTTTACAGCATTTCTTCACACTTGCCTTAAACTTTTGCACAGTACTGTACATTTCTACCCCCATCTTTGGATACAGGAATAGTAGAACTCCCAGCCCTGACTAGCCATAGACAGACTAGACTGACTTTTTTTTTTTTTTTTTTTAGGGGTCCCCCATTAAAACTCTTTAAAAGAAAAAGTATGTTGAGGAGAAAGGAGAGGGGAAACAAAAGTACACCAAAAAAAAGAGAGAATGCACAAACCATAAAATATACAATTTATCCTTGCATATACACATATTTGCGATGCATACTAGCACAATATGCAATTGTCTTGCAGGGGAAAGTTTTTTGTTTTTTACTGCAGCAGTTTGCAACCACTTTAAAATCAACTGTTCCCAACAAGCCGACATTCACATACAGAAAACGCTCAGGAAAGCAAAATTCCCACTCGCCCTATTAGAGAAACGCAACCTGGCAACATGTACCAATGTAGAAAACTGAAATGCCTCACATGAAAATATGTGTCACATGGTAAAAAAGCCTTTCAGGTAAATGGGTAAAAGTCTCAAATTACTTTCCTTCACAATTTGTAGACAATTTCCCGATTTGTCCATGCAGGTTATTGTATGTAGGCTGAGCCATTAGAACTTTACATACTAGATCTAAGGAGCATAATAGGATTTTAAAAACAGCTTACCTGTAAAATCCTTTTCTTTGAAGTACATCAGGGGACACGGAGCCATAGTAGTTACTATGTGGGTTAACATGGATAAGGTTACAAACCAGAGAGTATGAAGCAAGTGGTCGTTGAAAAAAACAGCGATAAGGCCGACGCCTGGCCCTTGGATAGTGCTCAAGGCCAGCTTCATTACTGATCTCATCTGTAGGAAGTCAAGGATCCTACCTATGATATATTTCCTGGGGTGCCAACCCCTGGATTCACACCAGGAGACACATGCCTTTTTGGACTCTATAATATATGATTCTGGAGGCCGGCTTCCTAGCATTAACCAAGGAAGAAACTACTGAAGCTGACAGCCCACGGTCCTTTAGAATGTGGGTCTCAATAGCCAAACCGTTAAATTTAGCGTTTGTAAGGTAGGACGGAACACGGGACCTTGCGAGAGTAGGTCTGGCCACAGGGGCAGGGTCCAAGGGTCCCCTACCGCCATCCTTATGATCTCGGCAAACCAAGATCTCCTGGGCCACAGAATCACTTCCTTTCCCTTTTGCTTGATCCTGCGTAGGAGACGCGAAAACAGCAGAACAGGAGGGAATGCATAGATCAGTGAAAACTGATCCCATGGAAAGACCAAGGCATCTGTTCCGTATGCCATCGGATCCCTTGTCCTTGACACAAAGTTGTCAATCTTGTTGTTGAACCGGGACGCAAACAGATCCACGTCCAGAACTCCCCATTTTTGGCATATTGACAGAAAGATGTTGGGGTGAAGGGACCATTTTCCCGGGAACAATTGTTGGCGACTCAAGTAGTCCGCCTGCCAATTCCCCATCCCTGGTGTGACACAGTGCGACTCTGAGCAAAGCATGAGAAGGTACGTGCTCCTTACAGCCCCCAGTGGTGACACTTAGGCATAACAACAACATTTACTTTAAAGGAGACCATGCATAAGAAAATTTTAAAAAACTTCTCAGAAAAACTCCACTTACCTTTCCCGCTGCAGGGTTTTCTGTGGTAAACCAACAGACCCAATCTTCACCCTTCACGGTGGGTTCCGGTAAACCTTCAGGAGCTGGGGATCCTCGAGGAAACCCACAATCCTGGACCTGCAATAGCACCACCGGCAGTAAACTTTATGGCCTGAATACCAAAAAGTACTGGATTCCCGGGGTCCAGCTCTCAAAAGAGAAGCATTCACAGGCAAAAACCTCGCTTCTTCGGACACGAGGCCCGGGTACCGTTCAATTTGGCCAGAAAGACACCTTGAATGGATCCGTCTGCATAGCTAGCCCCAGCAAGGATTGCTCCAGAGGAGCTCAGCACATCTTTACTCCGTGACCAACACAGACACTGGCGAAAAAACCGAGGTACTCCCAGTAGTGGGAGGAGTTATATAGGGAGTGCACTTTTTGTCTTAGGGTGTGCAAGTGTCCATCACCTGAAGGTGGCCTATAACCCACATAGTAACTACTATGGCTCTGTGTCCCCTGATGTATGAAAAGAAAGAAGGTTTGTGGAAGATGGGAACACAAAGCATAGCGTGTTCCCAGACACTTTGCCGAATTCTATGGCCTCTGATGTTTGTGTGTCTGGATAAGAGTTTGTCTCTAACAAATGACCTACTGCAGAGCAATTAATAAAAAATCATTCACGAGGTAGACATCCTGGCTTTATACTTTGGATTGTATACTCCTTGTACCTGGGGTGGCTTCAATGAGGAAATTGAGATGAACTGGTATATAAATATTTCGGCCGGACCCAGTTTATTTCAGATTCTCTTAATTTGCAGGGATTTCATTTTTATCTCATGTTTTGGCCACAGGACAGGAAGTGAGGGTAAATATCCCCAATGAGACACAGGTAACAAAATAAAACCTGACAGAGGTTGTAACCCTCCCTTACTCTATCCTAGATGAAGTAAAAAAAAACAAAAAACAAAAAAAACACATTGCCTATAGTTCTACTTTAGCCAGTTAAAGACCGCCCACCTCATATATACTGCAGCAGGGCTGCTCTATTGCGGGAAATAACGTACCTATACGTTGCTTCCTGCAATAGATACTGTGAGCACGCGCGCGCCCGCTTCACGGAGGAGGTGCCGGCGTGTCCGGCGGACCAGATGTCTGTCGGCCACCCGCAATCACTGCACAGAGGCAGAATGGGGATCTGCCTATGTAAACAAGGCAGATCCCCATTCTGACAAGGAAGAACATGAAGATCTGCTGTTCCTAGTGACACAGTAAGAAAGCACAAACAGGGACTGCATTTAACCCTTTGATCGCCCCTGGCATTAACCCCTTCCCTGCCAGTGTCATTTATACAGTAATCGGTGCATTTTTTTAGCACTGATCACTGTATTGGTATCACTGGTCACTTGGTGTCAGATTTGTCCGCCGCAATGTCACAGTCCCCCTAAAAAAAAAAAAACACATAAAAAATAAATAAATAAATTTAAAAAAATGTAAAAGTCCATAAACCTATCCCATAGTTTGTAGACGCTATAACTTTTGCGCAAACCAATCAATGTACACTTATTGGGGTTTTTTTTTTTGACCCAAAAATATGTAGAATACATATTGGCCTAAATTAATGAAGAAATGTTTTTTTTTTGGATATGTATTATAACAGAAAGTAAAAAATATAGTTTTTTTAAAATTGTTGGTCTTTTTTGTCTATAGAGCAAAGAATAACTGCAAAGGTGATCAACTACCACCAAAAGAAAGCTCTATTTGTGGGGGGGGGGGGGACCTACATCAATTTTATTTGGGTACAGCATCGGACGACCGTGCAATTGTCAGTTAAAGTAACCTAATGCTGTATCTCAAAAAACGGCCTGGTCAATAAGTGAGTAAATCCTTCTGGGGCTGAAGTGGTTAACCAGTTGCCAACCGCCGCACGCCGATGTACGTCGGCACAATGGCACGGGCAGGCATAAGGGCTTACCTGTACGTCCCTGCCTGCCCGCGGGCGGGGGGTCCTATCGGATACCCCCAGTGCCTGCGGCGGTCAGATTCTTGTCAGGAGTGATCCGAGGTGAGGGGGAGGCCACTGATTCATGGCCACCCCATCACGATCGCTTCTGGCGAATGACAGGCTCTATACAGGCTCCATGACAGGCCTCTGTAATGTAAACAGCGGCAGAGGAAGTGATGTAATCTCTCCTCGTGTCGGTCTTTTCGTTCCGGCGGCGATGAGAGAAGACATCCAAGTAAGTGCACCAAAACACAACACTTACAGTAGAACACTCTAGGCACACATTTCACCCATTCCCCCCCGATCACCCCCCGTCACAGTGACACCAATAGCAGTTTTTTTTTTTTCTGATTATTGCATTGGTGTCATTTGTGACAGTTAGTGTTAGGCCCCTTCAGGTCTAGGGTACCCCCCCAACCCCCCCTAATAAAGTTTTAACCCCGTGATCACCCCTCTTCGCCAGTGTCACTAAGTGGTCGTTTTTCTGATCGCTGTATTAGTTTCACAGGTGACGCTAGTTAGTGAGGTAAGTATTTAGGTTTGCCGTCAGCGTTTTATAGCATCAGGGACCCCCATATACTACCTAGTAAAGGTTTTAACCCCTTGATTGCCCCCTAGTTAACCCTTTCACCAGTGATCACCGTATAACTGTTACGGGTGACGCTGGTTCGTTTATTTTTTATAGTGTCAGGAGACCCGCCGTTTATTACCTAATAAAGGTTTAACCCCCTAATCGCCCGGCGGTTATATAAGTTAAGTTTTAGGGTCAGATAAGGTCTGCGTCGCCCCAGGCAGCGTCAGGTTAGTGGCAGTACTGCTAACACCCAGGCACGCAGCATACACCTCCCTTAGTAGTATAGTATCTGAACGGATCAATGTCTGATCTGATCAGATCTATACTTGCGTCCCCAGCAGTTTAGGGTTCCCAAAAACACAGTGTTAGCAGGTATCTGGGCTGATCCCGCTAGCACCTGCGTTTTGCCCCTCCGCCCAGCCCACCCAAGTGCAGTATCGATCGATCACTGTCACTTACAAAACACTAAACGCATAACTGCAGCGTTCGCAGAGTCAGGCCTGATCCCTGCGATCGCTAACAGTTTTTTGGTAGCGTTTTGATCCAGTAGCTAACAGTCGGGAGCTTTTTTGCCCGCGAGTCTCACTAGTGTACCACTAAATTTAGAGCCCAAAATGGCAAATCGAAGGTACACTAGTGAAGAGCCCTACACGTTTTTGAGCATGACAGATAGTGAAGAGGAAGTCTCATCTGTCAGATTCAGGCTTAGAATACGAACCTGTAGACAGCAGCGGCTCCATGACAGATAGCTCTGACGACAGAGTTGTGGTCCCTGCCAAGGTTAGGCGTACCAGACCCCAATCTTCTTTTGCTGTTGATGTGCAAGAACCGCAGGTCCCTCGTATGGAGCAGAGAAGTTCTAGCAACGCTATTCCTTCTGGTGAACTGGCAAGCACCAGCGGCCTAGTACACTCTGGTCGTACATCCAGCACTGCTGTAACACTTGGTGACGTGGCGAGTCCCATAAGTGCAGTTAAAGCTGGCGAGGTGGCAAGCACAAGTAGTGTCCCGCTGCCACCAAGAAGACGAACACAGGCCCGTCGTGCCCATAGTGCCCTTCCTGCTGCATTCGCCAATCCTAATTGGGAACCCACCACTTTGGCAGCACCCGTACTTCCCCCATTCACTGGCCAACCCGGCATTCATATGGAAACAGTTGATTTTACGTCACTTGATTTTTATTCGCTGTTTTTCACCGAAGATCTCTATAGATCTATTGTGGACCAAAGCAAATTTGTACGCTGGTCAACACATCGCGCCACTATTCCCCAGTCCTCTCTTGCCAGAGATTGGAAACCAATTATGGTTTCCGAATTTAAAATCTCTTTCTGGGCCTTTCCCTCCTCATGGGCATAACCAAAAAGAGCGAGTTACGGTCATATTGGTCCATTGGTTTATTGTTCTGCTCTTTTTTACTGTATTCTATTCTGCAATGTTTTGTTATTATGTTTTATCATGTTTGCTTTTCAGGTATGTAATTTTTTTATACTTTACTGTTTACTGTGTTTTATTGTTAACCATTTTTTTGTTTTCAGGTACACCATTCAGCTGCAGCACGGATATGCTCCCACGATATATAAAGCCATGACTCCAGCGCTGTTGGAGGTGATTTCACCACCACAGTTAAAAAAAAAAAAAAAAGCATATATGCCGAAGCATTGGGGCAGCAGGGGCGGAGGAGCGATTTGCTCCTACCTTTTGCGGGCAGATGCCTCCATGCTTCGGCATATATATTTTAGGCACAGGTTGCGTTAAAAAATGTTTTATTTTTTTACAATTTTTTTTTGTATTTGCTTTGCAGGTATGGTATGTCTTACTGTTATACTGTAATGTTACTTTGTTTTATTGTTAACCATCATTTGCTTAGCAGGTACGCCATTCAGTTGCAGCGTGGTTTTGTTTATCTTGACAGCAAAAGCGTTTGTTCGCACGATACATAAAGCAGTGACTCCAGCGCTGTCGGAGGTGATTTCACCACCACAGTTAAAAAAAAAAAAAAAAAGGAGCATATATGCCGAAACATGGGGCAGCAGAGGCGGAGGAGCGATTTGCTCCCAACTTTTGGGGCAGATGCCCCCATGCTTCGGCATATATAAATGGTGCATGTATGCCCATCATTAGAAGTGGGTGGATGAAGGGAGGTATTCTAATGGTGGACATACCCACCGATCAATCTCATTTTTTTGTTCAGCCCACAGGCTGCATGAAAAAAACAAAAAACAAAGGATTACAATATATGCCCAACAAAAGACCAGCAACGTACTGGTATGTTGCTGAACTTTGAGTGGTTATACCAGAATGATGCCTGCAGGTTTAGGCATCATTCTTTTCAGCCAGCGGTCGGCTTTCATGTAAAAGCAATCCTAGCAGCCAATTAGCCTCTAGACTGCTTTTACAAGCAGAGGGAGGGAATGTCTCCCACCCCCCACATGTCTTGCATGGTTTTCGCTTTCCCAACAGGAAACCCGAGATTGCAGCCGGTGATTCGGCCAGCTGACCATAGAGCTGATCAGAGACCAGAATGGCTCCAATCATCTCTATAGCCCAAGAAACCGGAAGCTACGAGCATTTCATGACTTAACAGCGCCACTGGGAAATTGGGAAAGCATTTTATCACTCCAATCTTGGTGTGGTCAGATGCTTTGAGGGCAGAGGAGAGATCTACGGTCTAATACCCCAATTATTTTATTTTATTTTTTTTTGAAAAAAAGTACCTGTCACTACCTATTGCTATCATTAGGGGATATTTACATTCCCTGAGATAACAAAAAAAAAAAAAAAAAGAAAGAAAGAAAAAATAAATAAAAAAAAAAGCACCCCCGTCGCCCCCTGCTCTCGCGCAAAGGCGAACGCAAGCATCGGTCTGGCGTCAAATGTAAACAGCAATTGCACCATGCATGTGAGGTATCACGGCAAAGGTCAGATCGAGGGAAGTAATTTTAGCAGTAGACCTCCTCTGTAAATCTAAAGTGGTAACCTGTAAAGGCTTTTCAAAATGTATTTAGTTTGTCGCCACTGCACGTGTCCGCAATTTAAAGCATGTCGTGTTTGGTATCCATGTACTCGGCCTAAGATTATCTTTTTTATCTCAAACATTTGGGCAATATAGTGTGTTTTAGTGCATTAAAATTTAAAAAAGTGTGTTTTTTCCCAAAAAAATGTGTTTGAAAAATCGCTGCGCAAATATTGTGTGAAAAAAATAAATAAACACCCACCATTTTAATCTGTAGGGCCTTTGCTTTAAAAATATATATATATATATATATATATATAATGTTTGGGGGTTCAAAGTAATTTTCTTGCAAAAAAAAAAATAATTTCATGTAAACAAAAAGTGTCAGAAAGGGCTTTGTCTTCAAGTGGTTAGAAGAGTGGGTGATGTGTGACACAAGCTTCTAAATGTTGTGCATAAAATGCCAGGACAGTTCAACCCCCCCCCCCCAAATGACCCCATTTTGGAAAGTAGACACCCCAAGCTATTTGTTGAGAGGCATGTCAAGTCCATGGAATATTTTATATCGTGACACAAGTTGCGGGAAAAAGACAACATTTTTTTTTTTGCACAAAGTGGTCACTAAATTATATATTGCTTAAACATGCCATGGGCATATGTAAAGTTACATCCCAAAATACATTCTGTTGCTTCTCCTGAGTACAGGGATACCATATGTGTGAGACTTTTTGGGAGCCTAGCCGCGTACGGGACCCAAAAACCAAGCACCACCTTCAGGGTTTCAAAGGGTGTAAATTTTTGATTTCACTCCTCACTGCCTATCACAGTTTCGGAGGCCATGGAATGCCCAGATGGCACAAATCCCCCCCAAATGAACCCATTTTGGAAAGTAGACATCCCAAGCGATTTGCTGAGAGGTATGGTGAGTATTTTGCAGACCTCGCTTTTTGTCACAAAATGTTGTGAAAATTGAAAAAAGAAAAAAAAATACATTTTTCTTTTCTTTCTTCACTTTCAAAAACGATTGAGAGCTGCAGAATACTCACCATGCCTCTCAGCAAATAGCTTGGGGTGTCTACTTTCCAAAATGGGGTCATTTGTGCCATCTTAGCCTTCAAAACTGTGATAGGTAGTGAGGAGTGAAATCAAAAATGTACATCCTGAAGGCTAGGCTCCCAAGAAGTCCCACACATGTGGTATCCGCATACTCAGGAGAAGCAGCAGAATGTATTTCGGGGTGCAATTCCACATATGCTCATGGCATGTTTGAGCAATATATCATTTAGTGACAATTTTGTGCAAAAAAAAAAAAAAAAAAAAAAAGTTTGTAATTTTCCCACAACTTGTGGCAAAATATAAAATATTACATGGACTCGACATGCCTCTCAGCAAATAGCTTGGGGTGTCTACTTTCCAAAATGGGGTTTTATGCCATCTTGGCATTTTATGGCCTTCAAAACTGATAGGTAGTGAGGAGTGAAATCAAAAATTTACGCCCTTAGAAATCCTTAAGTCGGTGATTGGTTTTCGGGGGTCCCGTACGCAGCTAGGCTCCCAAAAAGTCCCACACATGTGGTATCCCGTACTCAGGACAAACAGCAAAATGTATTTTGGGGTGCAATTCCATATATAACCATGGCATGTGTGAGCATCATTTAGTGACAACTTTTTGTAAAATATTTTTTTTTTGGTCATTATTCAATCACTTGGGACAAAAAAAATAAAATATTCAATGGGCTCAACATGCCTCTCAGCAATTTCCTTGGGGTGTCTACTTTCCAAAATGGTGTCATTTGGGGGTGGGGGGTTTGTACTGCCCTGCCATTTTAGGACCTCAAGAAATGAGATAGGCAGTCAAACTAAAAGCTGTGTAAATTCCAGAAAATGTACCCTAGTTTGTAGACGCTATAACTTTTGCGCAAACCAATAAATAAACGCTTATTGACTTTTTTTTACCAAAGACGTGTGGCTGAATACACTTTGGCCTAAATGTATGACTAAAATTGAGTTTATTGGATTTTTTTTATAACAAAAAGTTGAAAGTATCATTTTTTTTCAAAATTTTGGTCTTTTTCCGTTTATATCGCAAAAAATAAAAATCGCAGAGGTGATCAAATACCATCAAAAGAAAGCTCTATTTGTGGGAAGAAAAGGACGCAAATTTAGTTTGGGTACAACATTGCATGACCGCGCAATTAGCAGTTAAAGCAACGCAGTGCCAAATTGTAAAAAGTGCTCTGGTCAGGAAGGGGGTGAAACCTTCCGGGGCTGAAGTGGTTATATAGACGACAAAAAAAAAAAAAGCCTATATAACCACCTTAACCACTTCAGTTCACTACTCCCCTAAATGACCAGGCCATTTTTTGCGATACAGCATTGGGTTACTTTAACTGACAATTGCACGGTCGTGCGAGGCTGTACCCAAATAAAATTGATATCTTTTTTTTTTAACATTTTGGACAGAGTAGGGAGGGATTAGAACACTTGTAAATTTTTTATGGCCACCTGTGTTTCTGTGCTAGGGAATGTCACCCTCTTGGTTTCTCCTGTTTATCATTAAACACTGAAAGCGAAAGTAATTTCAAAATTTTGGGCTGTCACAGGAACAAAACAGGATATCTTCTAATGGGGACACTAGTACTAATGGCCCTTGTGACAACCAAGGGACTTCTCACTTTAGAGGGATTTCCTCTTACTTCATGTTATAGTTGGGGCAGGAAGTGAAGCGAAAGCTCCCTAATGGGACATAGATAAAAACAAAAAAACAAAAAAACAAAAACAAATCTAGACAGGGATAAAAAAAAAAAAAAAAAAAGGATAAAGCACAGGATTTGCAAACAAACAACATACCTCGTTTTCAGAGCGCTGTGCATTTTGCAACTTTAACTGTGACAAAACACACAAAAAAAAAAAAAATAAATAAAAAGAAGAAGAGTAAAAAAAAATTGTAAAACCCAAGCAGAATGTCAGACAGTTTGTTATATAAACGAAACCATGCACAAACTGTTACAGTGAATATCTACAAAAACTACTATATTTATATATTATTTATTTCAGGTACTTATATAGCGCCATCAATTTTCACGCAGTGCTTTACATTCTCTTTAAAGATATAGAATACTTGCACTTTATGGCAGACTTACCACTTTGTTTACCCTCCTCCAGCGCTGACAGCTCCACATTTCCCATCAACGCTTTTTTGCAGTCAACTTTTGTGCATCTTTTTCCTTTGAAGTGATGCAACTCTTGTGTGCTGGAGATGTACCATTCTGATACTTCTCTCCACTCTCGATTTCTTACACCTACAGGCAGTCCCCGAGTTAAAACATCCTACTTACATACAACTAATACTTACAAATGGAGGTAGACAACAGAAAGCGAGAGGAAATCTACCCCTAGGAAGTGAATTCACTTGTGTAAGAGTTATTATAGGAAAAAAGGTGAAGCTTTAAATCACCAATCCTGGTTTCCACGACAACCCAAAATTTTCAAAATTCAATTGTCACATGAACAGAAAGTGAGGCGAAATCTTATGAACAGGGGCGCAAACAGCAAAACAAAGTTACAGGGGTGTTAACCCTTCCCTATGCCATCTAAAAAACGTAATTTTTTTTTGGCTAGTGTTGCACTTAAAAAAAACCTTGTCCAACTTTCAAATTCAACTTAAGAACAAACCTATGGGACCCACCCTGTTTGTGACCCGGGGACTGCCTGTACTGGGAATGGGCTGGAAGTGTAAACCACAAGCAGAATATAAAAATAAAATGCTAGGATAAAAAATAAAGGACAGTTTTTTTTTTTTTTGTAGCATATGCAAAGCCTTTTCTGTCAAAAAGCTCTACCCCTGAGAACCTATGTCTGGACCGAATGTCCTTGGGGCAGCAGTCTCCCATGCCAAAAAGTGACACCAGGTTCAATCGCTTGATCTCTAGTTTTAATTTGGTGGATACCTGGCGATACTTGCACCCCACCTGCCAGGCTTACTCCTACATTTCTGGTTCATACTCGTCAATGTCTCGTATAGACTATATATGGCTGTCCCGTGCCTTAATCCCTAGGTTGCGGGCTGCAAAATCTGGCCCCCGAATATTATCAGACCACTCCCCATTTTGGATTGAACTCTCCTCATATACTGCTCCACCATCCTTGAATGCGAGATTGAATCCATTCTGGCTAACCATTCTCCCTGATCGCGACAGGTTGGCTTTTGAATGGACAATTTTCTTCAATAACAATGCAGATACAACCTCTCCCTTAGTGATCTGGGACACCTTTAAGAAACATGCCAGACTATTACTTACTGAATCTACTTCTAGGTTTAAATGCAATTCTAAATCAGATTATGTACATGCCATGACTTAGTTGACAAATGTCGGAGGATTGTTATGTCACCTCACCATCATCTGACCCCCTGGCACAATTGAAACTGCAGACCAGCTGTGCCAGGAACAGGCTTAACATAACTTATTTTTTTTAGCAAACAAAAGATCTTTGAGCAAGGCGAGCACCCGGGTAAATTACTGGCCTATCTGGCGCATCTGGACTCCAGACCCCCAGTGGTAATTACCTTGCATTCAGCCATGGCAGGGGACATCACAGACCCCGCGATCATTGCCAGGGAATTTGTGGATTTCTTCCGGGAAGTCTACACATCTAAAGTGCACTATCCCCCTCAGGATCTCCTAACCCTTCTTGAGACACTGGATCTCCCAAAACTATCTGCCAAACAGGTTGATTTGTTGGAGGCTCCGATCTCAGCAGACGACATTACCCTCTCCCTAGCTCAATTTGCAAAGGCTAAAGCACCGGGCTCAGATGGCCTGCCCGACAAATTCATTGTCCATTTTTCTGATGTCCTAGTCCCTAGACTTCTGCCCCTCTATCAGGCTATAGGATACAAAATAAGGTAGTACTGAGTATTACCAGGGAGGCAGACTTTTTAGGCTAAGAAACAGTGGAGAAGATATAGCAGTATAAAAAATATAAAATGTATTGAAAAATACAAATATCTAAAAAACAATGACAATTGTAATATATAGCATCTATGATTATTGTGCAGTGAGCCCTTGTAGGTCTACGCGTTTCACCGTTAGGCTTCCTCAGGACACGGCCAAGGTTCACAGATGAGACAGAGAAGGGAATATGTCTCTATCTAAAATGAGATATAATGTCATTAGACACACACAACTAACACATAAACAAACTGTTAACGATAAAAATCATGCGCTAAGCAACTGCGAGCATAGGAAAGAACACCAAGCCGGTACCTTAAATTGGAATGCAAAATCATGCAAGTCACGGTAGCATGAGAAAGTTCAATCAGCAGTAAGAAAGCTGAAATTAAAGCAAATGCAACCAGCGTCAATCAGCGAGAATATGCATTTGGGCAGAGAAAACTTTATAGGTTTGTTAAAGAATAAGACTTACTATATTAGATATAGCTAAATATCTCAGCAGGGGCATGTAAACAATATTCCTAATTAAGGGAGCAGCCATTAGAGGGAGGAGGGCCAACACCGGATGCATCACTTAGATCCTGGATTTAGTATCAGCAATGCTGAAGGCTCAATACAATCCTATCGCTGCATCTATAAGCATATAAATGACAGATTCAGCTAAAAAAAAACGGTAATATGTAGAAATTTTACTGCAGCAATGGTAATAGCATATAGGGCGTTTGGTGCAGCAAGGGCCAAGTGATAGTATATAGCTAAGTACTTACATTTAGGATACAAATAATCCAGCGTGCCCCTGGGAGACAGCAATACACTGCACACAGGACCAGTAGCAGCTGACAGATATTTATATCCTTGATCAGTCACAGCTGATCCTGAGAACTAGCATCATGTGATTCCAGGATAGCAGATTGAATTATGGGGATTGTAGGCCAACAGCAACAGAGCTTTCTGCACATATGCAGGAAGATATGCCGAAGAAAAAACATCCTATCTGTGAAGAGAGCCGAACGAGTACAGCGTCCGAACGAGAAGACCTCACACATACGCCGGCTCTTAGTGCATTGTGGGCATTGTAGGAAATAGTGCCTCTGTCCATTACTAGACTTTCGATCTGTATCGAAATAGGCGGATTGCCAGTGTTGCAGTGACATCGCTATTTCTATTTCTATCTAATATAGTAAGTCTCATTCTTTAACAAACCATTCCAATTTAAGGTACCGGCTTGGTGTTCTTTCCTATGCTCGCAGTTGCTTAGCGCATGATTTTTATCGTTAACGGTTTGTTTATGTGTTAGTTGTGTGTGTCTAATGACATTATATCTCATTTTAGATAGAGACATATTCCCTTCTCTGTCTCATTTGTGAACCTTGGCCGTGTCCTGAGGAAGCCTAACGGTGAAACGCGTAGACCTACAAGGGCTCACTGCACAATAATCATAGATGCTATACATTACAATTGTCATTGTTTTTTAGATATTTGTATTTTTCAATAAATTTATATTTTTTATACTGCTATATCTTCTCCACTGTTTCTTAGCCTAAAAAGTCCGCCTCCCTGGTAATACTCAGTACTACCTTATTTTGTATCCTCAATGATTTATGGACGTGGCTCATTTTTGGTGCACTTTCCTCTTTTTTTGTGTCTATCAGGCCATAGTCAAAGCCACAACCCTTCCTGAATCTATGAGGGAAGCGATCATAGTCCTTATCCCTAAATCGGGTAAGGACCCCCATAGTGCAGAATCTTATAGGCCCATTTCCCTACTACAAACAGACATCAAAATTTTGGCCAAAATCCTGGCTCTACGCCTAAACAAAGTAATTCTCTCATTGATACACTCAGATCAAACGGTCTTCATGCCGGCAAAAAACATAGCATTCAATACCAGACGCCTCTTCATGAACCTACAGGCCTCCCATGACCAAATCGGCTCTAGAGTAGTGGTCTCCCTTGATGTGGCAAGGCATTTGACTCGGTTGAATGGCAGTACCTTCGCTGCTATTGTTTCCACCCCAATTTAGTCAAATGGCTCACTATACTTTATGATACACTGCAGGCTAGGGTGATAGGAAGGGATGCCCATTTCGCCCCTTCTATATGCACTGGCTGTAGAACCCTTCGCGGTGGGACTTAAGGACCACCCCAATATTAGAGGGTTAACATCTGGATCTGTGGTTGAAAGGGTGGGACTATATGCAGATGACATGATCCTTTACCTGGCTGACTCAGGTCCCTCCCTTTCAACTGCGATATAGATCACTGACAATTTTGGTAGATTCTCAGGCCTTAAAATAATCTAGGACAAGTTCCAGATCCTCCCCATGGATAGGTTTCCCCATCTAAAAGGCCAGGCCAATATGCCCTTGCTGAGAGTTAGTACTTTTAAACACTTGGGGGTCCAGGTCCCTAGGGATGTAGCTGACTATCTCGCTGAATGTAGAGCCTCTTCTCCTTCTGATTAAAGCCAAAACAGACGTGGACCAAATTGCCATTGGGAGTTATAGGTCACGTGGGACTAGTCAAAATGATACTATTGCCCAAAATTCTTTATGTACTATGGCACTCTCCAGTCTACATTCCACTTAGATACTTTAAAACTATGGACACTTTGTTACAGTCTTTCATATGGGAGCCCAGTAGACACAAATTATCCTGGAATGTTCTTCAGATGCCAACTTCCCTAGGGGGCCTGGCAGTTCTGGACTTTGGATCAGATTACCTGGTGGCACAGCTCTCGCATTTTTATCATGGTTCATTGGGGCTCCCAAGCCGCTCGGGCCTTATATTCCAGCACAAACTGATATGGGATCTGGAAATGTCCAAGATCAGAACTGGGTTTCACATTAATACTCCCTTGTGGTACAACAAACTTCCCCTAGAACTCCTTTAGATACCCGATCCTACTACATGGATATCCAGGGGAGTTTACCTGTTGTCCCACGTTCTCACAAATAGAACACTCAAAATATTTGACCAATTAAAAAAGGCAGAATTTAACCTCCCCAACGACATGTTATTTCATTTTCTTCAGGTGCGCCATGCCCTATATACCCAGTTCACAGGCTACTACCCCGACCTACCATCCCTGGATGCACTTGATATAATCTGTGGAAATGAGCCACATCAACTCATATCCATTTTTTTTTAGAACATGCTCATTACTCCAGCGGCCACTAAACTTGCCTACAATGCTAAGACCAAATGGGTTGACGATGCTGGGGAGTTAGATGAGGACTGGGGCAAGGCTGTAGAGACCTGCACTCGTCTCCCCCAAAATGTCGGATAGGCTTACACAAAAGTCTACATAAACACATAGGGCATACTTAACTCCACACTGCATAGCTCTATGTGCCCCAGATGCTTGATATCAGTTGGCACCTTTGGCCATTTCCTCTGGCATTGTCCCCGTATTCGAGGATACTGGTCACGGATTGTCCAGTTCCTACATGATCAGATGGGCTCACCAGTGTCCCTCGATCCTAAGCAATGCCTGTTGGGAATCTTTCCTGATACTGATACAGACACACTCTTAGATTCCTACATGAAACCTTGTTTGTAGCTAGAAAGATTATAGCCCAGAATTGGATCCAGGCTGCAGCTTCTACAATGGCTGCCTGGATTGCTGAAAATAATAATGCACTAACATACAAAAAGATCATTTACATCAATAGAGGGTGTCCAGGCAAATGCAATAAAATGTGGGACAGATCTCCAGTCCTCGTCAACCTGTGTCTCCTGAATCTGCAAAATGCATTACTAGCTGAATGCACCTGGCCCTATGTTGCACATGTGAATTATATATACCATTTGGTTTATACTGTAAATGGAACACAATCCTCACCAGTATTGTTAATTCTTGTGGGTTTATTTTTTTTATGTATGCATACATTTATTTTTCTTTATTGGGTTATGTCTCCTTGATAGGACTCACAAGCATGAATACCCTGTATACTTTTGCATAAAACTTTCTAAGAAAAAAATAAATATAAAAAAAAGCTCTACCTTATTTTTTTTTTCAGTTCACCCCTAAAGCCCCTCCTCAGGATAAAGATAATCTCCTTTTAACCTGACTTCTAACTAAATCACTGGCGAAGGAAAAAAAAAAATATATTATATATATATATATATCCCCCCCAAAAGTCACATGACACTTCTTTTCTTTACCTTCCGATGCCTATGTTACGGCTTGCGTGACCCTAGACAATTTCTGTAGGTTGTCCTGCAGTAGGCTCCTCTCAGGATGCAGAGGAGAACCGACATCAGGGGAGGGCACTATATGGGGATTAGTTGTCACCGATGGATTTGCATGTGATTAGCCGTGTCCAATCACAGCTGATCACAGTGTATATAGGAAGTGCTGGTTATTGGTATTCCTATCCTCACACTGTAAAAACATTTTGCTGCGCTAAGTGTTGATCAAATCCATATATACATACAGGACACACATAAAAAGGAATAAAGTCCAATTAGGCGACGATAAATAGTGCTTGTGCTTAAATTGACATCTCCTGTGCAATGGTGCTCAGACTGGGTGCCCCACAGATGTACACTCACCCTGGATGTTGACCAACTATCACTAGTATGGTCTCATAAGCATGTGGGGATACCAGTATGGGAGCCTGTTGAAATGACGTCACATGCAAAAATACACCTCATGAGCATGGATGGAAATGACAAAGGAAAGCCTTCATTGGCAATGCCATTAAAAATGGAGTTTACACCGCGTCATCACATCACTTCCACCCATATGAAACTACCCGGGAATCGGAGAAGAACGCGGTGAGTGGCGATTTCCCCCTATACATGCCAGGTGCCAGGACTATAAGACACTTATAAATGTGAGTGGAATTATTTAATTTATGTATTGAATAAACCATTTTTAATGGCATTGCCAATGAAGGCTTTCCTTTGTCATTTCCATCCATGCGCATGAGGTGTATTTTTGCATGAGGCGTCATTTCAACAGGCTCCCATAGTGGTATACCCACATGCTTAAGAGACCATACTAGCGATAGATGGTCAACATCCAGGGCGAGTGTACATCTGTGGGGCACCCAGTCTGAGCACCATTGCACAGGAGATGTCAATTTAAGCAGGAGCACTATTTATCATCACCTAATGGGACTTTATTTGTTTTATGTGTGTTCTGTACACACACATAGAGATATAGATATATATATATATATATATATATATATATATATATATATATATATATATATATATATATATATAAAATATATATATATATATATAAAATATATATATATATATAAAATATATATATAAAATATATATATAAAATATATATATAAATATATATATAAATATATATATATATATATATATATATATATATATATATATATATATATATATATATATATATATATATATATATATATATATATGTATATATGAATTTGATCAAAACTAAGCGCAGTAAACCGTTTACATAAAACATTTGTTGTTTGCTCTTTACAAGTTTTTTTTTTGCAAGTTTTTTGCTGCAGCTGGTGGCTGAGAATCAGTTCTTCTATCCAAAAGGCATTAAAAGGTTTTATTTTTTTCCTATCCTCACACTGACAGCATGTGACAAGAGGAGAGCCAATAGGCAGCTTCTCTCAGTGGGGACATCTGCACTGATAATTAGTGCAATGATTATCAGTGCAGCCCCATCAGTGATGCCCACCAGTGCCCATCAGCGAGGCCCATCAGTGCCTTCTCATCAGGGCTCATCGGTGCCATCTCATCAGTGCTCCCATCAGTGCCAGTCAGTGTAGCCACATCAGTGGAGAAAAAATAACTTAATTTACAAAATTTTATAAACAGAAACTAAGGAAACCCCTTTTTTTTCAAAATTGTTGGTGCTTTTTCGTTTGTTTAGCAAAAAGTTAAAACAGTGGTGGTTAAACACCACCAAAAGAAAGCGGTCTCAAAACAATGATAACATTTTAAATGTTGTTTGGGTACAGCGTTGCATGGCCACGCAATTGACATTCAAGGTGCGACAGCACTGAAAGCTGAAAATTGGCCTGGGCAGGAAGGGGGTGAAAGTGCCCGGTATTGAAGTGGTTAAAAGTCTGCGCTACTGTTCATGTAAGCCTTATGTTGGTGGCAGTGAAGGTGTTAAAAGGGTAAATGCATTTTCAAATAAAAGCATATATCCCCACCTCCTTATGGTGTAAAACTAGAGTACACACCACAGGTGACTGGGACATTTTTTAGTAGACTACTGGCATTGTTGCTGGATATAAATACCTGTACTGTCCAGCCCTGGGCAGGCCACAGCAGTAAGAAGTCAATATCTGTTTCTGAGGTTTATAAATCTATTTTGCAATTAATGATGGATGCACGTTTGAGAGAGACTGTCCCCCTTAAAAGTGAACCGGTCATGAAAAAGACACCAGGAATTGGGGAAAGGGACAGCTGCCACTGCTGATCTGTGTGCTTAACCGAATGACTGTTACGTTGACCCGCTAACTTTTCTAGTTTCTGAATCATTGACCCAGAATCAGAAAAGTTGCATGTGTGTCAGTCATTATCTGCTTATTTGTTTCGAATCAGTGACTAAAACAGTGAGAAAAGAGGGTCATCCCAACACCCAGACAAAGATCAGCAACTGCAGACTACATGCTTCGTTCATGACTTTTTTTTATAGAAATGGCTGCATTTTCTGAACAGAGAACAACACCATACTTACATTTTGCACTGGCATGGCGGGAGCTCCTTTTTCACAAACAATCTCCATAGAATTTTCATTATACGGGCCATCCACTATATGTTTGCGCACATCATCATTTTGAAGAGCCTCCTGATAAAGCAAAATAAAGAAGGTTTTGTAGAATCTAAATCCCAAAGTTAAAATCTATAAAAAGAAAAAAGTTATCACCAACAGCACAAACAGAGAACAACAATGACACATTCATAATTGACCACTCCAATGCCTCTATTCGGACACACGTCTGAAATAAACATAATAAATGGAGGGCACAGTCTAGCGCTTGAGGAGAGCATGTGCCAGCCCTCTAGTTGTATTAACCCATGCCGCACTGAAAGATTACAGCAGGGGCCATCAGAGGAGAAAGATTTAATATAAAAAAAGGAGGAGTACACAGCAGCACAAAAGGCACACCCAACTTAAAGTGGTTGTAAACCACAGTTATGAAATATGAACAAAGCATATCCCCCTATAGTGTGTACTTGTCTTAATTAAGAACACAGTGTCATTTCTGTCAGCTGCTTCGTTCCTCTGCTATCAGGATGAGTCACTTTTGACAAGTTGAGTTTTCCTGACATCAAGGAGAAAAATGGTGATGGCGGAGACCTCCAGGAGATTGACAGCCTTAGCTTTATTCCTGTGTGCTGTGTGGAAGGGGGGTAAATCTCTTCCCCCAAATCAGCTCTGAGCTCTCCTCACTGGGCTCTGCAGAAGGTAATTTCAGCTGTCCACCCCCTTTTTTCTGAACACTCAGACAAGCTTAAAGTGCTGAATTATAAAAACTGCTGTAGAGAAGAGTAGGCTGCAGATAAATAGGCACAACTTACAGTGAAAAGAAAAGCAAATTTTTTCATACCGCGCTAAAATACATAAAGTAACAAGTGAATAAATAATGAAAAAGTCACAAAATCCACCACCAAAACCCACACAAAGTGCTGATAAATCCTCTTAAGAGTTTTACAAAAAGACGATAAAGTTGTGAAGTGCTAATTTCTCCAGTGCATTTCCTTCCAACCACTAGGTAGATGTCCTACTCACCGGATGGGGTTGACATCTATTACAGGTAGTCAAAAATAGGATTTTTAAAACAGCTTACCTGTAAAATCCTTTTCTTGGAGTACATCATAGGACACAGAGCCTCAAGTAATTACTTGGTGGTTGGTGGGTTATGGGCCTACCTTCAGGTGTTGACACTGGTATAACCAATACAGGAAGTTGACTTCCCTATATAACCCCTCCTCCTTCCAGGAGTCCTCAGTTTTTGTAGCCAAGCAATATAAGCAATATACTCTCACCCCATAAAACAGAGGGGCGGGAGCTCTGTGTCCTATGATGTACTCCAAGAAAAGGATTTTACAGGTAAGCTGTTTTAAAAAACCTATTTTTTTATCGTACATCATAGGACACAGAGCCTCAAGTAATTACTTGGTGGGATGTCCCATAGCAATGCTACTTGAGGGGAGGGAGACACAACCCGTAGGACAACTGTGTGAAAAAACTCCTGCGCTGTCAACTGAATCCTATACTAGAGGGACACTGCTGCAACACAAAACTGCTCCAAAACAGATAAAACAATAGTGAAATAAGGGGGTGGTGGTTGCGCTGTGATAGAAAAAGGGGAGAAGGGAGGGGGGAGAAGGGAGGGGGAAGGGGGAGGGGGGAGGGAAGAGGGGAAGGGAGCTAGACTAAAATGAATCAAAAGATATCAAAATGACCTAAAGATGTGAATAAATTATGTGAAAAAGGACTCACAGATGCAAATATATAAATAAAATGTAAGCACAAACAAATATCACTAAATGATGCATAACAAAAGTGCTATAATCAAACCAAATAAAAATAAAATGAAGGTATATACCAGCAAAGAGTGTACAAGGGTATGTGAATCTGCTTCAAAAAGAGCATCAATCCAAAATATATCAGATATCATGAAAACTTGTCAAATGATTGACAATAAAAAAGAAAGAAAAACTGTGAATAAAAAATATAAAAATTATTTGTAAGTGTCCATTAAATAGTCCCAGTGGTTGGTGTTGGTGACCCGCCAACACTTGGCGAAAAAAATATAATATATATACCAAAGAAAAAATATAAAAATAGAAATAAGCAAAGTGACGACAGTCCCACCACCAAATGTGACAATCCTGGATGTAGATAAGGTAATGATGGTGGACCAAGGGGGAAGGAAGACAGTGTGCTGACAGGTGGGGGCACCTCCGTGTTCTCAGGCCCCTTACCTTACAGCTGTAAGGTATACAGCATGTGTAGAGGAGGCCCCGCAGACGGGGAAATGCAAAAAGGTACAACAGATGGCGTTGATTGGTGATGCCGTATATCATATGCAGAGACAAAGAACGAGTGGCATATAGTATAATTCCATTTGATGTAAAGACACAGGTGGGGGGGGGAGATGAAGTGGGAGAAGGGGAGGGGGGGGTTGCACTCACTTTTAAGCAATGAGCGCACGCCTCAACCCACGAGCGCCGAGCTTGTTTCCCAGGCTCTGGATCTTCTAAGAAACTCTCCCCGCTTCCAGTTCCTCACCACCCGTTATGCAGAGTTATGTTGTGCGGTATATAGAAAACAGAAACCGCACATAGCATAATCCCGTATATCATATACTTTATTAAAACAGTCACAAAATTTCATGCACTTACATTTAAAACACAGCTGGGGGGTAAAACATCCACGAACGCCAAGCTCGTCACATCCAGCTAGTGTATGGCAGCGTCCCGTGCTCCTGATGCGTATCGTCACGTGACTTCTTCAGAGGATCCTCTGAAGAAGTCACGTGACGATACGCATCAGGAGCACGGGACGCTGCCATACACTAGCTGGATGTGACGAGCTTGGCGTTCGTGGATGTTTTACCCCCCAGCTGTGTTTTAAATGTAAGTGCATGAAATTTTGTGAATGTTTTAATAAAGTATATGATATACGGGATTATGCTATGTGCGGTTTCTGTTTTCTATATACCGCACAACATAACTCTGCATAACGGGTGGTGAGGAACTGGAAGCGGGGAGAGTTTTAGAAGATCCAGAGCCTGGGATTATACGAGCTCGTGGGTTGAGGCGTGCGCTCATTGCTTAAAAGTGAGTGCAACCCCCCCTCCCCTTCTCCCACTTCATCCCCCCCCCCCCTTTCCTGTGTCTTTACATCAAATGGAATTGTACTATATGCCACTCGTTCTTTGTCTCTGCATATGATATACGGCATCACCAATCAACGCCATCTGTTGTACCTTTGGATTTCCCCGTCTGCGGGGCCTCCTCTACACATGCTGTATACCTTACAGCTGTAAGGTAAGAGGCCTGGGAACACGGAGGTGCCCCCACCTGTCAGCACACTGTCTTCCTTCCCCCCTGGTCCACCATCATTACCTTATCTACATCCAGGATTGTCACATTGGGTGGTGGGACTGTCGTCACTTTGCTTATTTTTATTTTTATATTTTTTCTTTGGTATATATATTATATTTTTTTCACCAAGTGTTGGCGCGTCACCAACACCAACCACTGGGACTATTTAATGGACACTTACAAATAATTTTTATATTTTTTATTCACAGTTTTTCTTTTTTATTGTCAATCATTATTCACGTGTGTATTTATGTCATCAGTTGATCATAATATTAGCACATTTATATATACACGTTTTTTGCAATTTCATTTGACAAGTTTTCATGATATCTGATATATTTTTGATTGATGCTCTTTTTGAAGCAGATTCACATACCCTTGTACACTCTTTGCTGGTATATACCTTCATTTTATTAATTTTATTTGGTTTGATTATAGCACTTTTGTTATGCATCATTTAGTGATATTTGTTTGTGCTTACATTTTATTTATATATTTGCATCTGTGAGTCCTTTTTCACATAATTTATTCACATCTTTAGGTCATTTGATATCTTTTGATTCATTTTAGTCTAGCTCCCTTCACCTCTCCCCCCCCCCCCCTTCTCCCCTTTTCTATCACAGCGCAACCACCACCCCCTTATTTCACAACCCGTAGGGCACCCCCAGACCTTGAGGAATTATACTGCTGCTTGCAGCACACTGTGCCCAAAGGCGATATCCTCATTCCATCTTACATCTGCTTGATAACATTTTGTAAATGTATGCACTGAAGACCAAGTCACGGCCTTGCAGATCTGAGACATGGAGGCCTAGTGACAAACTGCCCAAAAAGCACGAATCGCTCTGGTAGAGTGCGCCTTAACTTGAAAAGGGGGAATCTTCCCCTTTAAATCATAAGTTTGAATTATAACTTGCCGAATCCACTTAGCCACAGTGGATCTTGACGCTGCCTGTCCTTTTTTAGGACCCTCTGGCAGAATAAATAAGACATCAGTCTACCGAATCTGAGCAGTTTTCTTTAAATAGATCTTCACTGCTCTCACCACATCAAGACAATGTAGTGACTTTTCTTCTTTGGAACATGGTTTTGGAAAAAATGATGGCAGGACAATATCTTCATTCAGATGAAAGCCTGAAACCACTTTTGGCAAAAAGCCTGGACGAGGGCGTAACACCACTCTGTCCTCATGAATAATCAAATATTGCTCTTTACAGGAAAGAGCAGCCAATTCTGAAACTCTCCTTGCTGAGGATATAGCAACCAAAAATATCAGCTTCCTAGTCAGAAGGACTAAGGGAACATGCTGTAATGGTTAGAATGGCGGTTTTTGTAACACTGACAAAACTAAATTCAAGTCCCAAGGGCTCAAGGGTGGTTTAACTGGCGGATTAATCCGCATCACTCCTCGCATGAAACCCCAGACTAAAGAATGCGTAGCAAGTGGTCTTTGAAATAAAATTGATAAGGCTGAAACTTGGCCCTTAATAGTACTCAGGGCCAACTTCATCTCTACGCCTTCTTGTAGAAAGGCAAGAATTCTGCCTATAATATACATCTCCGAGGGTGCCAACCCTTGGATTCACACCAGGAAACATAAGCTTTCCAGACTCTAATATATGGTTCTAGAAGCTGGCTTCCTAGCATTAAAGTAGAAATAACTGCCCTGGAAAGCCCACGTTTCTTCAGAATGTGGGTCTCAATAGCCATATCTTAAATTTAGCATTCGTAAAGTAGGATGGAATATCGGCCCCTGTGAGAGCAGGTCTGGCCTTATTGGAAGGGACCACAGATCCTCCACTGCCATCTTTACGACCTCTGCATACCATGACCTTCTAGGCCATGCTGGTGCTGCCAGAATTACTGGTTTTCTTTCCAGCTTGAGCCTGAAAAGAAGTCGAGGCAGCAACTGAATAGGGGGAAATGCATAGATCAGTAAAAGCTGATCCCACAGTATCAACGCATCTGTTCTGCATGCAAATGGATCCTTTGTTGTGGACACAAAGTTGACCAACTTTGTTGCACTGGATGCTAGAAGATCTACATCCGGAGTCCCCCATCCTTGACAAACAGACCGAAACATGTCAGTTTAAATAGACCATTCCCCTGGGAATAATCTGCTGGCGGCACCTGTAGTGCACGTGATAATTCCCTATTCCCGGAATGAAGACTGCCGATGGGCACAGAATATTTCTTTCTGCCCAAGTTAGAATATGGTTCACTTCTCTCTGCACTGAGAGATTCTTGGTGATTGATATAGGCCACAGCCGTGGCATTGACGGATTGGATCCTCTCGGAACAATCCCTTAACCTGGAAGTCCAGGCTTTTAGAGCCAGACGCACTGTCCGAATCTCTAGGATGTTGATGGGCAAGGCTCTTTCGGTTCTTGAACACTGTCCTTGGACAGTTGTCTTCTCTGTCATTACCACTTTCCAGATATGCGGTCTGAAGGATTTACCCTTTAGGACATTCTTTAGTAACCAACTGAGGTTTTAGGACACCCTTGGAGACAGCCACATTGGCAAGTCCAAAGCTTGGATCGTTTTGTCCCAAGCAAATAGAATACTGTTTTGCAACAGTCTCGAATGGAACTGGGCAAAGGGAACTGCTTCGAATGAAGGCACCATCCTTTCTAACAACCTCATGCAAAGGCGAATGGAGGGACCTCCTTTTGACCTGACCATTGGCACCAACTCTTTTATGGAGTTGTGTCTTTTTTTTCTGGGCAAGAAGACCCTTTTTCTGGGCTGTATCTATGATCAGACCCAAATACTGCAGCCCTTTTTTAGCGATTTTAATGGAGACTTTACTAGGTTGAGAACGCAACCCAGACCTTTCCAGGTAACTGGTTGTAATGCGTACACCTTACTCCGAACAGCAATTGGTCTATTAGCAATAGATCGTCTAGGTATGCCAAGACTGTTAAAGCCCTGTGCCCTTGACCTGGCTACAGGTGGGGCTAGCACTTTTGTGAACACTTCAGGTGCTGTAGCTAGCCCAAAGAGCAAGGCTATAAACCGAAATGCTGCTGTTCTACTTCGAACCGCAGAAACCTTTGGTGAGCGGGAAATATATGAACATGCAGATATGCATCCCTGATGCCGATAGGCGCCAGAAGTTTTCCTCCTTGCAGGATAGAAACTACTAACTTGATCGACTCCATAGAAAGGAGCAGATCTTCAGGCACTGATTTAGATTCTTTTTAGATCTAGAATGGATCTGTTGAATTTCTGCGTGGCTCTGTACATGTACAGGAGACGCATGAAAAAGGCAGTGAAGGTTCCAAGGAACCTAAGAAAAAAACATATCAGCTGACTCTACTAGAGGTAGCTTGAAAGAGGCACAAATCATCTCTGTAAGAGGTTTGTACCAGCAATTTCTCAGATTGCGAGGCTGAAAAAAATTTCAACTCTAGTTGTCTCCTCTGCAGAGGAGGAGGAGTACTCGGTTTGCCTTTCTTCCCGATTACCTGAGGGTAATCCATCTTCTACCCACTGTTCCCTTGAGAAGGGATCTCAGGTGGGGGAGGCGGATCTAACACAATTCCCATCCTTGGATAGCGGATGTGATTAAAGTCGCTAATTTTCATTCTAGGCCCTGCAGGGCAGAGGAAAAAAACGCATTTTCAATCCTGTATACAGGGGCTGAATATTTTCTTTTCTTAGGCTCAGTTTCCACTATTGCAACCCCAAAGTTGCGCGATTTTACCGTGATCTTTTGCCGCCGAGAATACGTCGGGCGCGATTTTGATGCGACAGGAAACAATGCCTGTGTATTCTAGAGGTCTATGGACCTCAAGTCGCATTAAAGTGGTACCAAAGTAGTGCAGGGACTACCTTGAAGTCGCACAGATCTGAATAGTACTCCTTGGAAATCATGCCCTAGAGTCTGACGGTGGAGGCCGTCACCGCTGCCTAGAGGCAGCTGCCCCTGCGCAGGGGAAGGAATCCGTTTAAGTGACTTGTCCAAGGTCACAAGTTGCCAACGTGAGGACGAGGTCCCACGTCTTTCAGGAAGCCTCCCATGGCAACGCTGGCCGTCAGAGTAGTTAACCTGTGAGGAGTAGCTCCTTCACTAGTGAACGCCGACATGTGGATCTGAACCAATGTGTGTCAGGAAGTCTCCCATGGCTGCACTGGCCGTCAGAGTACTTAACCTGTGAGCTGTTGTGGCTTCACTTTAAATAAAAAGGACATTTATACCTTCTTTTGGACAAAAGAGCTTTACTGCTAGAAATCATTTGGATGCATTTCACCAAACCTTCCCCAATGAAAAGGAAAACTAGTCAGACACTCCTTTTTTGCAAGATGCTTCGGCTGACCAACCCTTTTAACCACAGGGTTCTAAGCATGTGTTTTAGCACAAGCGCAAGGCGAGACACCTGGTGGATAGGGTCTTTTATGGCATCTATGGCAGAACATAGCGCCATTGGTAGGAGGATTTTAACAAAAAAATTCCAACTCCTTATCTGTTGGATGCTTACGCAATTATGCATCTTTATTGATGCTGGAAATCGCAGCAATTACTGCTGGTACTTTCCAACCTTTGTGAATTTTTCTTCCATGATAGAGTACTGAGAAACTCTTTGGAGGGAAAAAATGCTTATCCAGATGATCCCATTCAGCATAAATAAGCGCTGTAAAAGTTTTTTTTTTTTTTTTTTAAACGAAAGAAGGGACCTGGACTTTTAGCCTACTCTGTTAGTAGTAGTATAAAAAGTGGAATGAATCATCTCTGTAAGAGTTTGTACCATCAATCTGTCAGATTGTGAGGTTGCATAAGGTTCATCAACTGTTTCCTCCGCAGAGGAAAATTTGGCTTGTTTTTCCCCGTGATCACCTGAGGATAACACCTCATCCTGTGCCCACTGTTCCCTTGGAAAAAGGGGGTTTGAGGTGGGGGAGGGGGATCTAGCATGCTTCCTATCCTCTTGGATGGAGAATGCGATTAAAGCCGCTAATCTTCCTTCTAAGCCCAACAGGGCAGAAGAGAATGCATCTTCAGTCACATACACAGGGGCTGAAGTGTGAGAAGCAGTTGCACCACCAATTGCTTCCAATGACTCACCCTGGCTTGCCGTGTCAGGTATCTCCGGAGAGGATGACAGTGTGGAGGCATGTCTGGAGTTCCCAGCGCCTGGGGGGTGGAATCCTTGGTACCTTTGTGGTACACTGGAAATCAAATGTGCTAACCACAACAGCAGAGGCACTTTAACAAATTATGGTATTTGCTGAACAATAGTTTTAGCAAAAGAAAACAAACAATGTCACCATAAGGATCAGCCTTTGATACCGAGTACCATAATATTTCCTGTGCTGGAAATGCCTGTTTACACACCTTTACATGCCCAGCGCTCCTGTGTCTCTTAGTGTGACTGACTTCTGTCTTCAGCATATGAACTGAGAGCGTCTGTGTTAAGCCTCAGGTGAGAACCTGATTACACATAAGTGTCAGCAGTTACCGCACCACTCCAGGAGGAGAGGGGAGGGGGAGGGGAATTTTTATCAGCAGTGTTTGTTAAGCTCCTAGTTTTAAAAAGGAAGACTTCACTTTATACAAAAAAATGCAAATGGCTGGTTTTGTATGTTCATAAACTACTGCTGTAACCCCTTTAGATCAGAAGAGGAACACCATCTGTTCAATTAAGAAATCCCCTCTGGCTGCAGGGACCACACCCACTGCTATAGCTAGACACTGAGCTGCTGAAAAAGGCATCATACTAGGCAAGTGTAATATACTCCCCCATTTTAAGGGATATTAGATATAGATATAGATATATATTTTTTGGAGAAAAAGGCATAGGTGGACTTTTTTACAGTTCCTAAGCTTCTCCCCTTACCTTATCCTCGCTGCAGGATACTGATGATTTAATAGACAGATCCAACTTTCACCCATCACGGCAGGCAGCATAGTTAAACCTTCAAAGACTGGGGCCCTTTTAATAGGGGTTCAGCTACTTTGGACCTGTATAGCACCCCTCAGGAACAACTTTAGGTAATGTGGAAAAACCAAAAAAAGTCCTGGTTCCTAGGGTCCAGCTCTCAAAGAGAAGCTTACAGGCAAAACCTCGATCTTCTATGCGAGGCCCAGGTACCATCCTATGGCCTCAGTGGCAAGGATGGATCCGGTTGTGGAGGTTTTTTTAAATCCAGCATGGATCCCTCCCTGGAGATCCTCAGAGCACATCTTCACTCGTGACCAACACCTTAGACACTGGCGAAAAAACTGAGGACTCCTGGAAGGAGGAGGGGTTATATAGGGGAGTCAACTTGCTGTATTGGTTATACCAGTGTCAACACCTGAAGGTAGGCCCATAACCCCACCAACCACCAAGTAATTACTTGAGGCTCTGTGTCCTATGATGTACGATAAAGAAAAACGGCAATGCATATGGATATCCAGAGACTGGCAGCTCAGAAATTTTCACAAGTCATCGAATAGAAATGGCATATTTATCGTAAAGACAAGAACAGAAGTATTAAATGTATTAAGAAAATACAGGTTGCACTTACAGTGGCTTGCGAAAGTATTCGGCCCCCTTGAACTTTTCAACCTTTTGCCACATTTCAGGCTTCAAACATAAAGATATAAAATTTTAATTTTTTGTGAAGAATCACCAACAAGTGGGACACAATTGTGAAGTGGAACGAAATCTATTGGATATTTTAAACTTTTTTAGCAATTAAAAAACTGAAAAGTGGTGCGTGCAAAATTATTCGGCCCCTTTACTTTCAGTGCAGAAAACTCACTCCAGAAGTTCAGCGAGGATCTCTGAATGATCCAATGTTGTCCTAAATGACTGATGGTGATAAATAGAATCCACCTGTGTGTAATCAAGTCTCTGTATAAATGCACCTGCTCTGTGATAGTCTCAGGGTTCTGTTGAAAGCACAGAGAGCATCATGAAGACCAAGGAACACACCAGGCAGGTCCGTAATACTGTTGTGGAGAAGTTTAAAGCCGGATTTGGATACAAAAAGATTTCCCAAGCTTTAAACATCCCAAGGAGCACTGTGCAAGCGATCATTTTGAAATGGAAGGAGTATCAGACCACTGCAAATCTACCAAGACCTGGCTGTCCCTCTAAACTTTCAGCTCAGACAAGGAGAAGACTGATCAGAGATGCAGCCAAGAGGCCCATGATCACTCTGGATGAACTGCAGAGAACTACAGCTGAGGTGGGAGAGTCTGTCCATAGGACAACAATCAGTCGTACACTGCACAAATCTGGCCTTTATGGAAGAGTGGCAAGAAGAAAGCCATTTCTCAAAGATATCCATAAAAATTCTCGTCTAAAGTTTGCCACAAGCCACCTGGGAGACACACCAAACATGTGGAAGAAGGTGCTCTGGTCCGATGAAACCAAAATCGAACTTTTTGGCCACAATGCAAAACTATATGTTTGGCGTAAAAGCAACACAGCTCATCACACTCAACACCCCATCCCCACTGTCAAACATGGTGGTGGCAGCATCATGGTTTGGGCCTGCTTTTCTTCAGCAGGGACAGGGAAGATGGTTAAAATTGAGGGGGAAGATGGATGCAGCCAAATACAGGACCATTCTGGATGAAAACCTGTTGGAGTCTGCAAAAGACCTGAAACTGGGACGGAGATTTATCTTCCAACAAGACAATGATCCCAAACATACAGCAAAATATACAAAGGAATGGTTCACAAATAAACGTATCCAGGTGTTAGAATGGCCAAGTCAAAGTCCAGACCTGAATCCAATCGAGAATCTGTGGAAAGAGCTGAAAACTGCTGTTCACAAACGCTCTCCATCCAACCTCACTGAGCTCGAGCTGTTTTGCAAGGAAGAATGGGCAAGAATTTCAGTCTCTCGATGTGAAAAACTAGAGACATACCCCAAGCGACTTGCAGCTGTAATCGCAGCAAAAGGTGGCTCTACAAAGTATTAACGCAAGGGGGCCGAATAATTTTGCACGCCCCACTTTTCATTTTTTTATTAGTTAAAAAAGTTTCAAAAATCCAAAAGATTTTGTTCCACTTCACAATTGTGTCCCACTTGTTGGTGATTCTTCACAAAAAATAACAATTTTATATCTTTATGTTTGAAGCATGAAATGTGGCAAAAGGTTGAAAAGTTCAAGGGGGCAGAATACTTTCGCAAGCCACTGTACATAGATAGGAGATAAAATTGCGTGTTAGAGTATGGTAGGGACACAGTTTGCGCTCCACCTGCGTTCCAAAGTGTAGCGGAAGTGACGTGGTACGTATCACCGGACCCAAAGCATTTAGTCAGCAACGTCTGACGTCATCACATGACCTCTGATGATGCCAGACGCTGATGAAACGCGTTGAGTCCGATGATACGTACCACGTCACTTCCACCATCCTTTGGAACGCAGGTGGAGCGCAAACGGCGTCTCCTGCCATACTCTAACACGCGATTTTATCTCCCAAGTGCAACCTGTATTTTCTTAATGGTACTGCACTGAGGAGCTTCTGTTCTTGTATTTCCGATAAATATGCCATTTCTATTCAATGACTTGTGAAAATGTGAGCTGCCGGTCTCTGGATATCCATATGCATTGCTGTTTTTGACTACCTGTAATAGGTGTCAACCCCATCTGTGAGTAGGACATCTACTTAGTGGTTGGTGGAAGGAAATGCACTGGAGGAATTAACACCACAAATTTATTGTCATTTTTTGATACTCCAAGAGGATTTATCAGCAATTTGTGTGGGTTTTTAATTCAACCTTTGGTGGTGGAGTTTTATTATTTAGTCGCTTGTTACTTTTGTATTTTAGCGCGGTATGAAAACCATTGTGTAAAGAAAATTTTTTGGGGCTTTGAGCCTCAGCTGTTTTATTTATACACCAATTTTTGTATTGCATTATATTTAAATATATAACCAAGCCATGGAGTCCAAGGAATTGTCTGTAGACCTCCGAGACAGGATTGTATAGAGGGACAGATCTAGGGAAGGGTACAGAAAATGTTTTGCAGCATTGACAGTCCCAATGAGCACAGTGGCCCCCCCATCCATAAATGGAAGTTTGGAACCACCAGGACTCTTCCTAGAGCAGGCCGTCTGGCCAAACTGAGCGATCGGGGGAGAAGGGCTTTAGTCAGGGAGGTGGCCAAGAACCTGATGGTCATTCTGACAGAGCTCCAGCGTTTCTCTGTGGAGAGAGGAGAACCTTCCAGAAGAACCACCATCTCTGCAACACTCCATCAATCAGGCCTGTATGGTAGAGTGGCCAGATGGAAGCCACTCCTCAGTAATAGGCACATGACAGCCCGCCTGGAGTTTGGCAAAAGGCACTTGAAGGACTCTCAGACCATAAGAAACAAAAATTCTCTGGTCTGATGAAACAAAGATTGAACTCTTTGGCCTGAATAGCAAACCTTATGTCTGGAGGAAACCAGGCATCGCTCATCACCTGGCCAATACCATCTCTACAGTGAAGCATGGTGGTGGTAGCATCATGCTGTGGGAATGCTTTTTAGCAGCAGGAACTGGGAGACAAGTCAGAATGGAGGGAAAGATGAATGCAGCAATGTTCAGAGACATCCACAATGAAAACCTGCTCCAGAGCGCTCTGGACCTCAGACTGGGACGAAGGTTCACCTTCCAACATAACAACCCTAAGCACATAGCCAAGATAACAAAGGAGTGGCTACGGGACTACTCTGTGAATGTCCTTGAGTGGCCCAGCCAGAGCCCAGACTTGAACTCGATTGAACATCTCTAGAGAGATGTGTAAATGGCTGTGCACCAACGCTCCCCATCCAACCTGATGGAGCTTGAGAGGTCCTGTAAAGAAGAATGGAGAGAAACTGTTCAAAAATGTGCCAAGCTTGTAGCATTATACTGAAAAGGAATTGAGGCTGTAATTGGTGCCAAAGGAGCTTCAACACAGTATTGAGCAAAGGCTGTGAATACTTGTATACATGGGGTTTTTTTATTTTAGGTTTTTTATTTTTAATAAATTTGCAAAGATTTCACACAAACTTCTTACACATTGTCATTATGGGGTATGATTCATAGAATTTAAGAAAATAATGAATTTAATTCATTTTGGAATAAGGCTATAACATAACAAAAATGTGGAAAAAGTGAAGCGCTGTGAATACTTTCCGGATGCACTGTATGTAGGAGAATTTGTTTCATCTCTGAGTTTCACAGTCACTTCACCGGATATACGTGAGGGTTTACAACCACTTTAAGGTGAGCAAATGCTTTTTTTTTTTAAAGTGGGGTTCCACCCAAAAAACAAAACTACCTGGAAAAATTCTAAAAAAAAAAAAAAAAAAAAAAAAATTTGGATATTTTTTTTTTTCACTTACCTCTAAATGCCTGTTGCTAGGTGGTCCCTCGTAGTCTGCCTGTTCCTTAGCCTGGGCTGGTGACATCACTTCCTCCTCGGCACAGGAAGGGCTCCGCTCTGCTCCCTCGCGCATGCGCTGTGGGTGCCAGGCTGTGAAGCCACAGCCCGGCGCCCACAGTTGAAATGCCGGCGCCGACGAGCGGAGGGGGGGGGACGAGCGGGGCTTCGATCCCCCGCATCGCTGGACCCAGGGACAGGTGAGTGTCCAATTAAAAGTCAGCAGCTGCAGTATTTGTAGCTGCTGACTTTTAAATTTTTTTTTTTTTTTTTTTTTGACGGCCCCCTGGGTGGAACTCCTCTTTAAAAACTTAGGCTTTAAGACTTAATGTAAATGGGAGGATGCAAAACCTCTCCTGAACGATTTAAACTTGACACATAGCAATCAAATGTTTAAAAACGTCCATTTTGCCACGTTTGCAAGCTTTTTTTTCCCCCTTCAAATAGTCAAAAATGTATTTCCATTAAAAAAAAATGCCTGTAAACGAAATGCGGCTAAAAAACGCAAGTTACCACGTTTACAAGCTGTTACAGGCACTTGGCGTTTCAAATGCCTCTAAACATCCATCCTGAACACATTCTTTGCTTTCCAAAAAATGCTTCTGAACTCAGTTGCCTAGAATCGACGCCTATAAATGACCATGTGTACATGTACTGATAAGATAACAGAGTAGAGTTCAGGGGCAGCTGAAAAAAAACAAACAAACAAAAAAAAAAAAAAAAAAAAACACCCAACTGCTCCTAAACGTTCGTTTACCAGCAGCAGTGTGCATGAAGCCTAAAAGTGCACAGACTATCATCATTACATAGTTTAACAAGCAATTAATGCTTTAAAAAAAACAAACCTTAAAAATACCCTCGTAGCTATTTTGAAGGGTGAATATATTTTTTTTGACACATTTTTTAAAAGGTTACAAAAACAGTCACTCAGAATAAGTGAGGTCGAATACACATAAAAAATTTTTATTACCACCGGAGCAGAAACTATATTGTAAAATGAAAAACAATCTCAAAATGGGTCGATATCCACAACAGAGCACTGTTTGTGAGGATTAGTATAGAAGTACAGTAAACAACCATGAAACCAGGAGACCAACAAACAAAGAAATGGGGGGGGGACCACAAACACCACACAGGTCCTGGATAATATTCATGGTAAGAATCAGAAGACAGAAAAAAAGTATAGCAAAAAGTAGTGAGCAGAAAAGACAGGAAAAAAAAAAAAAAAACAGTGAAGACGAGTTCTCTAATGCCCCGTACACACGGTCGGACATTGATCGGACATTCCGACAACAAAATCCTAGGATTTTTTCCGACGGATGTTGGCTCAAACTTGTCTTGCATACACACGGTCACACAAACTTGTCGGAAAATCCGATCATTCTGAACGCGGTGACGTAAAACACGTACGTTGGGACTATAAACGGGGCAGTAGCCAAAAGCTTTCATCTCTTTATTTATTCTGAGCATGTGTGGCACTTTGTGCGTCGGATTTGTGTACACACGATCGGAAATTCCGACAACGGATTTTGTTGTCGGAAAATTTTATAGCCTGCTCTCAAACTTTGTGTGTCGGAAAATCCGATGGAAAATGTGTGATGGAGCCTACACACGGTCGGAATTTCGGACAACAAGGTCCTATCACACATTTTCCGTCAGAAAATCCGACCGTGTGTACGGGGCATTAGGGTGAGAATAAAAAAAATAAAAATAAAGGGGGGGTTGGAATCTATTGACGAATTCAATTGGTCAATTTCTAAGAGGAGTAATGCATCCATATAAACTAGATGTTGGTGAATGTTTCCCACTAAAACTCTCTAGCTTGCATCTCCTCCATGAGCATAATATCATTAATTTCGCTTACCCACAAAGATAAGGGTGGAATAGATGTACTCTTCCAGATTCTGGAAATGAGTTGTCTAGCAGCAGAGTGGAAAAATCTAAGCTTGGTTTCTGGGATTTAACCCTGCCCAGGAGGATGGATAACAGAGCTATGGAGGGAGAAGGGATGAGAGGCTCATCATAAATCTGAGTAGATCTGGAAGATCTGTGACCAAAAAAGGACGTAGCTTGTAGTTTTTCTCTTGAGCGTAGTCTGAGATGGAGGATTTATCAGAAGAGAAATACAGTCTGACGATCTCTGCTAAGAAAAACTCAAACCCCAGCTCCCTGGACCAAAGTTTAGTGTAAGCATGTATTTTGAGTGCAATCAAAAATGGATTTGTAAAAATCGCTGAAAGCGTGTGATGGGGAACCTCTGGGAGAAGAAACAAGCGTTCAAATTCCAGCAAAGGTCTATGTATTTGACTGGAAGTGAATAACGACTTACAATAGGTTGATAATTGGAATTTCGTCAACCAGTTGATCTCAGAGAACGAAGCATCAGGGTGAACTACAAATGACCCGAGAGACTCATGTGCATAAGTGAGTGCTGTAGGCCAGGAGGATCCATTATATGACCCAAAAGTTGACACTCTTCTGCTCCCTGGGAGGGTTGGATTATGTAATCCTGTAGCTATTTTTAATGTTAAGTTATTCATGCTCAAAGTTCTTCAAAAAAATCAAAGCACTGGAGGAAGTGAACAAAATCATGGAGGCAAAAAGATGGGTTCACGTTACCAGCGATAGAGAGTAACAGTTCAGGGACATCTGGTCTAGTTTAATGCATTACGCTCTTGAAATTGATAAACTTGTTTGAACACATCCGGTCATGGATGAGATCCCCTGACATTCAGGTGCCAACGGATTTGCTATTGCAGGATACCAGATCCTCACATGTCTATCACTGTTGCTTAATGATCCATACACCTCTGGCTCTCAGAGTGCTGAGTGAATACTGTTTGACCAATGAACCACTTGCGCCTCAGTAAGGTGCTGTGGTTTGTCTGTCTCCTTTACTGGATCTGGTTTTCTCTTCCCTCTTCACTGTCTTCTATACAAGGAGAGCTGCTACTTGTTTTTGTTACTTTGCCATTCTATCCAAAACTGGAACACTGTGTCAATATTTTTATCTACACTGACCTTGTGAATCTTGTATTTCACCCATAAAGTTATGTATGAAACATAGAACTACCTATAACAACTCATATTGTATTCTGTATTATGATGTGGATACTGTATGCTAGGTGACCCATGATATCACTGATATACCTTCTAATGGCTGAAGAGTTTTTTTCTTCTTTTCTTATATTCTATCCTTCTTGATGAAAACATTTCAATAAAGGAGTCGATTACAAAAAACACAAATAAAAAAAAAAACACACACACACACACACACACACACACACACACACAGTAAAGTCCATAATGTCTGGTTTCAACACATTCCTTTCAAATTCTGATTGAGAAACAACTGCTGATTGTCTTTACTTCACAGGGCTGGCAGGCTGCAAAGATCTGCTCTAAGTTCCCTCTCACACTGGGGCGGTTTTCAGGCACTTTAGGGCTAGAAATAGCCTCTGCCAAGTGCCTGAAAACCGCCTCCCATTCATTTAAGTGTGACTTTTCACATTCAGGAGGTGACCTTGCAGGAAGTTCTGAAAAGTCCTGCAAGCGGCATCTTTGGGGCAGGTTGGGGAACGCTGTATTTAATGCTCCCAAAATGACCTGCCCATTGGAATGAATGGGCAGCGCAGCAACATGGGAGTTTTTAACCCATTCTTTGGGATTAAAAGCGCCCTGCTAGTGGCTGAAAAGCGCCGCTAAAACAAGCGGCGCTTTACCGCAAACGTGGCCCCAAGTGTAAAAGGGGTCTTATTGAAAATAGGCTTAGATGGGAATGCCTCTGTTGTGATAGTTGAAGATCAATTTTTACATGGCTATAGAGACGAATGAGGGATTGTTTTAACCACCGAAAGATTTTACCCCCTTCCTGACCAGGACATTTTTTGCCAATCAGGCAATTGCTCGGTCATGCACGCACATTTCATTTTTTTGGTGGTATTTAATCACCACTGGGTGTTCTTGGAACGTAAATAAAAAAAAAAAAAAAAAAAAAAAAAAAAAAAAGTTTCTTAGATTCTGTTAAATAATTTTGCAAACAAATAATCTTTCTTCATAAATTTAGGCCAAAATGTGGCCTGTCACCTTTCTTTAGTAAAAACAAAAAAACAAAAACAAAAACAAAAACACACACACGCACACACACACACACACACACACACACACACAATAGCCTAAATCAGTGTATATTTTTTAGTCTCTGTGGAAGTTAGAATCTACAAACTGTGGTATATATATATATATATTTGAAAATTTATCAATTTTTAAACATTTGTTTTCTTTTTTTTTTTTATCCAGTCATCAGAGTAGTTCAGTGTTACCATTGTTGGGGGTGATCATGTATTTTTTTATTTGTTAATACTGGTATTGCTTAGAACATCGATGATCACTGTTATAAGAAATCGTTTTAGCAGTCAGTCATTCATGACAGCTTGCTTACCATTTTGATATGCGATTGGCTACAGCTAATCACATGGCACAGGTACCATGTGTTGGCTGTGAAACAAATCACAGCATCACAATAGTAAGCACATTGCAATCATGTGATTACTATGATTGGTCATAGAAAATCACGATACCCCGGCCATAGGAGCCAAGATCGCAATGCTGCGCGCCCCAGGGGGTGCACTAGTGATGTACCAGTACGTCGCTGAGCCTGTAGCTCCTGCCTGCTTGCAGTTAAAGTATTGTGAGCGGGTTGGCAAGTGGTTAAAAGTACTTTTACTGTTTGCTTGGACTATAAAAGTACTTTAGTGTGCATGATCTGGGCACAGTTTCACTTTAAGCATGCGTTTAACTGAGTGCTAAGATTTTCATACTGAATACTATATTTATAGCTGCAAATTGTTTTCCAAACATTGACTAATTTGCATAAGTTTGCCTTACTTACCGTCTAAAGTATGTACAATTATTATAAAGCAGAAACAATTCAATGTCCTACATTCATTTATAAAAGATACTATTTGCTAGAAAAAAAACTTTTTTTTTTCTTTTTCTTTTTAAATGATTAGTCATGGGTATTCAATACAAAGTTACATTGGTCCAGCTATTAACTATGTATATACACACCAAACCTGGCCAATGCCCCTGGAAGCTAAGATCCCTGAAGTAGACAATGCTATTCCTGTGATCCCAACTAGCTTCCGAATCCTGTGACAAGCCGCTGCAATCACAACGCAGGGAGTGGGCCACTTGGCACAATAGCCAGACTGGTTTGAATATATATTCTGAATGAATGTACAGCGTTCTCTGACTGGATGACGAGGTGGAGATCGTGAAGTCACCACCCCTCTACACCTCATGCAATCTGAGAACGATTTGCATTCATTCAAAACATGAAAGCATTCTCTGAGTAGCACCTGTGCTGAATCACCGACCTCCTTGGTTCAGTGAGCATAAGTGCAGCCTTTCAGGACAGGACCTGGAAGCTAGTAGAGATCACTGGAGTAGTGTTGTCTACTTCAGTAATTTTCAGCTTCCAGGGGCATGGGCCAGGTATGGTATTGTGACAATACGAGGCTCTGCCACTGTGAAAATGTTTGGAAAAAGGACACACGGTTCACACATTTGTAGAATGCGGGACTCCGGAGTATTGATTTTGAGCGGTGAAAACCTTTCCCTGGATCTTGGTATTCTCAGACTGGGCTCCGTAGTTTGGATATTTCTACGTGCATTGGGAGGGAAGAACTTTCCAACCCAGTGTCCAGATTTTGTTAAAGATCAGCAGGGTGTGTGTATGTAGGTACACACAGCCTTTATAATGAAGGACTGAGAATAGTTTAGGGCTCCAGCCAGGAGGGAGGTGCGCTTTCATTTTGGAGACAGGGCTTCACCCGGCAGGCATGAGCCAGTATCGGTGTGTTCTGCTGTGTGCATTAAGGCCCCTTTCACACTTGTACGACTCCAAAGTCGTGTGATTTTACCGCAATTTCGCGGCCGCGATTTGGGAGCAGTACTACTTTGTACGACTTTGCCACATTTTTGGCATTAACAAATGAAAACACAGTAGTTGGTATGAATCATAAGGGGGAACTCTACGCCAAGTTTTAAATAAAAAAACTGGCGTGGGTTCCCCCCCAGGGGCATACCAGGCCCTTGGGTCTGGTATGGATTGTAAGGGGAACCCCCTACGCCGAAAAATCGGCGTGGGGTCCCCCCAAAATCCATACCAGACCCTTATCCGAGCACGCAGCCCGGCCGGTCAGGAATGGGTGTGGGGACAAGCGAGCGCCTCCCCCCTCCTGGACTGTACCAGGCCGCATGCCCTCAACATGGGGGGGGTGAATGCTTTGGGGCAAGGGGGGGGCGCCCTGCGGTCCCCCACCCCAAAGCACCTTGTCCCCATGTTGATGAGGACAAGGGCCTCTTCCCGACAATACTGGCCGTTGGTTGTCGGGGTCTGCGGGCGGGGGGCTTATCGGAATCCGGGAGCCCCCTTTACAAAGGGGGCCCCCAGATCCCGGCCCCCCACCCTATGTGAATGAGTATGGGGTACATGGTACCCCTACCCATTCACCTAGGGAAAAAAGTGTCAATAAAAAAAAAACACAGTACACAGGTTTTAAAAAGTAATTTATTAGGCAGCTCCGGGGTCCTCTTCCGACTTCGGGGGTCTCTCCGGCGTCTTCTCCCGGCGTCCGCATCTTCTGCCGGCTCCACCGCTGTCTTCTGCCGCTCTTTTGCCAGCGGTGGTCCGGACTTCTAGATCGTCTTCTTACCTCTTCTCTTCCAGAGATGTTAACACGACGCTCTCTCCAGCTGCAATGGTCTCTGAACGCTCCGCAACGGACTTATATAGGCGGTGACCCCGCCCCCTTATGCCGTCACAGTCCCTGGGCATGCTGGGACTGTGACGTTTTAGGAGGCGTGGTCACCGGGTGATGACCACGCCCCCTTATGACGGCACAGTCCCAGCATGCCCCGGGACAGTGACCTCATAACGGGGCGGAGTCACCGCCTATAGAAGTCCATTGCGGAGCGCTCAGAGACCATTCCAGCTGGAGAGAGCGTCGTGTCAACATCTGTGGAAGAAAAGAAGAAGGCAGAAGGCAGAAGTCCAGGCCACCGCTAGCAATTGAGCTGCAGAAGATAGCGGAGGAGCCGGCAGAAGATCAGGACACCAGGAGGAGACGCCGGAGAGACCCCCGAAGTCGGAAGAGGACCCCCGCAGTCGGAAGAAGACCCCGGAGCTGCCTAACAAATTACTTTAAAAACCTGTATACTGTGTTTGACACTTTTTTCCCTAGGTGAATGGGTAGGGGTACCATGTACCCCATACTCATTCACATAGGGTGGGGGGCCGGGATCTGGGGGCCCCCTTATTAAAGGGGGCTCCCGGATTCCGATAAGCCCCCCGCAGACCCCGACAACCAATGGCCAGGGTTGTCGGGAAGAGGCCCTTGTCCTCATCAACATGGGGACAAGGTGCTTTGGGGTGGGGGGGGCCCGCAGGGTGCCCCCCATGCCCCAAAGCACCCACCCCCCCCCATGTTGAGGGCATGCGGCCTGGTACGGTCCAGGAGGGGGGCGCTCGTCCCCACCCCCATTCCTGACCGGCCGGGCTGCGTGCTCGGATAAGGGTCTGGTATGGATTTTGGGGGGGACCCCACGCCGATTGGGGGCGTGGGGGGTTCCCCTTAGATCCATTCCAGACCTAAGGGCCTGGTATGCCCCTGGGGGGGAACCCACGCCGTTTTTTTCATTTAAAACTTGGCGCGGCGTTCCCCCTCAGGATTCATACCAGACAGCTGTCAGCACTGCCTGTCGCTCATAGCGAAAGGAAAAAAAAGTTTTCCTTTCCCGATCAGCGAGCCAGGCTTGTGCTTACAAAGTCGTACTGAAATCGTGTCTATATTATTCAGGCACGATTTGCATGCTACTTGAGGGTTTAACATTGAGGTCTATGGAGTACAACTCGCAAAGAAGTTGGACCAAAGTAGTGCAGGGACTACTTTCAAGTCGGCACGACTTGAAAGTCGTGCCAATATGAATGGTAGTCATTGAAAATCATGGAGAATGCAGTAAAAAATAGTGGGACAAGTCGTATAAGTGTGAAAGGGGCCTAAGAAGGAACCATGTGCATCGATGTACTTGAAGCAACGATGATCTGAGGGACCCATTATTAAGAGCAGAAGGTACTGCTGAAGAGAGCCAGGTGGCTTGGTATTTTTGTTACCCGTTTCTGCTGTCCGCAACCAAAACCCCGACATGGTCAAGTTTGTGGACTTTATGTTAGTCTGTTTTAATAAAAGTGGGCAACCAGGCCCTTAAACACAGTGCCTACTGGCATGGACTTCACTAAAAAAAATGCATCTACCATGGAGTAGATGCGAGTCTAATCACCCCAGTATCACAGTATAGTCTGTACAAAGCGTATACGGTATGGTATAGAATGTACCCATGTATAAAATACTCATGCCTGTAATTAACAGCAAGCAAAATTCTTGGGATAATCAGTGAAACACTTACCTCAAGGGTAGAAAACTTATTGTAGCAAATGTAATGCATCAGATACCACCTTACAGTAATCTTAACAGGCTTGGGGCACTGGAAGTTCTCAACTGTGAAAGAGAATGAATACATATATATCAGAGGCTCCCAAACAAATTAATCTGAATAACTTACACGAGGACGACAGCTCCCGGGAACCAGGGAGAACACCAGCTTATAACCTGTTGCTGTTGATACATAAAGGCCCTATCATACTGAAATATACAGCCAATTAACTTTTTTCAATCCAAAAGAGTTAGTATTGAATTAAGCAAAAAGTAACAAAATAAATGTTATGTTGTACATATTCAAAAGGAATGGATAAAATTATTTCAACTAAAGTGGGCACACTGTCCCTTAAATTCAAAAGTGCTACTGTGTATACAATAAAGTTATATCATACTATTACTATACCATGAGAAGGTAACAATAGTGTAGCTTAGTGTTTAGGGGTAGATTTCCTTCCACTTCCTGTTGTCTCCCTCCATTTGTAGATATGAGTCGTCTGTAAGTCTGATGTTTGTAACTCTGTACGGATATATAACTTATAAAGTGTAAGTGTCTTTTGCCACTTCTAAACTAATACTGAACAGCACTATTGCATCTTTATTGAATTTTTCTTCATTTTTCCTTTGTTTTATGTAGATTGTATGCACTAAACTTACACTAGTGGTACCTTTCTCATGGTATAGCAATAGTATATAACATTGTATGCACTGTAGCACTTTTTTTTTTTTTTTTTTTTTTTAAATACAAAAGGAAAGCACGCCCACTTTAGTTGAAATAGTTTTTTATGTCTAGTATCTAGATTGTGTCGTGGATGCAGCAGTACTTCTTTATAATTTTGCTAGCACAAGAAATTTAAATTTGGTTTGTCTTTACTAAAGGAACAGATAAGACAAGGTCTCTCTAATTTGCCATACACAGAATGAATGTATTATATAGGCAATTGACATATTATTAAAATTGCTGAAGACAAATGAAACGAAAGACCTAAAACAGACTGTTTGTAGGGATAAGTGCAAAATAAAAATACCAAAACCCATATAATTAGAGTATAACTGGTGGAGAAACTATGGGAAAAAAAAATAAAATAAAAAAAATAAAAAAACACACAACACCAGCCCAAATGTGCTGTGTGCCACCTCAAATATAGGGTATATTTGGATCTTAGGCTGCATTTGCACCTGAGCTTATAATTTTCAGGCGGAAGGTCACCAATGTAAAAAGCAGAAAAAAAAAAAAAAAAACGTCCAAATCTGCCCGAATTGAACTACAAAAAAAAAGCTCCAGAACTTTTTTGAGCTTCAGGCGTTTGGCTTCAGGAGACATGGAGTGGAGATGTGAACCATTTCCATAGAGAATAAGTGATTTTTTTTTTCACCTCCAGCGTTTGAGTTTCAGGCTTTAAGCTACAAAAACGCTGAGGTGTGAATGAAGCCTTAGTAGTACAACAGATCACAAATTAGTATTTGACACTGCACCACAAGTACATCAGATCTGAACACATAACAGCCACTGTTTAAAGTAGCATCTGTGCTGGACAGAAAGTAGAAAATTCTGCAAGCCACATACAGTGCCTTGAAAAAGTATTTATACCCCTGAAGTTTTCCACATTTGGGCATGTTACAACCAAAAATGTAAATGTATTTTATGTGATAGACCAACACCAAGTGGCATGTAATTGGCAACAAGTAATCAAACGAAATGACCCGTTCAAAAGTCTGTATACTCTTACCTATACTGCGTATTGCCCCTTTAGCATCAATGACAGTGTGCAGTCTTTTGTAATAGTTGTCTATAAGGCCCCAAATTATTGTAGGTGGTATAGCTGCCCATTCGTCTTGGCAAAATGCCTCCAGGTCATGCAAAGTCTTTGGTCTTCTTGCATGAACCGCACGTTTGAGATCCCCCCCTCAGAGTGGCTTAATGATATAAAGGTCTGGAGATTGATGGCCACTCCGGAACCTTCACCTTTTTTTGCTGTAACCACTGGAGGGTCAACTTGGCCACGTGCTTAGGGTCATTATTGTGCTGGGAAGTCCAAGAGAGTCCCATGCACAGGTTTTGTGCAGAAGAATGCAAATTGTCTGCCACTAATTTTCTGATAACATGCTGTATGCATCTTGCCATAATCACAAGATTCTCCGCGCCTTTAGAGCTCACTGCCCCCCAAAACATCAATGAGCCACCTTCATGCTTCAGTGGGGATGGTATTTTTGTCACTATAGGCCTCGTTACAGAATACTTTGTTTGTTTGTTGACCCATATCCAAACATAGCGTGTATGGTTGTGACCATAAAGCTCCATCTTGGTCTCATTTCAGATTTCATCATGCCAAAAGATGTGAGACGTGTACAGGTGTTGTGCATATTGTAACTGGCCTTTTTTGTGGCATTGGTGCAGTAAAGGATTCATTCTGGCAGCTCGACCATGCAGCTCATTTTTATTCAAGTATTGTTGTATTGCACTCCTTAAAACAAACACACCATCTTTTTCCAGAGCAGCTTGCATTTCTCTTGAGGTTACCTGTGGGTTTTTCTTTGTATCCCAAACAATTCTTCTGGCAGGTGTGGCTGCAATATTTCTTGGTCTACCTGACCTTGGTTTGGTATCCAGAGATCCCTGAATTTTCCACTTTTATTGAACAGTACTGACTGGCATATTCAAGGCTTTGGATATCTTTTTATATTCTTTTTCATCATTATAAAGTTACATTACTGTACCTTGTTACATAGTTCTTTTCTTCTGCCCATGGATCAGTACCTAGTCTGTTCAGTGCATCCACATGAGAGCTAATAAACGCATCGACTATGCACAGACACAAATTACAATTTAAAAAGCCACAGATGTGGGAAATTAACATTTGATTGCCATTTTAACCTGTGCGTGTCTGCAACATTCCAGAGTATGGAAAACTTTTGATCAGGGACATTTGGGTGAATTCTGTTATTATGATTTAAAAAGGAGCCAAACTATGTGATAATAAATGGCTTCATATAATCCACGTGCTTAAAGAGGAAGTAAACCCTGATGGGTTTTATGATAAGCTGGTGTTCAGACTTACAATGCCTGCTGCTGCTTTTTCCTTTTCTGCAGTTATATCTTTTTAACCTGTCCCCAATGGCTGACCCTGACTTCAGTTGTAAGAGTGGCTATGGAGAGCAACCCTTGTGTGCGCTCCGGTGAACTACTGGCCAATGTAAATATGCTGCCTGCGTAAGCAGCTTAAAATTGGTTGTAAAAGTTCAAGGTTATCTACCATCATGCATTCTATATGTAAAAAGGTAAAAAAAAAAAAAAAATAAAAAAAAAAAAAACCTGTGTGCAGCAGCACCCTCTAATCCTCAACCCCCCCGCCCCCCAAACTTGCCTGAGCCCCATCTCGATCCAGTGATTTGCACGAGAGCTTCGGCTCTCCCGGGTCTCTCCCTTTTCATTGGCCGAGACAGCCATTGTCAATCACAGCCAGTGAGCCAATGAGGAGAGAGTGGGGGTGAGGCCAGGCAGGGGTGTGTGTGTGAGAGAATGGACACAGTAGCAGCTAGAGAGTGAGCCTGCTCGGGTGCCCTGATAGCAAGCTGCTTGCTCTGGGGGCACTGGAGAGGAGAGGAAAGGAGAGAGGGACCTGGAGCACCGGCAGGGAGCCCAAGAAGAGGATCAGGGCTGTACTGTGCAAAACCTATGCACAGAGCAGGCAAGTATGACGTGTTATTTTGGAAAAAAATAAATAAATGAACCTTTAATGTCACTTTAAGAGCAATAGACACATTTGCTTCTTTAATACACTAGAGGAAGGCAAGAATCCCTGACAGGTTTTTATCTGGGTCTGGTGTTGCCGTTGTATATTCCCACTTCCCGTCTGGTGAAGCTGTTGTCAAGACAGGAAGTGAGAATACATGTCTCCAACAGAGCCCTGGATAGGAGTGAAAATGTGACGGAGTTCAAACCATTGCCCATGCTATCCAAAATGGGTATTTAAAAAAAAAAAAAAAAAAAAAAAGTGGGGTAGGTGGTTTTGGGTTGCAAACACTTTACCAAACCAATAAAGAAATAAAGAATGAGATTTATTAACAAACCTGACACAGATGATAGATAAGCAATACAATACACGTTTGCATGTTACAACTGTGGTGGTAAAAGGAACTGACCATTGCGACACATCACAAACACAAGCAGCAAACACACGCTGTCCCACTCATTGTAAAAATAACTGTACTACTGCAAATATTTTGCAATTGAATGCAATATTTCTTTTATCAAATTGCTCCAAGCCTCTCAACTTCCTTATGAGCTGTACAGGAATTGGACCCTCCAGATGCCCATTTATGTACTGAATGCAGATGAACTATTTTATAATAAGAGAAGAGACATGATCAACAATTAAGCCTGTCAAACTGTAAAAACTACACCTATTATCACTGTAAAACATGTGTTTTCAGCATGTTACCTAAAAAGCTGATGTATGACTAAAATTTTACAAAACCACCAAAAATGAATGCAGAAAAACACAGCCCACATACAAAAACAGTTTGTACTTACGATTCAGTTCTATGGATGTTTTGTTGAATAATATCTTCCTGAATAAGAGAGGCATTGCATCACCCTAGGAGATAAAAAGACAAGCTTTTACAACTCTGGACATATATCAACTTAATACAAAGTATATTGGAAGCAGTGTTTTTTTTTTTGTTTTGTTTTTTTATTATTTTTAGCATTTCAAAAAATTCCAAACATTATCTTGAAATATATACAATGTAATTTATCTGATCAGTTCCCGTCCTCTCCCCTCCAATAGCGACACACAAAAAGAAAAAAAGGAGAAAGAAAAAGAAAAAAAAAAAATCCAAAAAAGGAAGAAAGCAGTGGTATTTTACCTTTTTTATAGATTCTCTGTGTTACAACCACCCATGCAGTAACACATCACAGATTCCAACACATCACATAGATTTTTGTCTTCAGATTTACCACAACCATATAGTGCAAGGGCCTGCCTGATTGCATACTAAATTGAAACTCTTATCCCACGTACACACGAGCGGACTTTTCAACCTGACTGGTTCGACGGACCGAGTCCGGCGGACAATTCGACCGTGTGTGGGCTTCATCGGCCCAGCAGCGGACTTTTTCGGTCGAAAATCTGACGGACTTTAGATTTGGAACATGTTTCAAATCTTTACGTCGGAACTCCGCCGGACCCAGTTCCTATCGAAAAGTCTGCTCGTCTGTATGCTAGTCCAACAGACAAAAACCGACACTAGGGCAGCTATTGGTTACTGGCTATCAACTTCCTTATTTTAGTCTGGTTGTACGTCACCACGTACAAATCCGTTGGACTTGGTGTGATTATGTGTAATCAAGTCCGTTTGTTCGGAAAGTCTGTCGGAAGTCCGCCGAAAGCCCATCAGATAGACGGTCAGACCAGTGTGTACGCTGCATTAAAGGTTTGACCACAAATGTTTTTGGTAAATATGAAGACAAAAATCCAATAGTGTGTATGGGGTCTTAGCCAGATGTAGTTTGGATTCCCACTACATTTACTCAGTGGACTATCAAAACAGAGATCTCACCTTGCAGTTACAGTGCCTTGAAAAAAGTATTCATATCCCTCAATACTTTGAAGAATCACCTTTTGCTGCGATTACATCTGCAAGTCTTTTTTGGGGATGTCTCTACCAGCTTTGCACATCTAGAGAGTGACATTTTTGCCCATTCTTCTTTGCAAAAGAGCTTGAGTGCAACGCACTCCTGATCCCTGCATTCTGACCCCAACGCACTCCTGATCCCCGCATTCTGTGCGTTTATTAGAATAAAAGCCCTCCTCAGGCCCCCTAATACTTACCTAACCCCCATCTCAAGCCAGCGATGTTGCACAAGAGCCTCAGATGTCCAGGACTCTCCCTCCTGTTTGACTGAGACACAGCAGTTGGTGCCATTGGCTCCTGCTGCTGTCAAAGTCAGTGAGTCAATGAGGAGAGAGATTGGGGGGGGGGGGGGGGGGGAGGGAGGTAAGCCACAGCTCTATGTCTGAATAAATATAGAGGGCAGCTCAACTCGGTGCCCCATAGCAAGCTTCTTGCTGTGGGGGCACTCGGAAGGAGGGAGGGGTCAGGAGCACCGGTGAGGGACCCGAGAAGAGGAGGATCTGGGCTGCTCTGTGCAAATCCACTGCGACAGAGCAGGCAAGTATGGTTATTTTTTTTTTTTTTTAATAACAAAAGGGACTTTAATATCCCTTTAAATCTGCAGTAATTTAAATTGGTCAGTTAATATTCCGGGAACTTAATTATTCTGGTTTCTAGATCAGCACTTCTCTGTGCTGATCAATTCATTGTATTGGATATTTTTTTTTTTTTTGTTTGCTCAGAGAGCCACACCACCATATATATTGGTGAGTGGGTGACCATTAGTTAAAAACGCAGCTGTTAATGGTGTTTGACTAATTTTTTTCCTACCTCTAAATGCCCTTCTACGTTAGCTTATGTCTCTGCACACATAGACGTTTACAGATAAGAGCATTAAAAAGGCAGAGAAAAAAAAATAAATAAATCACATTTAGGATGGAAGAGAGAGAAACCCACCTGGGGCTTCAAGCCCCAAGGATCCCTAAAGTTTGTCTTTTGGGCATTCTAAATGATTTTGTACATCTTAGTTATACTTGCACTTTTAAAGCAGAACTTCAGTCATTTTTCCCCACTTTCCATCTATTAAATTTTCTGCCCTTGTGGTTTTAACTTTGGATAGTAAAACATTTTTTTATTACAAATTATGTGAGCAGACTGCAGTTTCTCTTTCATCATCCAGAGCTCAAGGACATGCACCTACACAATGTCATATTGGGCCACAGCGGCTGTGTCCATGCAGCCACGTGTCCCAATAGACATCTTTGGGACTGCCAGCACAGGGATGCACACAACACTGGTGTATCCCTGTGTCCACAAAACAAGGCCCTGCACTGTGCACACACGTATTCGCCCATGTGAACGAGGCCTTAGAGCCTTTTGGTTTTTGTGCTGGAAGTCAGGACATGTCAGTAGCTTTCGGTTATGGGTAGGCAATGCTTTATCTGAAAGCAGATGGAAACTTGAACTCTGAACAGACCATGTGATAAGATAAAATGATGGCGCTAGATAAATCCTACGAGTCAGTGTGCTTCCTTTACACAGTCTGATCTTATCACAAGAAAAAGCAATATGGAAGGTGCAAAAAATTCAAGTTAGACTTACCGGTAACTTGTTTTCCAGGAGTCTTTCAGGACAGCACCTTGAGAGCGTGGCTCCCCCCACTTGTCAGGAAACACACCTCCAATCTTTAAAAGGAGACTCCTTCCCACTTATCAGTAGTAGAAGAGAACCTGCGGCCCAAGCTGGAACACAATCAGAACATGGTTAGTCACAGCATAGTAATTTAATACATAAGGGCGGGTTGCTGCTGTCCTGAAAGACTCCTGGAAAACAAGTTACTGGTAAGTCTAACTTGATTTTTCCCTTAACGTCTTTCAGGACAGCACCTTGAGAGGATAACAGAGACTTACCCACTAGGGAGGGACCACAGCCTGCAAGACCTTTCTGCCAAAAGCTTGCTCACTTGCTGACAGAAGATCCAGTCCGTAATGACGGACAAATGTTAGGTAACTTGACCACGTAGCCGCCTTACAAATTTGATCTGGGGTGGCACCAGCTATTTCTGCCCATGTAGTGGCCTGATCCCTGGTAGAATGTGCTTTAATTCCCAGCGGGGGGGGGGGGGGGGGGGGGGAGGGAATAACCCCAACTGGGAGTAGGCTACCAGAATAGCGGATTTAAGCCATCTAGCTATTGACCCCTTAGATGCTTGGTGGCCCTTCTTTTTTCCAGAAAAGTATAAACAAAGAGTCCGAAGACCGGAAGTTTTTTGTTACTTCCAGATAATGTAATAATGTCCTTCTTACATCCAAATTGTGGAATTTGCGTTCTTTCTCCCCTGTAGGGTTTGAGCAAAAGGTTGGTAGGATGATTTCCTGCAACCTGTTGTGGGCTGACGCTACCTTCGGCAAAAACCCCGGATCGGTTTTGGAGTATAATTCTATCAGTGTAGATGGATAAAAAGGTTTTTTTAACAGATAGAGCGTGCAGCTCCCTAACCCTTCTTGCTGATGTTACTGCAACCAAAAATAAAGCTTTAAGAGTAAGATTCGTCAGTGAAATTTCTTATAGTGGTTCGAAAGGTTCCTTCGTGAGGGCTTGTAGGACCACTGATAGATCCCAATTGGGAAAGTGCCTAGCAGGAGCTGGTCTGGATCTGGTAAGCGCCTTGAAAAAAAAAAAAAATCTTATAACTAGGGTTGTCCCGATACCGATACTAGTATCGGTATCGGTACCGATACCGAGCATTTGCCCAAGTACTTGTACTCGGGCAAATGCTCCCGATGCTTCCGCTGATACTATGACAGTCAGCGATGATCGGCGTGTGGGGGAGTTACAAGCTTCCCCCCGCGGCTTTCAGTGACATACAGCGGTGATCGGTGCTTGTAACTTCCCCACACGATCACCGCTGACTGTCACCTCATCCTCCTCCATGCCCCCTCTGTTCCTCTGTCCCCCTCTCCTTATCTGTCCCCCTCCGTTCCGTTCCTCCGTTCCTCTGTCCCCCTCCGTTCCGTTCCTCCATTCTGCTGTGCCTCTCCGCTGTCCCCTCCGTTCTCCCCCTCCTCCTTCCTTTGTGTATGGAGAGAGTCAGCTGACTCTGTCCATTCACATAACTGAAACATTGTAATCTCCTGTGATTACAATGTGTCAGTTTATGAATGGAGAGGAGCCGCTGTCTTCTCTCCATTCATTCTCAGTGCAGCTGAGGCTGCAGTGAAAGGGACTGGGGAATCTCTATCCTCGGTCTCTTTCTCTGTCTCAAGGGGGAGATATCAGGGGTCTGTTAAGACCCCTGATATCTCACCAAAGCCCCCCAACAGGGCTGATGAAAAAAAAAAAAAAAATATTGCAAAAATGAATAAAAAAAATATTATTGTAAAAAATAAAAATTGTAAGTAAAAAAAAATAAAAAACAAAAAAAAAAAAACACACCACAGACACCGTTCACCCCCTCCCCCCCTAAAAAAAAAGAAAGCATTGTTAAAAAAAAAAAAAAAAAAAAAAAAACTGTCACGTGACATTAAAAAAAAAGTATCGGTAATCAGTATCGGCGAGTACTTGAAAAAAAAGTATCGGTACTTGTACTCGGTCCTAAAAAAGTGGTATCGGGACAACCCTACTTATAACCAAGGGCTCAGAAGAGATTGGTCTTTCTAGAAGGCTCCCCCAAAGTGGTTACTTGCACCTTAAGCGTGCTGACTGACAAGCATGACTTGTCAGCACCATTTTGAAGAAATTCTAAAATTGACACTAAATTTTTTACTATTCTATTTGTCAAATGACAGTAGGAGTTGTAGACTTTCCAATATTTATCATAGATCTTTCTGGTCACTATTTTTCTACTGGAAAGTAAGGTAGTTACTAAAGGTTGTGACAGACCCTTGTTTTTTAACAACTGCTCCTCAGATACCAAGTGATGAGGCTTAGACTGGCCACTTCCGGATGATGTATCGGACCTTGTAGGAGCAAGTCTTGCCGTTGAGGCAGCTGCCAAGATTGCTTGACTGCCATCTGTAGAATGGTGGTAAACCATGCCCTTTTTGGCCAAAATGGAGTAATTAGAATTACTGCCACTTTCTCCCTCTGTACCTTTCTCAATACTAACGGGATTAGTTGAAACGGAGGAAAAGCGTAACCCAGATGAAATTTCCAGGGCTGTAATAACGCATCTGTCCCCTGGGGACTGTCGTTTCTGTGAATTGAGAAGAATACCGGGAGTTGCTTGTTTTCTTCTGACGCAAACAGGTCTATTTGTGGCTGGCCCCAGGCCCTGGTGATCATTGCAAAAACTTCCAGATTCAAGCTCCATTCTGCCTCGATAATCTGCCACTATATTTAGAGTGTCCTTGAGGTGGACTGCTGATAAGGACAGCACATGATTTTCTGCCCATTCCAGGATCTTTGAAGCTAGAAGCTGCAGTGTTATGCTTCTTGTGTCCCCTTGCTTGTTCAGGTAGGCTATGGAAGTGGCGTTGTCTGAGAGAACCTGGAAATGGGAACCTTGAAGGATTGGAGAGAAGGCATCCAATGCTAAGGCAACTGCCCTTAGTTCCCTCCAGTTTGAGGACCTTTTTGCCTCTGACTGAGACCAAACTCCTTGTGTGAAGCTTTGACCCAGGTGAGCCCCCCAACCCCACACGCTGGCATCCGTCGTTACCACCTTTTCTATTGGAAAAGAGCAAAGCAGGCCCTTTGACAGATTTGCCTGATTTCTCCACCACCAAAGCGATTGACTGTGATGGGGATTTTTACCTTTGCCTCCAGAGCTTCTGTCCTGAGATTCCATACTCTCAGAAGGAAAGTCTGAAGAGGTGTGAAATGTAACCTTGCCCATTGAATGGCTGGCATGGTTGAGGTTAGGGTTCCTAGTGCTGACATGACTCTCCTGACTAACAATTCCTGATTTGTCTGTAAGGAGGCCACAACATTTTGGACTTTTACCTTTTTTTTTTTACTTCTCTGAGAAAAACTCTGTTCTACTGAACAGATTTGATACCCCAGGAATTGTACTTCCTGGGCTGGATTGAAAAATTTGACTTTTGCATATTTGCAATCCAACCCAAGGCTTCTAGATGACCGCGGGCTTTCCCGAGGTCCTCTAACAACTTCTCCCTGGAAGGAGAAAAGAAAAGCAGGTCTAGGTACGGAATTACCGCGATCCCCTGCAGGCAGAGAGGTGCAAGAGCTTCTGCCATCACCTTTGTAAATATTTGCGGGGCAGAAGAAAGGCCGAAGGGGAGGGCCTTGAACTGTAGGTGCAGAACCTCTTTCCCTATGTTTAATCGCCATCCTTAGGAATTTTTGAGACTGAGGGGCTATGGGGATGTGTAAATAGGCATCTTGAAGGTCGATCGATGCCATAAAGCACTCCTTTGTCAATAGGTTTCTGACCGTGAAGATGGAGCCAATACGAAATCAGTTGTATAGGACTGATCTGTTCAGCGGTTTCAGGTTGAGGATTAATCGAAAACTTCCGGAAGGCTTTCTTATGAGGAATATATAGGAATAAAATCCCTGATAATGCTCCCCCTGTGGAACGTGAGTCACAACCCCTTGGTCTATCAGATCCTTTAACAGGTTGTTCATTGCTAGGGACTTTGTAACAAATCTTCCAAGAGATGCAACAAAGTACCTTTCTGGGGGAGATCGGAAAATTCTATACTGTAACCCTGGGCTAGCATATTCAGAATGTACTGGTTTTCCGTTATGCTTTCCCAATAGGGGAGAAAACCCTAAAGTCTTCCTCCCACCTGTAACTGGCTGTCATTGCGTTTTGCTGGATGAGGCAGGAGGATGGAAAAGGACATTCTCTTTGCCCTTTCCCCTCTGCCCTGACCAATTTTTCTTTTTCTCTTAAGGCTTGTTTTGTACCCGAGCCCTTTGAGGACGAAAAAAACGTTTGACTGGTTGTTTCTTCTTCTTGACAGGAAGAGATTTCTTTTTATCTGCAGTACTGTCAAGAACTGAGTCCAAATCAGGGCCAAACAATAAATCTCCTAGGAAAGGGACCCCGCATAATTTGTTTTTGGATGCTGCGTCCCCCTGCCAGGTTTTTAGCCATAGTGCCCGTGTAACTGAATTATTAAGGGCTGCGGCTTTTGCAGTCATCCTGATAGATTTAGCTGATGCATCAGAGACATAGGCTACAGCCGCTGAAAGAGTTGAAAAGGAATCAAGGATTTCTTGCTTAGGGGAATCGGCTATTATATGAGCTTTAAGCTGATTCACCCAATACTCCATATTTCTGGAGACGTAAGTAGTTGCCATTGCTGGCTTAAGATTGCCCATAGTGGATTGCCAAGCCCTCTTCAGTTGTTGATCCATCTTTTATCCATGGGGTCTTTTAAGATCCCCGTGTTCTCAAATGCTAGATCAGTTGATCTTGACACCTGAGAAAAGGCTGCATCGAGTTTTGGAACCTTATTCCAGAGAGCCGCTGGGTCCTCATCAAAAGGGAATTTTCTCTTATGAGCCCTTGAGAAGAATGGTTTCCTTTCAGGATCAGCCCATTCTTTCTTGATTGTCTCAGAAATCACTGCGTGGACAGCCTCAATAGGCCGTCCACTTGATCCAAAGACAATTTATATTTGGAAGGCATATTTTCCAGCTCATCCTCATCTGATTCTTCATTAGAATGAGAGGGGGAAAAGTCCTTCCTGGTTCAGAGGACCCACTTCTGCCTCTACTGCCAGTGTTCTGACGAGAACTGTCCTCCTATCAGATAGTGTCCGCCCCGTACTGTGCAGGAGAAGGAGATGGCGAAAGTGTCCGAAGTTGATCAGCTGACCATCAGCTGTACACGGCGCTTGGGCACTTATTAGTGATGGCTGTGTAAGAGGGCCCCTCGCGGGCTCGCTGCGCTCGGCATCTATTTATTCTTATTTTATATCCACTTGGATAGTAGGGAATGAACCTGGACACAGGGTAAGAATAAAAGCGCAGGCGCCATGTACAGACTGACGATCAGCTGTTGAACTTCGGAGACTTTCGGCTCTCGTTTGTCCTATCGGATGGGGACAGTATTCGACAAGACACCGGGACTAACAGTGAGCCTTGAGAGGACTGTGAGGTAGTAGGCTGACTTGCGGACAGTGGCGTCCCAACTTTCATATTTAGGGTGGGCACAGGGACAAAATTTGGGGGGCAACTATAAAATGCAAATATACAGTGGGGACGGAAAGTATTCAGACCCCCTTCAATTTTCACTCTTTGTCATATTGCAGCCATTTGCTAAAACCATTTAAGTTCATTTTTTTCCTCATGTACACACAGCACCCCATATTGACAGAAAAACACAGAATTGTTGACATTTTTGCAGATTTATTAAAAAAGAAAAAAACTGAAAAATCACATGGTCCTAAGTATTCAGACCCTTTGCTGTGACACTCATATTTAACTCAGGTGCTGTCCATTTCTTCTGATCATCCTTGAGATGGTTCTACACCTTCATTTGAGTCCAGCTGTGTTTGATTATACTGATTGGACTTGATTAGGAAAGCCACACGCCTGTCTATACAAGACCTTACAGCTCACAGTGCATGTGCAAATGAGAATCATGAGGTCAAAGGAACTGCCTGAAGAGCTCAGAGACAGAATTGTGGCAAAGCACAGATCTGGCCAAGGTTACAAAAAATTTTTTGCTGCACTTAAGGTTCCTAAGAGCACAATAGCCTCCATAATCCTTAAATGGAAGACGTTTGGGAGGACCAGAACCCTTCCTAGAGCTGGCCGTCCAGCCAAACTGAGCTATCAGGGGAGAAGATCACTGTGGCTGAGCTCCAGAGATGCAGTTGGGAGAAAGTTGTAGAAAGTCAACCATCACTGCACATCATCCTTACCTCATCCTATATTCATTGGACTTTATTATCCTCTACCCACTATAATACTGGTTGGACTTCCTACAGATTGCCCCTTATCACTGTCATACACTTTTAAAGTGAAACTTATCAAGACCAGACTATATTTATTTCATCTATCTAATTCCATATGTTTGGATATATATTTATTTGTTTATTGTTGATACTATTGCCTGCCAGGCACTGAGAATTCACATATGGACATTATTATTGCCATATAGATTATTGATTGAATATTTCCCATTTGAGAGATAATATTTTTAAATATTTGTATATACTTTTTATATTTTTCATATACTTTATATATTTTTTCCTAAATGCCACGTGGTTCTATACGATATGGACATAATTTAAATACTCTCCTAAAATATTTTAATTCATTACTTTGGCACTATTTTAATATCTGCGCAGAATCACCTTATTATTTATTTCATTTGAAAAGTGTTTTGTGTCACACTAATAGATTTTGCTGCATTTATTTATGCACTTGCACTTTTAAATTGTTTATGAATATTTTGCACTTATCCAGAGTAGCGCGAAGGCACTTTGCTCACTTGTATAGGCACCAGACCTATTCCTCTCTCCTCCCCCTTCGCTTTCCGGCGGAAATTACGCCCAGCACCTGCTCGTTGGATGCCGCCCCACTTCCGGTTACCTCACATCCGGCAGATGCAGTCCTCTGACTGCCCTTCCCAAGATGGCGGCGGCATCAGGTTAAAAACACACACACACACGTCCTGGCCAGAAAAAAAAAGGCCTAACATGCCTAACGACCATCCCCCCCCCCCCCCCCCCGCCTGGGAGCAGCGACTCTTGGAGCAGTCCTCCGAGCACTGGATGAGGGAGAAGGAGCACATACACTTGGCACTGCATCAGCCTGTGGAGATGGGAGGAACCGGCTCTCTTGAGGTAAGAAAAAAAAAAATAGTGGAGTAGGGAGCCTGGCCTCTCAGGACAGCACCTTGAGAGCTCCCACATGTGTTCCCTCGGAGGAAACAAAAAAAAACTGATAAGTGGGAAGGAGCCTCCTTTTAAAGATTGGTGGAGGTGTGTTTCCTGACAAGTGGGTGGAGCCACGCTCTCAAGGTGCTGTCCTGAAAGACGTTAAGGGAAAAATAAAATAATAATAATAATAATAATAATAATAATAATAATAATAATAATAAGAGCCCTTGCACACTGGGGCGGGGGGCGACAAAACGCCGCTAATAATTTTGCCGTCGGTATGCGGCCGCTAGCGGGGTGGTTTTACCCCCCACTAGCGGCCGAGAAAAGGTTAAATACCACCGCAAAGCGCCTCTGCAGAGGCGCTTTGCCGGCGGTATAGCCGCGCCGTCCCATTGATTTCAATGGGCAGGAGCGGTAAAGGAGCGGTATACACACCGCTCCTTCACCGCTCCGAAGATGCTGCTGGCAGGACTTTTTTTACCGTCCTGCCAGCGCATCGCTCCAGTGTGAAAGCCCTCGGGGCTTTCACACTGGAATGAAAGCAGCGGCACTTTCGGGGCAGTTTGAAGGCGCTATTATTAGCGCAATAGCGCCTGCAAACCGCCCCAGTGTGCAAGGGCTCTAAGAGGGAACCTAGCACAGAGGGTTTTAACAACGGATATAAAAACTACAAAAATATTGACATCCTCCATGTCAAGCACAAGAATTTATTGGATTTTTTTTTTTTTTATTAAACACACGTTAACTCCAGCTGTAGAAAATGTGTCGGACAGCAACAATGACCTCAAAGTTATAGATCCTTTGGTAGGTAAAACAATACCCATGTCAATTGTCTGTACGTACTGACCCGAACAGGTATAAGGAAGTCTCCGATTTACTTGTTCCACACCAGTGAATCAAAAAGTATTAAAGTGGAAATCAAAATAAAATAATGCCCCTTGCCTCTGCTTATACAGAATATAATGCTGGTTTTACTATGGATCATATTTGTAGAGCAGTGCATGTGACATTCACCAAACGTTTACTGCAGGTGATTCAATCACTCTCACTTGAAATTCAAACATTTAATAAATGTATTCACATTAATAGAAAAAAAAAATCTGCATTAATTACATTTTTTACATTGGAGAGTGCAGAGCATTACAACCATGTTTAGTGGATCCCAGGTACAATGCCTAGGCTCCTGCAGACTCTTCCCTCAGCCCCAGGTCTGTATGGAGGGCAAGTACCTTGGTTGCGAGGCTGGGGGAAGAAGATAATAGAATAGCGTAGTGTTGTGACATTGCGCTCCATTGAAAATCATTCCTCTGCTGAGATGGCAGATGGGACTTCTCCATTCACCAATCTCGGTGAAGGCGCAGCTGTGTGGGCGGGGCTACACACAACTGCACCAAATTCAAAACTAAACAGAAGTCTGCTGTAAGAAGCACACTACAATGCAGTTAATGGGGGGGGGGGGCGCTTTTTTCTTCCTTTACTTATAGTGCCGGAGAAAGAACTGCCATTTGTCCCCACCACTAAAGTAAACAAAGGGGCAGGGTGACATCAGCCCATGACCCGTCCCCTTTGTTTACTTCAGTGGAGGGGCCGAATGACAGCTCCTTCTCCTGCGATATAATATAAAGAAAAACAAAAAGAAGAACAGCCGACAATTACAGTCAGTGCCAGAAAGTGAGGGAGCCTGTCTGTACACCCTGCCCCCTCACTATATACACTGTTCCTTTCCTCTCCTGCCCCTCTCCTTGCACACACTGTGCGCCCCCATGTCTGCAGTACACACAGCCCCCCAACACCCCGTAGCTACAGTCAGTCTGCCTTTTTTTTTTTCCTTTTGTTTACTCTATGTCTATGCTGTCAGCAGAGATGAGTCACTGGTTGTTAGGACACCAGCCTGTGCCGGCTCCTAATACAACCAATACAAAAATGGACCATTTGTCCGTTTACATCCATCTATCCTCCATTCTGTTTTTTGGGGTTTTTTTATGGAATAAAAATAGGGCTTTGATCCATTTACAGATGATCATCTGTTTGCCCATAGGAATGCATTGCTGTCCGTTTTTTCATGCGTCAATAGACAGATAAAAAAAACAGACATACGGAATGCCTATGCGAAAGGAGCCTAAAGTTATACTTTAAAATGAAATTAAAGCTCACCTTTCAAGGATAAAATTAGTTTGGCAAGAAAAAAAAAAAATGTGCATTTATTATGTTTTCCTGCAGAAGCCTGGAAAGCATTGCACCCATGTTAAGGGGTGAAATGTCAGGCTTCTGCAGACAAGCCCTGCAGCTTTCTGTGCTTACCTCTGATATGGGCTGACTGTTTTTAAATTGTGACAGCAGCTGCGGGGAGAAGATTCTCCTGCCCCTGAGCGGAGATCAGGGTAACTGGCAGCAAAATCTGTAACAGGTTACATGTTCCACCCTAAATATGTAACATGTCCCCAAAGGTGAACTTATCCTCTCTCGTTTTGGGGCGCCATCATATTATGCCATTCCTAGGCCCCCGATGATTGGGCTCTTTAACCATGTGATCGGCTGTGTCCAATCAAAGCCGATCACATGTAAACATGGAAGTGCTGATTTTCGGCTTTCCTCGCATCACACTCTGTCAGTGTGAGGAGAGCCTAGCCGATCAGCGGTATCTCCTCGCAGCAGAGTGTGTATAGGTAATCAGGGAACGGATCATCAGCAGTACCACCAATCAGTGATGCCAGGCAGTGCCTGCTCATTAGTGCCCAGTGCCACTTGTCTGTGCCACCTATCATTGCCGCCTATGAGGGCCTGCTCATCAGTGCCACATATCTGTGCCGCCTGGCTCTGCCTATAAGTGCCGCCTCACCAGCAAAAAAGGAGAAAAATTACTTATTTACAAAATTTACTGACAGAAACTAAGAAAAAATAATTCTCAACATTTTCAGTCTTTTTTTGTTTTTTTAAGCAAAAAATAAAAACCCCAGCAGTGATTAAATATCACCAAAAGAAAGCGCTATTTGTGGGAAGAAAATTATAGAAATTTGATTTGGATACAGTGTTGCATGACCACTCAATTGTCATGCAAAGCGTGAGAGCGCTGAAAGCTGAAAATTGGCCTGGGCAGGAAGGGGGTAAAAGTGCCCAGTATTGAAGCAGTTAAAGGCAAACCTTTTATTTGGATGATGAAGGATAGAATCACTGTCAGGTTTTATATCGGTCCCCATTCGGAAGGATCACTCTCCAATTGTCCTGACCACCAATAGCACCAGGAATGAAAGTGGGGGAAAATCTTTCAAGGGGGACATGTGTTCTTGTGACAACTGTCTAAGGCCTCTTTCACACTATGATGTGTGACACAGGACGTCACATTTATGCATGTTTTGTGCATGTTTTCATGCTACGCGCATGGGGCAGCCCATACTTTTCAACGGGCTGCCCTACAAGCAACAAGACACGTCAAAGTGGCTCATGTAGATTTTAGCGAGTTGAGCTTCATGCATTTTGATCCATTTGTCACGTGGTTATCCACACCAAAAAAAATGTGTATCTGCTTACAGAATTTAGGGTGCCAGTAACAATTAACAGCACCGCAAATGCAAAATGTGTTTTTGCTTAGGCTTCATTCATACAGGTGTGAACAAGCAAATGCCCATGGGAGGGCCATTTTTGCCCACATAGGGTTGCATAGGGGTTCCATCCCATAAATGTCAATTGGGACAGAGTAGCTGTATGGTTACAAGTGGAAATGAGGCCCAAAGCACAAAAACGCTCATTATGAAGAATCTCATCTATTTCAATGGACCTAGTTCACACCTGAGCATTGTGTTTGTTGCCTGAAGCCCAAAAAAGTAAATGGTAAATGAGCTATTGGATCACCCTTCGTAAGTATTTTACAATTGGTGAGGAAGCAGTGGATGGGGCTCACCACCTGCTGCAGCCCTATTTCCTTCAATGGTCGTGTTCTGTAGCAATTAAATGTAAAAATGTGACATGCTGTTTGATTATTGCTGTGGACACGAAGCAAAGCCTTGCAGCCAAGGCATGTGTACAGCTGTGAATGACTGCATGCCTTTATTCATATGGGCAATCAGGGGGGGGGGGGGGGGGGTGGTAAAACTGCTTGCTTTCGCTGGCCCTGAACAAGCCCTAAAACAAAAACACTATACACACTTTCATTGTTTGTTATAATATTTTTCAGATAAGTAATTTTTCTTCTTCACTGATGGGCAGTGAAAAGCAGAACTGATGGGCAGTTTTGAGGCTGCACTGATGAGGTGGCACTAATGGACACTATGAGGCAGCAGTGAGAGGCGGCACTGGTGAGCAGCAGTGAGAGGTGGCAGTGAGAGGCGGCACTGGTGAGCAGCAGTGAGAGGTGGCAGTGAGAGGTGGCACTGATGGACACTATGAGGCAACAATGAGAGGCGGCATTAATGGGCAGTTTTGAGGCGGCATGGATGAGGTGGCACTGATAGACACAGACAGCAATGAGAGGTGGCACTAATAAGGCAGCAGCGAGAGAAGGCACTGATGGACAGTTATGAGGCTGCACTGATAAGGTGGCAGTGAGAGGTGGCACTAATGAACACTATGAGGTGGCACTGAGAGGTGGCACTGATGGACACTATGATCCCTTTCACACTGGGGCTCTTTTCAGGCGGTTTAGCGCTAAAAAGAGCGCCTCTCAAGCCACCCCAGTGATAAAGCCTGAGTGCTGAGTTCACACTGGGGCGGTGAGTTTGCAGGATGGGAAAAAACGTCCTGCAAGCAGAATCTTTGGGGTGGTGGAGGAGTGGTGTATACACTGCTCCATCACCGTCCCTGCCCATTGAAATCAATGGGCAGCACTGCCGAAGCGCCTGTAAAGCACTTCGCCAGCACCGCAACACGGGCGCTATTAACCCTTTCCTTGGCCGCTAGCGGCCAAACAGTGCCGCTATAACAGCAGTAAAGTGCCGCTAAAACTAGTGGCGCTTTACTGCTAATGCCCGCACCACCCAAGTGTGAAAGTGGTCTATGAAGTGGCACCGGGAGGTGACATTGATTATCGGTGTAAATGTCTGCGGTCACAGGACAGCTGGTTATCGGCTTTCCTTTCCACATACGATGACAGCGCTGAGGAAAAGAAATGCCAATAAGTGGCATTTGTTTACATGGGATTAGCTGTGATTGGACACCGCTGATCACATGGTAATCATGATGTGCTGTATCTGAAGGACACGGCTCTCCACCAATCACCACGCTGCGTACCCAGGAGGACATCATATGACGTGCCCAATAACTGGACAAAAAATAAAAACGAACTGTCCAAAAGACAGATTTTCGAATGATTTCTTGTCTAGTGTATGGGCGCCATTACACTGAACTCAAATATTTCTCACATTGAGCCCTCCTATGTTTGTTATGTGAATGCAGAATATTCTGGAAAGGTTTTTCAGATCTCCCCATAACAACAGTCCTATTCTTCTCCTCAGGTACAGGTGAGTGTTCAGTCCTTGTCCCTCCTCCGGGGACACTTCCTGTCCCACAACTCACACAACTCCGGTGACAGCGCTGTGACCTGAGGAGCGCGCACACATTCACAGAAAGCCAGCGCGTCCAAGTACAGCGCGCCCCCGATACCTTTATGAACCCCCCACAGCCGGCCATACACAGTGTCCCACACCTACCTTAGAGTAGGGCTTAGTCCAGGTCCCCGGCTCCGGCACCGCCTCCACCCCTAGCGGCACAGCGAGGCCCAGGCACAGCAGGAGGAGGCTCGGGCACAGCAGGCGCCTGATAGAAGCAGCAATCATATTGCAGTCACTAAACTCTCCGTACGGCGGCCGCGTCCTCGTCTTCTTCCTTCTTCTATACGGACAAGCCGGGTCAACCCGGAGCCTGCTCACCTGGCTGGCTGTGACATCACCACTTCACCTGGAGGAGGCGCTCTGCTACAACGCCCCCTTAGCATGACCACAGACGAGCCACTTCTGCTTATGGGGTTTACATTACAGTGGAACACTAGAAGAACAGGTGTATAAACCATTCAATGAAGTATGTCCCGTTTTTATGGCAGAGGTCGCCATTTTCTTGAAGACCCTTTTGTGTTGAATCCTATGGGTGTGTCCCCACAAACATGGCGGCTGAGTGTTCTATATAGATAGCTGTCTCTTGTTTCTAACGTGGAAGTGAAACGTCATCACTCGACATGTGAAGTCTGTTTAGGAATGCGGTGTACTGACACATGTAATGACAGGGAAACTTGGGAGTAGGGAGAGCTGAATTGTTATTTCAGGAACTAGAACCCTCACCCTGGATTTATGACCTGGAACATGTATGCAAAGGAAGTCTGGAGTAGGCAGATTTTCTCAGTACATGACTCACAAGGCACTGGATCACACATCAGTGGGAGCCATTACTCTTGCTGCTGTAAATCACAGCCGGTGTTGTGCCGAGAATGGCTTCCCCGTCGAAATCTGTTCCCCCTGTCTCTCGGCGGAGATCGGAACTCCGCCTCTCCAGCCCTCTGCACTGCCGCTCCTCCTACTCTTCCCCGAATGCTAAACATCCTTCTACCGTCCCCGCCCCCGTGCGCGTCCCCTGTACAATGTTATTAGTCCATCTACACAAATATATAAGTATGTATTATCACTCCTATATATGTATATATTATCACTCCTATATATGTATATATTATCA